>JAVSCE010009923.1:0-211040 GCA_032199065.1 Smutsia gigantea
AGCTCTTGCACATTTCTCTGTAGGTCCATCAGCATGGTTATGACTTTTATTCTAAATTCTTTTTCAGGGAGGCTGTGCATTTCCATCCTTCAGACTCCCTCTCTGGGGTTGTCTGGTTGATTTTGGTCTGAACCATATTCCTCTGTCTTTTCATGGCTGTATAATTTGGTCACTGATAGTTGCCACGTATGTCAGCTGGGCTCTTTAAGACTTTAAAAAGAGAAGAAAAAAAAAGAGAAAAAAGAAGAAAGAAAGAAAGAAAAAAAAAGAAAAAAGAAAGAAAAGAAAAAAACAAAAACAAAACAGAAAACAAAACAAAAAAAATTGCCCACCGGACGTAGATTCTGTGGGAATGCTCTAGGTGGCGCTATTGCCCCACTATTCCACAGCTGTGACTGTGCCGCTCCGCAGGACCCTTTATCGCTCTGGCAGGGGTGGAAACGAATAGGAGGCTGTTGATCTCAGTGAGAAGTGTTAAGTATGGCTACGCTTCCTCAGTCGTCAGCTAAGGCGTCTGAAGCTCCCCTGGACTCCCAGCCTGCTGGGCTGAGTGTGCTGGGGCGATCCGGCTCCTCCGCTGGGCTCCTGTCTCTTTAAGACGGCTGAAGAAAGCGCGCGCTTTTTTTTTTCCCTTCCCGGGAGCCGGCTGCAAGCACCCTGGCGCGTTCCTCGCTCAGATCCTGCCGCTCTGTCTCTCCAATCTCCGCTGCACTGCGCAATGTGGGTCAGCGCTCCCCGCGCAGATCACCGGGGCTGGTTATTTCGCGGACCTGCTCTTCCACTCCCTCCCGGCTCCGAATCCTCTCCTCCCACCGGCACGCTGGGGTGGGGGAGTGCTCGGGTCCCACCGGGTTGCAGCTCCGGATCTTACCCGCCTCTTGGGGTGCCGAGTCCTCTCAGGTGTAGCTGCATGCTGTGCGCTTTCCTGTATATTCTCGTTTCTCTTTGAGGAATAGATGTATTTTCTGTGTTTTCGTAGATAAATATAGTGTTGGGAGGAGATTTCTGCTGCCCTGCTCACACCGCCATCTTCCCGGAAGTCTCTATGTTTCATTTTAAATACTGTATTTTTCAAAGTTTCTATCTTTCTTGAAGTTGTCCCTGATATCTTGAATATTTTTCTGTAGCTCCGTGAGCATGTTTATGGTTTTTATTTTGAAATCTTTATCAGGAAGATTGGTGATTTCAGTTTCGGTGAGCCCTGTTTCTGGTGTTTCATGGATTTTTGGTTGAACAGGATTCTTTTGCTGCTTCATATTCCTACTGAATAATATGGAATAATGACTTTGTGTAGGTGGCACCCTCTAGCGCCCACCCCTCTAGTGATGGCGTGGGTTGCAGGCGAGTGGGGCTGGTGCCTACCAGGAGGAAAGAGCTCTTTCCTGCTTCCCCGCTGCAGTGCCTGCCTCCACTGCCAGGGCCAGTCGGCCGAGTGTGCAGGTAGCAGCATCTGTGTTATGCTCCTGTAGCAGCCATAGGTGCAGCTGCCCTGTGGCTGGCCTAGTGTGATTGCAGGGGCAGCAGTTTTTGTGAACTGGTGCCAGCCAGGAGGAAGGAGTGGCATGCTGTGTACTGCAGTGGGGGGTGGGGCCTCAGGGCTGTGTTGGTACCCAGGGGGATGGAGCACCTGAAAGTTCCCAACCTGCTGGGCTGAGTGTGCCAGGACAATTTTGTCCACCTGTCCTTTCTCCTGAGCATCAAGTTCTGTGTAATCCTTGCCCCTTTCACAGCCCTCTCACTGTTGGGAAGTCTTTCAAAGTGCCTGCCTTTCTTTTGTCCCAGAGTGGCCGGTTGTGCTTACTTGTTCTCCACAAGCAGCTGGAATCTCAGTCTCTCCAAGTATTCTGTGCTTCTTTCCAACCCCTCTAATCTCCAGAGCACCATGTAATGTGGGTTTGTGCTCCTGGAGTAGATCTCCAAGGGTGGATATTTAGCAGTCCTGGTCTTCTACCTGCTCCATTTCTCTTCCTCCTGTTAGTGAGCTGGGGTGGGAGGAGGGCTTGGGTCCTGCCGGATTGCAGCTTTGCTACTTTACCCTTTTCCATGAGGTCTTCTCTTTTCCCCAGATGTAAGCCATCTGTTGTAGTCTTCTTTCTGGTCACTCTTTCAGGATCAGTAGTATTTGCTGTATTTTCATGTTACACGTGGTTTTGGGAGGAGATTTCTGCCTCACTTCTCACACCACTATCTTTTCTCCTGCTCCCTTGGTTTCTTATACCTGGGGTGCATTCAGACTTCCATTTTTAAATGTTCTCCAAATGACCTTGATATTACTAATACTCTACTATCCCACTTAGATGCCCAATGATGTAGGCAAATAATATGGTGGATTTATTTACTATTTGTTCATATCAGTTAATGAAGAATCCTTAATGGTTACTGACATTAGATCTAAGCAATAGATCATAATGAATTAGAGATCTAATACTGGCCTGGCCTTAAGCATTATGAAACAATGAAATCCTCACATCCAAACCTCCAACCCATAACTAAGCTATTCAATTCCTTCTCCTAACAATATCCTACTTTCTACATGTGCAGCATGAGAAAAATCTTAGTATTCTTAAAATGTTCAGACATTTTATTGAGATTATGCATATCTTCACAATGACAAAAATAAGACACTCTCTGTTGAATTTAAAGCCTTAACAATAACAAGTTCAAACTCACTTTTATTAATACAGCATGCAAATTTCACAAGTTATTCTTAGAGGAAAAGATTGAGGAAAAAGTTCTACCTGGTTTTGAAGACCCAATATCAGCCTGTCCTAACTGCTTTTTCCTTTTGGCTTCCTCCACTGGATTTTCAAACTGCGTTTTCTGGTTTAGGTGACTGTAAAATATAGAAAAATATGCATTTCAGTTTCAGGTGAAAGTGTTACATTATTTTTAAATACACTATTTATGCCATTTATTTCATCACCACAGTTTAGGGAACAGATTATGTGTCTCTGGGCTATGGAAGAACACAGAGAAGCTGAAAGATCGTAGTGGAAGGGCTTTCTGGCAACAACAACAACAAAAAGCTCACAGAAGATGCCTAGAAGTCAAAGCTGATGAAACATTCATTATAGCTTTTTCATAAATGTACCAAATACAGCCAATGACAGTTTTCAAAACTTCCCTTACATCTAATGCAATCAGTACTATTGGTAATTGATCAGTTAATTTTTTTAAGGCAGTTAATAACAGGTGAGTTTTGAGTTTCTCTAAAATGAAGCAGCTATAAAGACACTTTTGAGAAAATCTCAGTACAGAAGCCTTTTACAATTTTACTGTTACTTTTCCAACTGACTCAACCACATTAGGCAACTGAGAAAGATTAAAGATTTGCTTTTATCAAATTGTATCACAGAACTTTCTCACACTTAAACACTTCTTAATTATACAATAATTAAATAAGTTATGTAATTACAACACAAGTTTATCTGGCAGTTCTTATTTGGGAGCATTCACAACTGACTTTGATAGCACACAAGTCTGTGGGGGAAAGCAGAAAAACGTGGGGAGACTAAGAGCTAACCACTTAGCCAATCATAGTCACCACACTACAGGCAATAGCATGTTTCACAGAAAGAAGAGCGCTGGTTTTTTTGGCAAGTTAAGTAGAAGTTGGTTAAGATTGCAACTATTGTAAAAAAGATGTTTAAGACCACCAACAAGTTTAATACAGGAGCAATGGGAATTATATTCTAGCACTTACAGAGTACAAACATGTTTCAGCCCAATGACGTGCATTTTCCAGTAGAATCCATTTTAATAAGAAATGACATTAGTGAATACCAACAATTAAATATTAAATTATGAGAATTTCAGATTATGATCATCTTTAGACAGGCTGACTATTACAAAACCTACACATAAAGAATCATGCAACTGGATAATTACTTCACTGTTTGTGAACATAAATGGTGATGGTGGAGGTGGAGGCAGCAGAGAGCAAACCAAGGTACGCTACCTGTCTCTGTTGTCCGGGCCTCCAGTGCACCACCAACCCTGCCACAGATGTAGGTATTTAGTCTCAGAGCTCTAAATATGGCATGTTCTGCTTGACATTCTTTGGATTTTGATTTCACAAAAACTTAACTATATTTCTGCTCCTTACTGCAAGGAACACCTTAACAACTGAGTTAGTTGACTGTGTAACTCTCTGTGAAAATGAAGGTCTTTGGTGTTAAGTTAGGTAGAATTTTAAAAATTATTTATTAAGTACTGACATTTTACATATTCTTGAAAAAACAAAACAACTAGAAACTGACACTTAGAAAAGAATAAACCTGTTTAGAAAGAATCTTGGCTCACTTTAACGTCATCAGCATTCTAGAATGACTCACTTTGCCACCCAGGCTTTAGAACACAAAAAGTAGTAATTTGTATTTATATTCTTCATAATGTGTGGGAGAAGAGAGTAGAAGTATGCAAATGAGTAATCTCTTTCCTGAAAATTCTTTGACAAAAGAATATAAGATTATAGTCAGGGGGGTAATTGCATCTGTCACCTTAGACTACCTAAATTAAAATGCCACCCAAAGAACAAAACAGAGTAAAAATAGCCTGAGTTTCATTTAGTTACTTATATCCACAATATTATTAAGATGTAACCGATTTTGTTTTCCACATGACTAGCTATGGGAAGTTAAGAGGAGATGACAGATTATCAGAAAAACTAAACAAGAATAGGAAACAAGCATGATTAAATATATAATTTAGATTCTCACTATATTACAATTTTGTGTATAACAGGTAGACTTCAAAAATTTATCTCAACAAAATCATTATTCATTCATGAAGAATTTAAGATATTAAGGATAACGTATATTTTGTTAACATTGTCAGTTTGTCACTTAAGTACACCAGGATATTACTGTAATACAATAAGACAACATTTCTAAGTATATATGCATTCTTATGGAAGGCCTGCCATCAAATATTTGGAACAATTTTATTTTAAAAAATGAATCCATTTCAGAATCTCATCATCTAAAAGAATACCGACAAAGAAAACCTACCATTGATACTACAAGGCTCCTGCCAAAAGCAATAATTGTGCCATCTGGTTTGACAAAGAGCGCCAAAGAGTAGCCATTTAAGTCACAGCTTCTTATCTCTATCAGTAAACTCACGGCAGATTACTGTGGTCTAGATTCAAAACCTAACTAATCTGGGAGTCAAGCCACACTCCACAGCTCAGCTGGCTCCTTACTAATGTGCCTGTTGGAAGCAGCCTGCTCTTTCTTAAACTAATAAATTATCCTCCTGTAAAATGAGCTCGTTTTGGGACCAATCTACAAAATCATGTCACTGCTGCTGTTTCTAATTCAGGTGACTTCACACACCTCCAGGACAACGGAGAGCAGGCGGCTTCAAGATCGCCCTAATGTTGTTTTAATATTCTATCTTTGCTTAATGGAACCAGATCGTTTAGCCCAAGATTTTATAACAGGCACATGACTTTCACCTCTTGACCATGTATTCACATTTACTTGGAATGAAAAGTAAGAGAATGAGAGTTATTATCTTAAAATTTTCAGCAGTGTCAGGGGCAAATAATGGTTGACTGAAGCCAAATTTAAATATGTTACTAGGAAAAAATCCCACAAAACCTTTTCATTTGGTCTTCAAATATTCCTTTGACTTGAAAAAATGTTTGTTCCTTTAACTAAATATGCTTTAGAAAAAAATAACAAGAGCTGCTGCATACTTTTCACATCACTATTCAGTGAGATACTTAGTAATACAATGGGACATAAAATTAGCACAACCTTTCAATGGAACCAAAATATTGACGCTGAAATTATATGCCTATGAGTCAAACCAAGCTGTTTTCTTGGGGTAACAAGTTAGATTCTAAGAAAGCATTCCAAAAATCTCTCTGACCACAGGGACTCAAGTAACATTCTACACATTAGAATAAAGACCAGAGTTGCAACAGAAGGCAGAGATACTTACTTTAAGGATAATACCACGAAGTAGTATTTTTTGTGTATGCCAACAACTGATGAAAAATAGTAGATTCTCATATTTGCCATTTTTTCCAGGTAATAATATCATTTTTCCTTCACTACCTAAGCAGTAGGTTCAGACTTCTAGTTTCCAGGTAAAAAGTAACATTTCTGGTGAAATTATTTGCCTAGTGCTAGATGCCTGATATTAAAATTCTATCTATAACATCTGGAAAAAAGCAATCCCAGTGGTCATAACAATGTAGCAATTAGGTAAATGAAGGAAAGGGAAAGAAAAATTAAGAAGTTTATGTTATCCTAATTTCGCTGGCTAATGTACGCAGGTGTTTGGTGTTCTACTCTAACATATATTTATGTTTAAGTTTAACCATAACAGCTGAGAAAGAAGGAACTTTTCACTCCCAAAAAGAATACTAACTCTTCCTTAACTCCTTAAAAATTAACACTTTTAATCATACGCTTCAAAATTTTGGACATTATGGTGGGCTGCCCTTAAAGTCCTTTTATTGCTTTCAGAACCATACAACTGTAGTGTTGGAAATGACTTGACTGGTTCATCCAGTACAATGCCCTCAATTCCCACTTTTCTATCTACTGAAGCTTGCTCTCTTTAGAGGCTGTAGTGGTGATAACATCTCCAGCTATGAATCATCCGGGCAACCTCCCTCTAGCTTTCTGTACTTATTTTAAAGCCAACTGCTGGAGAGTCCAGAGTCAGTGAAATAAATGCTCACTGCCTCAACCTTCTCATTCCCCTAGTGGAAAACACTGGAAAGCTGGATTGAAGAAGCATGAAGTGTTGTATTCAGTATTCCCTCCAGCTGCGTAATGAAAGAAAAGCATTTGGAGGAATATTAACAGAGGTAGCAAACTTACTCAACATAGTATGTACCATACTGAGGGTCTTCTATTTTCTCCCAGCCATAAGGAAGTTCTGTAAAGAAAGAACGAAAGAAAAAAAAAAAGAATTAAGTGAAATGCCAGATTGAAAACCAACAGAAAAAATTCACCAGCAAGTGAATTTAAGTGTCTTTTCCTTATGCTAGTAGACAGACAGCTGAGAACTCAATTTCAAAGAACAAACACAATTCGAGTCTGAGTGGCTTCTTCAATAGCTACTGAGTGTCTCAGCTAGTAATTAGAAGCCCAGAAAAAAGATGACATTAAACTCAAAGAGGTTAACTGAATCACAGGCCATGAGAATGTTAGTTATTTTTTAAAATCATCTTATATATACCTTTCTTTAACAAGCTTGATAATCTGACCCGAGACACACTCACCCTGTTGTCCAATATAAGCAGCAGCTGCTCGCCAAATTTCTCACTATGATACATAAGACTTATATATAGTAAGACGATTATTCCTGTTATCACATTCTGACCCATTTCTCAAAGAAATCCAGCCTTGGAGTTTTGCCATTTCAGGTGGAGCATCCAGATCTGCTTAAAACCTAATACCTATTTTCCTTTGCATTAACTTGGCCTGAGTTTCTGAAGGAAAATTTATGTAATTACCACAGTGCCATTTGTACAATCCGTATTTGTGTATGGTTCCAAAGAAAGACCTTGCACAGGATAATTATATATTATTTACTCCAAGTAACTGACCAATAAAATATAACCAGAAAAACTGAAGATAGCTGAATTTCTGAGAGTTTAAAAAAAAAAAACATTCTGGTCTTTTTAACATAAACTGAACCTGTCTAGAAAGAATCCTCTTTTCCCTCCCACACTGTTTTCCAAGTTAAGCTTCTGAAGAATCATTTTATTAGTCAGATGTGGATTAAGTTGGCAGGAATATTCCTAGCAGATGGTTTTGTTAGGTAGAAAGATAGACAGGAGCAGCTGGGGAAGGGGAAGATAAGAGTCAAGGTAAAAACTGCCAGTCAGGGTTCCCACTTGAAGACAACAAAGACTTTTCAGGGAGATAACTTCCTTGCCTATGGGACCAGGCCAAACCGGTCCCAAACAGATCCCAGGGGGGTGCAATCCAACAAAACTAAGAACCGCCCAAGCCACAACTCATCATAATCTCATTAAAATAAAACAGTGGTTTTGCTCCCCCACCCCCACCACACAAACACAAACACACCCCATGGGCTTTTCTGTGTGCATTCTGAGAAAAGAGGAGCATAGCAGGGAGAATGGGTGTGTACCTAGACCTGTCAATCAAATGACTTCACCCTATTGGTCAAAGAGGCACCTCCCAGCTAGGACATGATAAATAGACCCTCCCTAAAAGTTTGGGGTCTTTGTCTACCTTGACTGGCCCGCCCCTCCCGTGGAGTGTATTCAAGTGAAACTTTCAGTCTGCTTCACTATTGTACCTCTGTCTTTCAATTCTTTGTTTCAGCAGGGACAAAAACAGAACTCAACTTGGAACAGTTTTAGTGCTTTCAATTATACATAGGAGCCCAGCAAGAAGGAATTTTAAAAAGCCCACAGTCGTACACTATGATGACCTACACTTTCATTTTAGAGTGTTTTTCTGTTGTGCTGAAATAAGCACACATGTGCACACATACACACAAATGGTATAAACAAGACAGAAAATAGGCTTAGGATATATCAAAAAAATTACTAATTTAGCTGCAGTTATGATGTGTTGACTTTGCAAGCAAAAATTCCATTATAATAATCCTGACAAGCTATACAAGCTGTTATGCCCTAGTAAAAATCATCATTCCACATTCATAATAAAAAGAGAACAGACAACTAGCCTCTAAATGAAAAGCTCTGAAATCACCTCTACCCCTTTTCTCCAGCATATTTTTCTGCCTATGTATATATATATATATATATGCTGATTGGTAGTTTTGAAGCTTGATGAGTTTTTGCCATTTTCCTCTGAAGGACCTGGTTGAAATGTGTGAGATGGAAACGACAAGAATAGCTGAAAACGACTATGTAAAAAGAAAACTGAGTAACTAAGAACTCAGATACACTCAGTTCACACTGATCCTTCACACCCACAAAACAAATGATTGTCAATTAAGTAGGTATGATATTTTATGACCAAGCAACTGTTAAAATGGATACGAGTATTTGTTGGATTATATCTGTAAAACATGCTCTATAATAAGATACAGCCAAAGCATTATCATTAAGGATCCTCCACGAAAGAGATTTTTTTCATTACTAGAAATAGCATGGGAACTAAACGGTGCTGAGTGACGATGAATTCTACTACTGCACCACAACTGGGTTTATGCTTTGTCTTAGAGAAGTTTGGAGAATCAAAGGAACTATAGAGATAGCTGTAACATTCCACTTGGTGTCTGAAAAATTCACTACAAATGATGTAGTAATACTTGAAAAGGAGAAAAGGACAGCATAAACATATTTAGGTGTTAACCTGGAAGGTGACTCAGCATTTTATAGCACTTAAAGCAATTAACAGATAAAGTATACAGTCTGGGAGAGGAAACAAATTGGTGATTTACCTTCTGGGTTACTTTTACTTACCACTTCAAACCCTTACCACTGATACCATTATCCAATTTGTTTCAGGGCTGATTAATGCAGATAAATAAGTGTCTTCCATTTTCCTATTTAAAATAAAGATTAAAAAAAAGCAAAACTAAAATACCTAGCAATTTTACACACTATTCAGAGGGTCAGTTCAGCCAC
The DNA here is from genome assembly GCA_032199065.1 of Smutsia gigantea. Taxonomy (NCBI): domain Eukaryota; kingdom Metazoa; phylum Chordata; class Mammalia; order Pholidota; family Manidae; genus Smutsia; species Smutsia gigantea. The sequence continues at coordinate 9,593 of JAVSCE010009923.1, forward strand.
TGATTTCCTTCCCTTTTTTTCTTTCTCTCCTTCCTTGGTTTCTTTCTTTCTTATTCAAAAATAAAAATTAGAAACATGACACAGTTCTTGACTTCAAGGAGCTCACAGACTGAACAGGAAGAAAGAAGAGATAGCGATATAATGAAGATAAACACAAGCTCTTCTGGGGTGTGCAGGGGAGTGACACCAATTGCCTGGTAAGAGTAGCCATCAGAAAAGTCTTCTAGAAGAGGGTGATATTTAGCAGTCTTGAAGGATGATTTGGGATTGGGGATGGGGGTAAGAGCATTCCAGACAGATCAAAGAACACTGAGATGTAAAAATGTTGGGGATTTCCAAAAGTACAAATAATTTGATAGAACTTGAGTGGAAGTTGTATGCAAGGTGCCATTTTACAAGCAAGCACCAAATCAGAATTCTGGAGGAGTGCTATGTTAAAGAGTTTGACCTTTTTTTGATGATGATGGAACTGATTAAACTTGACTATGACAAGATTACATTTGAGAAAGATATGAGCAGCAGTAATAGACGATGAAAAAAGATGGAGTGGAAAATAAAGGAAGACAAGTAAGAAAATCATTTATAGCCTAGGTAAGAAGTTATGAAGGCTGACACCAATGCAGTGGTCATGGGAATGCAGGTAGAAAGATAAGACATGAGCAGCCGGGGAAGGGGAAGATAAGGTTCAAGGAAAAAAACTGCTCAAACTCTGCCCAGGTAGGGGGTCCCCGTGAAAACTACAAAGGCTTTGCAGGGAGATAACTTATTTGCCTATTTGGACCAGGCTAAACTGGTCCCAACCTGATCCCAACATGGGTGCAACTGAACAAAACTAAGAACCGCCCAAACCATACGTCATCATAATCTCATTAGAACAAAATTGCAGTTTTGCTCCCCCCATCCCATGGACTTTTCTGTGTGCATTTTGGGAAAAGACATGTGGTGCACCATGAGGAATGGGTGTATAACTCAAGCTGTCAATCAAATGACCTCACCTTATCAATCAAAGAAGTGCCTCTCACTAGGTCAGGATACACAGACCCTCCCTTAAAAGTCTGGGGCATTTGCCTACCTTGACTCTGGCCTGCTCCTCCCTTGAAGTGTGTTCAAATAAAACTTTTACTCTCCTTTGCTATTGCGTCTCTGCCTTTCAATTCTTTGTTGTGGTGGGGATAGAACCCAGGAGAACAAACTCAACCCATAACAGGAATGGGGAGCGAGAGTGAATAACAGAGACAAGGAAGTCAAACTAACAGGACTCAATGACTAACATGAAGGTTGAGGGAGGAAAAGATGGGAGGAGCCAAGATGATTCCTAGATGACTGGCTCTTCTGGCTTGAAAATGGAAGTATTATCAAATATTTATTGAATACCTACTATGAACATAGCCATGGGAATATGAAAAGAGGTATTAAATTGGATTTATAGGCATTTAGGAAACAGATCATATGTAATAAGTACCTAATATAGTGCATAGTACTAATGGACACTTAAGAGATGGCAGGTTTTTTAAAGTCAGAATTGCTAGAACTTGATAGTTAATTGCAAAGAAGAGGATAAAGTGAGGAAAAAGTTGAGGATGACTACCAGTTTTTGGCTCAAGGAACTGGGAGGAAGTGATGTCATCTGTTGAGAGCAGGAAGGTATACAGAAGATTCAGCTCAGTTTGCAAGGTGTCACAGTTTAGGGGACTGTGGAACATTCTGGTAGAGATCTTTAACAATCTCATGAAAATATGAGCCTGGTCCTCAAAAAAGAAATGTAGGAAGATAAGAACTTGGGAGACATTGGAGTTAAAGCTGTGGCAGTGGACAAGGTTATTATCTAGGTAAATTGTGAACAGAAAAAGGTGAAGAACAGAACCTTAGGAGCATTAACAATCTAAAGAGCAGATGGAGAAAGTTAAGAATTGGGGGAATGGAGTCAAAGAAGATAGAAGAGGAGAGGATTTGCAAATGCCTTGTAAGCCATCAGAACTGAAAATAAGGGCTAAAAAAGGGCCACCAAATTTGGCAAACAGGTTACTAGTAACTCTAAGAAAAGAAGTTTTGCTGAAAAGGTAGGGGGCAAAAGTCTGCATATTGTAGTACTGAAGAGTAAAATAGGAGGAGTCCTTAAGAAGAGATGGCTTTTTTTTTTTTACTTGGTTGTGAAAAAGAGAGTGTGAGAAGTGTGGGGAAGAATAGGGCCAGGGGAAAAAGAGCAAATGTGTTTATTTACTGTGGTAGGAAAGACCTGACCATATTTTTGTGTTAGAAGCTAACATTCTCCCCAGAAGTTGACTCAATAGGCAAAACTATTTATTTCTGGTATGTCAAGTAGCTGGTTGGTTCTAAAGCCTATGAATTTATCCTTCTTTCTTTCCTCTTCCCAAAACAGGATTTTTCTTATTTAATATGGATTACAATTGTTTTCTACTTGCAGAGCTCTGTTCAGTTGATAATCTTTATTATTCTCTAAACTCCAAAGTGACATCAACATTTAATACATTTTATTTTAGCCCTAAGTAAAAACTGAATCTTTCTCTCATCATAAGAGAAAAGGAGTTGAGAGTAAAATGGATTCCTGATGTTGTAGTTTAAAGACAACTATTTAACCAAATAACTAATTATTTTATTTGAATGGAAGATAATTATGTACATCAATTACACCATCAGATAAAATATAAAGACACAGTTGGGTTCTGAGTATCAGAAGACTGGGGAGGAAAAGGGCAAATTTTAGAAACTGTAAAGTTTTTCCAGAGGATCTTAAATGTTCAGCAGAATGCAAACAGTTAAGTATCTAAAACTACAAAAACTTGTATTAAAAATGTTAATACTATTATCTGAGCACCTACTCTGTGCAGAGTACTGTGGCAAATACCAACATAAGTCAGATATAGTCTAGTCTGGAAATAGCCTATTGTAGGCCTATATCCCCCCATTCCCGGATGACACAAAGTACACAGAAAAAGTGGTAACGGCTTGCTGAGCATAGAACAAATAGGTTCAAGTTTCCAAATTGTGGCATCTGGTCCCACAGATAAGTACAGGCAATGTTAGAAAGGCATATCCAGCTGTGGGGATGGGAGAGTAGCCCTTATATTAAAAGGTTTTGTTAAAAAGAAAACCAGTCAACATGGGGTCACTTGGGCTAGGCCAAGTCATCAAACCAGGGCTTAATACTTAGCCTAACTGTAGTTTCAACCTTCTCAGAAAAGTAGTCAGTCACGAATTTTCTGGTTAGCATTGCTAAGACAATGCCACATGGGTCCCTTCTATGCCCCAAAGGAATCCACCTAGTAAGACCCTTCTGTCCCCAAATGAAGGTGACCGAACCCCAAATAATCCTTTTTTCTCTTTACGGCTTCCTTGTCCTGCCTTTAAAACCTCTCCCTTTCCGTAGCCCTTTGAAGCACCTCTCCACTTGCCAGATGGAATGCTCCCAACGTATGAAACGTTTAATAAAGCCAATTAGAACTTTAAATTCACGTGGTTGAAGTTTGATTTCTAACAGATTTGGTGTCAGCATTGGGATCTGAAGTGAAAACTTCCTACTGCATTCAGGGACAATGAGAAACAGGTGTGGCAACCTGCAAACCCTTCTGAGTTCACTCTTTCTCGCAGTCTCTGAATGCTGTTGGGTGAGTTGTTGAACTCTGCTCTTTCTGTGTTGTGTTCCTGATCTAATTGGCTTTCCATTCCAGAGTTAATGAGTCAGTCTGGACCGACAGGAGGCTCTGACACAGAGCCAGTCCTTAGCCCTCAGTTCAGTCTGCAATTCCATATTGGAATCCCTTCCCCAGGTCGAGTCTGCAGTCCCCATTTACTGCAGTTTGCTGGTTTAGTCCATGCTGGGAGTTGCTGGTGGGCCTTCTAGTGACCCACATCTTTTGGTTGATGTGCTGAGGTGCACATGTCTAGTAAAGGCTTTAGTTAATGGGATCCTTTAAATTCTAAAGGATCAAGAATGCCACCTTCCAGCACTAGAAATTATGATTCCAGAAGCTGTATCTATCAAAAATAGCAAAATCTTACTAAGCTTGTGTCTTAACAACTTGTCTTATAACTGTCATGTAGGAGACCCCGCGATCAGATAGAAAATCCCACATATCTACAACACACAGACATACACCCTATTTGTGACCAAAGATGGTTAGACTGAAATGTAGGTTAAACTCCATCTGTGTCTAGGATCTTACCAAACTGCTGCCAGCCTTCAGCAAAATTACAACCTAGAATAACTATGGCCAGTATGAGGAATGTTCTATTAGATAAAATCATTTAAGAAGTGCACTTAAAAGCAAAGTCTTCAAAATTCTAGAATAGCTTCATTAAAAGTTTTGTTGCAGAAAGCTAATGAGAAATCAAAGATATGCGTCACCTAAAACAAAAGGTCGCAAGACTGACGTGACTCCTAGTGCTCCTGTCTGCCCTGAGTACTCGCTCCAGTAATTCTCTGTATGTGCTGTTTCTCCACTGTAAAAAGACTATATGACCATAAGCGACAGTCTGCCAAATAAATGGCCTTATAGACACCCTCATATGGGCCCCTCCCAAGTCGACAAAACTGGGATTTCCTAGTAAACTGCTGTATATTTCCCTTAAAACAGCCCAGGGAAAACCCTTGTAGATAACAGTGCCTGTACAGAGGAAAAACTGGCAGAAGCCAGGAAAGGGTGAAAATGCTTCCCAGAAGCAGCTCTTCTGAATTGCCTACAGCGCCCTCTGGAAGGAGGAAAAATGAAACTTCACGTTGTCTCTTCCTTTCCAAATCTAGACCAGTTGGTTATCGATCCTTTTTCTCCCAGTATAGCTATTGCCTCCTTGCTTTTCTTGTTTTACATCCTAAAAACTGGGCTTGGCTTTCTGCCTGCCTGGGACATGCCAGCTGTTGGTCCTTTCTTTGGCTGTCCTTGGGAGGGGCTCTGGATTCTTTGCAGCCTCTTTGGTGATCCCTCTTTCACCCAGTGGGTATTATTCTATACTGCCAAAAATGTTTAATGTTCCTCCTAGCTCAAAACTGACTTTTTCAGTACCCCTGCAGTCAAAAGCTGGCCAGACTAGGAGCTGATAGAACCTCAGAGGAATTTTTTTAAAGGTCTTCTTCCCTAAGGTCAAATTAGAACTATGTACACAGAGGGAAAGTAGCAAATTGAGGATAATGAGGTTCAATGGCTGGACCAACCTATGATGTCATTTAAGTCACAACCCAATTCTTTGAGAAATTTGCAAAACCAGAAATATAACTCTAGAAGCAGGTCAAAGCCCACCTACACGTCTATCTAGAACATCTTCAATTCCTAAGATGGAAGAAAAAAAATGGAAAGGGGTCTTTTAATAACACAGATGGCTGTATTGTCCCAGATCTAGCTCACAGCTTCCATAAAGTGCTTGTCAAAGACAAAAACAAATTAACTGTCTTCTCCACAAATATGAGTAGAATAAGCTTTGCAGGTAACCTTAACTTACTCCACCTGCCAGAAAAGCAGCTGGGGTCCAACTGTTCTTTTACAAACTGAGTAAGTTTTACATTATCATCCCATCTAATGGCTAAGAATTCTAAAACAATATAAAGTCTTTGGTGGCTTCTGTCTGTATGTCTGTGTGTTGTAGATATGTAGTATTTTCTATCTCCAGATGGTATTGCCAAAATTAATTCATAAAGAGCTCTATTAAATTGGCTTAAAAATAAGTGCTTATAAATTAAACATTTCTAAGTTTCAGAAATACAATAGAAACTAACACAAATTATAATAGAAAGTAACCCAAAATTTCAAGTTCAGGTGATCTAGGATAATTTTTGGTAAATAAAAGCTAGATTAAGTTTGTTGGTTTAATAAAAATAGACATGTCTTTAGAGTTATCAACATTAAGTATACTTTTTCCTACCTAAGTTTACTAAGAATAAGCTCATGTTACCTCTGTTATAAAATTTATCAAGAAAAATGGCTGATAAATGTTTAATAAAGCTTTGTAGGTAACCTAAAGAACAAATAAATTAAATATAAACAAAAATTTTTAGGCAAACTTTTAAAAAAGTTTCCCCAAATATTTTTGGTAACCTGAAATCTTAAAATTTTGCTAAGTTAAATTCATTGAGTATTTAGATCATTTCCAAATAAGATAAAATATGAAACATTAATTGCTAAACAGGTCAAATTTTACCTACTTTTGTCTTCTTATTAATGAGAAACTAAAGATAAATGTGGGTCTGTTGGTAAAAATGTTTTGTATTTTACTGAAAGACTATACTATGAGCTGGCACATGTTTCTAGAAATTATGAAATGTATTCATTAATTTACCAATCTAAAGAATGCAGTGTAACAGACAGTTCACAATTGCTTACTTAGTTTTCATCAGAAATGTAAGGTTTCTAAAAATTAAGGATTCTAATTAAGTGCAGTTAAAGCCACTAGAAATAATAAGGGAAACATCTCTGTGTGCAAGAAAGACAGGATATGCACTTTCAGTAAAAGATGGTATGAGGAATGGAAATGCTTTTTTGTTGAGGAAAAAGAAAGTTGTAGACAATTGGTGGGAAAGGAATCTTCAAAAAGGAATTTTAATATGTGGCCAGGCAGGCTAAGATTAAAATGAATTTATTTAAGAATGAGTTTTAGTATCAAAAGTACAATGCTGAAAAATTAGAATTTGGTTTTCTCTCTTAAAAAGACTAAGTTTTCTTGGACTATTGGTTTGTTCTTGCTAGTAAGAGACTGTGAAGTTTTTTGTTTGCTCTGAAAGTAGTGGCCTAGAAAACAAAATTCTGTGTTTTATCTAAATAATTTCCTGTGCTTCATTATACCTTTATCATCAGGTCTTTGATTACATAAGAAAACTAAGTCTTCTTTATATTAAAAGAGCTAAGTTTTGATAGCAACTATGTAACCTTGTGTATTTACCTATGAAGTCTTCAACTGTCATTTTGGGTAAATAAGTAAGTATAGTTTCACAGTGACATATGATCCTATTTGACCAAGTATTTTAAAACCTTCATGATATTTTTGACAAACTTCCCAAATTCAAATTATAAATGAAGTCTTTTTGACTTAGAACATTCTGAGGGATCTGTTAAACTAATTAGGCTTATTTGATATGTTAAATTACATGGAGCATCATTAAATAACAAGTAATACTAAGCTTTCTTTATCTTGTATATGTATAAATATATGTGTTGTAGAAATTATGTGGAATTCCTAGAAATCTGTGATGTTCTGGCATGATATTATGACTTGTAATTATTCTCTTATCTTCTTCTGTAATTGCTGTCATCAGAACTGAGGCCCACACTGAGGACTAAAACCCAAGGACTGGAGAAATGCCCAGCTGACATTCCTGTGGCAGCAAGAATCTTCAGAAATCGTGTCATTTGTGCATAAAGTCCAAGCTGCTTCTACAAAGAATGACCCCTGTTGCCAGACTTTTGCCATTCTGATGTCCTTGTGACATGGCAACAGTCGCTCCTGCATCAGAAGGGCTAATAATGGTTGTAAAATCAATAGACAGGGCGATGGGAAACCCAAGACTGCCACTTAGTTCTTCCCGGCTCCCTGGCAAATCCTGGTTTTTACCTCCTCTCCCTGCACCATTTGAACACCTGCCGCTGGATCTCATTCAGTTGCCACTTAGCATAGGTTGTCAATATGTTCTTAGTGTGTTGTATATATGTTTTCTAAGCCTTCCTTATTTGCGAGGCTGAAGCCTTCATACTAGCAAAAAAACTGTTAGAAAACATATTTCCCATTTGGGGAACACCTTCTGTAATCTCCAATGATTAAGACACCCACATCACACAAGTCTTAGTGAAAGTCTTGCAAACTTCCTGGTCTCAAAATTTCTAAACTTTACAAAACTACCGGGCTTTCCTGGCCTAAGATATTGCCTTTGGTCTTGTTGACTGCAGTACCCCCTTTTGAAAACATAAACGCACTCCACATGAGATAGTTACTAGCAGACCAATGCTAATGATATACAACTTTCTGCTGATCCATTATTATCTCATGCTAGTATAACCAAGCACCAGAAGTCTTTAATGTCTTATGCTAAAGCCTATTATCACCAGGTTACAGTTTTCCTGGATCGCAATTCAAAGGATCCTGTTGGCCACAGACTGGAATCTGGTGACTGGGTATTTTAGAAACACCATCAGACCCTTTGGAAGAGACCTGACCACTGACAGTGCTGCAGTATGAGAAGCAGTGAGTCTTGGATAACCATCTCACTGGTCAACTTCCCCAAATTTCAGACATTGTAGATTCTGCTGCTAAAACAATAGCTGCCCAACAAACATCCTTAGACTCTCTGGCCGAAGTTAAAGTTGTTCTTGATAATAGGTCAGCCCTAGATAATCTTTTAGCCAAGCAAGGAGCTATCTGTGCTTGGGCCAACACCACCTGCTGTGCCGTGATGAACACTTCCAGGGGAGTTGAAACTCAGTTACATAGGATCACAGGCTTGGCTTAAAAAGGTGACTCCTTTGAAGGTCTTTCTTTGATTTTGATTTGTTTGGGTCTTGGAGACCAGCGTTTTGAAGTGCACTCTAAGTATTGAGAATTATCTTGCTTATAGGTATCGTAATAATCTTCCTGGTGTGTTTTATCCTCAAAAAAGCTTTAAATGCAGCCGCTAACTATCAAGCAGATGATCTCCCCGAGACTGGAACTTTGGAGGACAATTGAAGAGAATGATTGATTTAAAGACTATGAACCTGAAGTTGAAACCTGTGAATATCACAGAGATTAAGCAAAAATATCATGACCATGGACACCATACAAAAGGAACAATAAAAACTGCAAGAAGTACTGGACAGTAGCTGAGAGTGACACTCTGTTCACTTAATAAGACTTCTTGTCTCTAAATGAAGGTGACCTCACCCAAAATGATCCTTTTTTCTGTTTATGACTTCCTTGTCCTGCCTTTAAAAACCTCTTCCTTTCTGCAGCCCTTCAGAGCACCACTTGCTAGATGGGCTGCTGCCTAACTCATATATCATTTAATAAAGCCAATTAGATATTCAAATTTACGTGGTTCAATTTTGTTTAACTTTTTAACATTTCTAAATAATAAATGCAATTTTGGTTGCTCTACTCTAAGAAAGACATAATTAGGATGACCACATATGTATTGTCTACTTTTGGAGTAAAAGAGGGCCCTATTAATAATTATGCTGGGACAATAGGAATAAGCTGGGTTAGTCTTGGGCCAACCAAGATATATAGTTGCCCTTAATGTAAAGAGCCTTAGGGGGATATGTTCATTAATTTTTTTTCTGTAGAAAGAAGAACGGGAGAAACATGTTTCTCTGAGCCCCTTTACTGTCTTCTCCAAGGAAGAAAGAATGTCTTAACCTGACGGGTAAATTTTATAGAATGAAGTCAGTATGCTGGGCTCAAGGCCTCTCGGGTTCTCTCACTGTTCTAGACATCAGCCTGACTGCAGAGAGGGTGCAAATATGGTCTGCTCCCCATGTCTTCCTTCTGGAAGGAGGCCTGCAGCTGAACAGAGGCCAAATATTGAGTATTTAAATTTGCCTCTTGTAGGGGTCAAATATTATTAGTAAGCCCACAGAGATGCAGAGCTCAAGCCATGTTCCCTCATCAGGTGGCATTCTAACCTCATCTCTTTGCTTCCTGTGTATTATGTCTCTATTGACTCCAAACTAGTGAATGAAGACAGACTTACTATTTATTGCCTCCCTCAGGAACCTCAGAGATTAAAACATATTTTCAAGAAGGAAGACTACAATAATCTGGGAGATAAATAGCTTCTTTCTTCCTCTCGTTTCCTTCTTTCCTTTTCTTCCCTCCTCCTTCCAAACATTTCTCTACTGAGGGGGAATACAGATGAATACGACAAAATCATTGTTCTTATGCAGACATCTAGTCACAGTGCAAAGTGCTACAGTAGAAATATGTCAGTGTAACTACTGAGCCCAGAAGACAGACACCTCATTCTGACCTGGAAGAGAATGACAGAGGAGGCTAACAAGAAATCATATTTTAGATTTGAGCTTAGAAGGGTAAGTAGATATGAGCCGGGTGGACACAGAAGCAGGCTGGTTCCTGCCCCAAGAAATGGTCATATGGCAAAGACAAAGAGAAAATTCATGTCATATTTACAACATGGGAAGACTTACAAAACAAAACAGAATACGGTTCAATTAGAAAATCTTCAATACTTCAGGAAGACTTTGAAACAAAACAAAACAAAACAAAACAGAATACAGTTCAATTACAGAAAATCTTCAATACTTCACCAAGGAATCTAGACTTTATTCTGTGCCAGCAGAGAGCCATTATAGGTCTCTGAACAAGGGAGAGGTATAAAGGCAGCTGTATTTTAGAAAGATTAATAGGCAATGTAGTCAAAAGATTTTGATCAGATAGACTTATCAGTAAAGAGTTTGAACATGTACCTTCAAGATATATTTATTCATAAATATATATGTATTACTCTACTAATATGTATGTAATAAAGCATACACAAAATAGAAATTTAAAAAGGAGATGAAGACTAACTAAACAATTATCACTATTTAACCTCAGTGTGGTTTGAAAAAGTCCATATGAGGTAAATAAAAAGTGTCAGGTCTGCCATTTTCTTGCTGTTAGCTTAAGCTTGCATATTTGTGTTACCTTCAATTGGCTGTTATCACTGCAGAAATCTTTTAAAGCTACATTTCGATTTTGTATGGATTAGAAACTATGTAACATAGTCCATAAATACACTTAATTAGACACAAGTAAACTAAAACTTCACTGTGCCTTTGATAAAAGTGAGGGTGCCATACCCATTCTTGCCTCAAGACACTCTGGTAGTCTACATGATAATCTGACATATAGAATGAGTGAGAATGTCATTAGCAATCTGTACATAAAATAGTAGAGAAGCTTAATTTTTCTTCCAAAAAGAACATTATGAAAAATAAGTTCTAACATTTTCTTCCTATACATCAATAGTTTAAACACCACCATTCTGGAGACCATGGGCATAAAAATATTGGAGGAGAAGTAACTGCAGGAAAAAAGACCAAGAATAATCCAGGTGTGTGGTGACTGGAGGAACAGAGAGGAAGCTATAATATGAAAAGTACACATAAATAGAGGATAGATGGATAGATGGCAATATGAAAAGGCAAATATAGCAAAATGTTCATTATTGTATCTCAAAGGTGGGCATACATGTTTTCACTGTAAAATCTTAGTTTTTCTAAATATTGGAAAATTTTCATAATAATATATTGGCAAAATACAGAAAAACAAGAACAACAGGAATTGGAAACTATATAGGGAATAGAGCAAGAGGAGAGGGAGAATCATGACTCCAAGGATTTGGGCTCAAATCATTATGAGGATGGTGCCTATGACAGAAAGAAGAAGGGTGATTTTAGGAGAAAGATGTGAAATTTAGTTTCAGGAATGTTTATTTGGAGTGCTAGTAGCACAATAAAAAGAAAGTCTCAAATGTGGTAGGAAATACAGAAATAGAATTCAGAACAGAGGACAATACTAGAGATTTAGATAAGGGGTCAGACACAGTAAATTGATAGGTAAAGCTAGGAAAATAAATACATTCTAAAGGGAAAACAGGAAAAGGCAGAGAATGGAATTGAAGTAATTAGTGGCAGTTTTCCAGGAGGTATTATCTCAGGAAAAGGAATGGAAACCAGCAAAAGAGACATGCCTGAGAAAACTAATACCATATATACAATTTTAAAAAAGTCAAATTCCAAAGTACTATATATTCTAGTTTACAGTGGCTGATTTCACCATAAGGAACTTACTGTTGAAAATCTTATAGACAATCCTACCATTTGCAACAACATGGATGGAGCTGGAGGATATTACGCTCAGTGAAATAAGCCAGGCGGAGAAAGACAAGTATCAAATGATTTCCCTCATTTGTGGAGTATAACAATGAAGCAAAACTGAAGGAACAAAACAGCAACAGACTCACAGACTCCAAGAAGGGATTAGCAGTTACCAAAGGCGAGGGGTTGGGGAGGACGGGTGGGGAGAGAGGGAGAAGGGGATTGAGGGGTATTATGATTGGCACACATGGTGTGGGGGGGAATCATGGGGGAAGACAGTGTAGTACCAAGAGGGCAAATAGTGACTGTGGCATCTTACTATACTGATGGGCAGTGACTGCAATGGGGTATGGGGGGGACATGATAATATGGATGACTGTAGTAACCACATTGGTTGTTCATGTGAAACCTTCATAAGAGTGTATATCAATAATACCTTAATTTAAAAAAAAGAAAAGCTTATAGACAAAATTTTCTTTAAAATTATTTGAGGTATAATTTACATGTAACAAAATGCACTGATCTTAAGTGCTCATTCAATGATAAAACAACCAATCTAAAGGTTTGTTCAGTTATAAAAAATGAGTTTTGGTAGTTGCATGTGCCTGCAAAACTGCCATCCTAAAAAAAGTGGAGAATGTATCCATCAGTCCAAAGAATTCTTTCAATATACCCACTTCCTTCCTCTCCTCATTTTCTGACTTCTGGCAGCATAGATGAGTTTTCCTGTTCTTAGGCTTAAAATAATGGATAATTGGGTACCCATTCTTTTCTGTCTGAATTCTTTTTTTCAACATATTTCTGAGAATCACCCATGTTGCTGGGTGTTAGCTACAATTTATTTTTCTTTTTATTGATGAGTAGTATTTCAGTGTTTGAATATACCAGAAGTTGTTTATCCATTCTCCTCTGATGCATATTTGGGATGTCTCCAGGTCTGAGCTATAATGAGCAAGGCTATCACAATCATTTACGTCTTGTGAGCAACACATGGTTTCATTTCTCTTGAAATAATGCCTTTTGGGAAACGGCCAAAAGTGTTCACATAATTTTACATCCCCATCAAAAGTGGAAGTTCCAGTTGCTCTACAGCCTGACCAATCTTCGGCACTGTTAGTGTATTTGACTTACATAGTGTATAGCCCTTCTAGGGGGTGTGAATAGCAACTTACCATAGCGATGACTAATGATAAGCACCTTTTTGTTTGTTTGTTTGTTTGCTTTTTTGATAAGCAGCTTTAGATGTCCTTATTGATTATTCTTCTACCTTCTTGGTGAAATGTCTGTTCAAGTCCTTTGGCCATTATAAAAAACAATTTTATTGAGGTATAATTTACATAAAAAATTCACCTGTTTACAATTCAATGCTCTTTAATCATTTATGGAGTTGTGCAACCACCACCATAATCCAATTTTAGAACATTTCATCACCCGGTAAGATCCCTCATGCTGTTTTTATTTAGCATAAAATGTCTGAGGCTTGTTCATGTTTTAGCATGTGTAGTATTTCACTTTTTTATTGCTGAATAGTGTTCCACTGTAAGATTATATTTTATTTATCTATTCATTGATTAATGGACATTCGGGTTATTCCCACTTTTTAGCTATTATGAATAGTGCTTCCATGATATTTACATGCATGTCTTTGCGTGGACTTATGTTTTCATTCGTCTTGGTTAGATACCTAGGAGTGGAATTGCTAGGTGATACGGTAAATTTATATTTAACCTTTAAGAAACTGCCAGACTGCTTTCCAAAGTGGTTGTTACTATTTTACATTCTTCCCAGCAATGAACAAAGGTTGCCATGTTACCATTTCTCCCCATTCTCACCAACATTTGTCATTCTCTATCTTTTTGAATTATAGTCATTCTAGTGGGTGTAGTGTGGTATCTCACTGTGGTTTTAATTTGCATTTCCCTAGTGAGTAATCATTTTGAATATCTTTTCATACATTTACTGGGCATCTGTATATTGTTTTTTGGGACCTATTTAAGTATTTTGCCCATTTTAAAATTTGGCTGCCTTTTTCTTACTGAGTTGTAATTATTATTTATAGATTCTCAATGTTATTCCTTTGTGAGATGCGTATTCAAAGACTATGACTTTGTCTATTCATTTTCTTAATGTTGTCTTTTGATAAGTAGAATTAATATTTTTATCAGGCCCAGCTCATCAATATTTTCTTTTATGGTTCATTCTTTTTATGGCTTGTAGAAGAAGCCTTTGCTAATCCCAAAGCCATGAGGATACTCTCCTAAGTTTTCTTCTAAAAGCTCTAGGGTTCTAGTTTTTATGACTGGGTCTTTGACCAATCTGAAATTAATTTTTGTGTATAGGGTGAGATACAGTTGAAGTTCATTGTTAGAGGGATTTTCCTCCTCTACTTGAATTGACTTGGTATCTTGCTGCAAATTCAGTGATCATGTATGTGTGCATCTATTTCTGGATTCTCTATCCTGTTCCACTGATCTATTTGTCTATCCTTATACCAATACCACACTGCCTTGATAATTAGAGCTTTATAGTAAGTCCTCAAATCTGGCAACTTAAGTCTTTTATCCTTTTTTTAAGTTTGGCTAACAAGACCCTTTGTATTTCCATATATATTTTAGAATCAGCTTATGAATTTTGATTGGGACTATATTGAATCCAGATATAATTTAGGGAGAATGAACATCACTAACAATATTATCATCCAATCTATGAACATAGTATATCTCTTTAATTATTTTAGGGCTTCATTAATTTCTTTCAGTGATGTTTTATAGTTTTAAGTATAGAGGACCTGTATGGCTTTCTGCATATTTATTCTAAGGTATCTAATTTTTTTATAACATTGCAAATAGAATTTTAAATAATTCCATTTTTCAATTGTACCAAAAAAATTTTATTTCTGTAATCAACCTAAACAAAATATGTATAAATTCTGCTTAATTTTTTAAATAGACAGGAACTCAATCTACAGAAAGACCATCCAAATCTCATTCTAGACACTCAATTTTTAACCAAGGCAAATAATTTCTGACGCAGTGATACAAAATGAATGCAAATTTTATCCATCTGCATCCCATATTCAAGAAGTCATAGCAGGAGAGGGCTCAAGATGGTGGCATGAGCAGGGTGGTGGAAATCTCCTCCCCAAACCATATATATTTTTGAAAGTACAACAAATAAAACTATTCCTAAAAGAGAGACCAGAAGACACAGTACAACAGCCAAGCTACATCTACCATCTGCAAGAATTCAGCATCTCACAAAGGGGGTAAAATACAAAGCCGTGGCCCGGCGGGACCCGAGGACTCCCCAACCCAAGTCACCGGCAGGAGGAAAAGAATCAGAGTGGGGATGGAGTGGAAGCACAGGACTGCTAAATAACCAGCCCTGGTGATCTACACGAGGAGCACAGACAAACATCACATGGTGTACTGGATATTAGAGAAATGGAAGGGCAGGATCCGAGACGGAGACTGCGAGCAGGTCCCCGCAGCCGGCTCCCCTGGGACAAAAGAAAAGTGGGTGATTTTTTAAAAGTCTTAAAGGGACAAGGACCCAAGAGTTGAACAAAATCATCCCAGCACACTCAGCCCAGCAGGCTTGGAATCTTGAGAAACTTCAGGCCCCCTAACCGCCTGACAGGTAAAGCAGCCCCAAAGCCGCTCACAGCAATAAGCAGCCTGCCATTCGTTCCACCCAGCTGGTGCTGCAAATGGACCGGCTGACCTGCCACAGCTGCGGATCAGCCGCACAGCGGCCCCGCCCACAGCAACCACACAGAGTCTCCTCGAGCACGCAGCTAACCTGGACGGGCAGTGGAAGCTGGACCAAGGTCCTGAAGGCGATAAGGGGCCCGTGCTTGCAGTAGAAAGCACCCAGTGTGGCTGCAACCCCCACACAGTGCTCTAGGCTAGCCTGAGGGCAGCCCTGCCCACGGCAGCCCAGGGTTGTGCGGGTCACCGGCACAGGGAGCGGAGAAGGGCAAGTCAAACAACAAGCAGGAAGGGACTTTGTTCTCCCAGCTGACACACATGCCACCTGCCTGAGACTACTTCTATGGCCACAAAACAACAGAAGAATCTGGTCCAGTCAAAAATCACTCAGACAACTCCAGAGAGAGGGCCTGGTGGGATAGATTTAACCAATCTACCTGAAAAAGAATTCAAAATAAAAGTCATAACCATGCAGATGGAGCTACAGAGAAGTACGCAAGAGCTAAGGGATGAAGTCCGGAGGGAGATTACAGAAATGAAACAATCGATAGACAGGCTGAAGAGCAGACTGGACGAGAAGCAAGAGACTGTTAATGGAATAGAAATCAGAGAACAGGAATACAGAGAAGCTGAGGCAGAGAAAGATAAAAGGATCTCCGGGAATGAAAGAATATTAAGAGAAGTGTGTGACCAATTCAAACAGAACAATATTCGCATTATAGGGGTACCAGAAGAAGAAGAGAGAGATAAAGGGATAGAAAGTGTCTTTGAAGAAATAACTGCTGAAAACTTCCCCAAGCTGGGGAAGAAAATAGTCTCTCAACCATGGAAGCCCACAGATCTCCTAACACAAGGGACCCAAGGAGGACAACACCAAGACATATAATAATTAAAATGGCAAAGATCAAAGAAAAGGACAGAGTATTAAAGGCAGCCAGAGAGAGAAAAAAGATCACCTACAAAGGAAAACCCATCAGGTGATCATCAGACTTCTCAACAGAAACCTTACAGGCCAGAAGAGAATGGCATGATATATTTAATGCAGTGAAACAGAAGGGCCTTGAATGAAGAATACTGTATCCAGCAGGAACATCATTTAAATTTGAGGGAGGGAGTAAACAATTCCCAGACAGCCTCTTCAACAGCTGGTGTTGACAAAACTGGACAGCTATATGTAAGAGAATGAAACTGAATCATTGTCTAACCCCATACACAAATGTAAATTCAAAATGGATCAAAGACCTGAATGTAAGTCATGAAGCCATAAAACTCTTAGAAAAAAACATAGGCAAAAATCTCTTAGACATAAACAGGAGCAACTTCTTCATGAACATATCTCCCTGGGCAAGGTAAAGAAAAGCAAAAATGAACAAGTGGGACTATAACAAGCTGAAAAGCTTCTGTACAGCAATGGACACCATCAGTAGAACCAAAAGGCATCCTACAGTATGGGCGAATATATTCATAAATGACATATCCGATAAGGGGTTGACATCCAAAATATATAAAGAGCTCACACACCTCAACAAACAAAAAGCAAATAATCCAATTAAAAAATGGGCAGAGGATCTGAACAGACACTTCTCCAAAGAAGAAATTCAGATGGCCAACAGGTACGTGAAAAGATGCTCTACATCGCTAATCATCAGAGAAATGCAAATTAAAACCACAATGAGATATCACCTCACCCGTAAGGATAGCCACCATTCAAAACACAAACAGCAACAAATGTTGGCAAGGATGTGGAGAAAGGGGAACACTCCTACACTGCTGGTGGGAATGCAAATTAGTTCAACCACTGTGGAAAGCAGTATGGAGGTTCCTCAAAAAACTCAAAATAGAAATACCATTTGACCCAGGAATTTCACTCCTAGGAATTTACCCTAAGAATGCAGCAGCCCAGTTTGAAAAAGACATATGCACCCCTACGTTTATCACAGCACTATTTACAATAGCCAAGAAATGGAAGTAACCTAAGTGTCCATAAGTAGATGAATGGATAAAGAAGATGTGGTACATATACACAATGGAATATTATTCAGCCATAAGAAGAAAACAAATCCAGACATTTGCAGCAACATGGATGGCGCTAGAGGATATTATGCTCAGTGATATAAGCCAGGCATAAAAAGACAAGTGTCAAATGATTTCACTCATCTGTGGGGTATAACAAAGAAAAAAAACTGAAGGAACAAAACAGCAGCAGACTCACAGAACCCAAGAATGGACTGATAGTTACCAAAGGGAAAGGGACTGGGGAGGATGGGTGGGAAGGGAGGGACAAAGGGGAAAAAGGGACATTACGATTAGCAGAGATAATGTAGGGGTGGGCACAGGGAGGGCTGTACAACTCAGAGAAGACAAGTAGTGATTCTATAGCATCTCACTATGCTGATGGACAGTGACTATAATGGGGTTGGTGGGGACTTGATGATGTGGGGAGCCTAGTAACCACGATGTTGCACATGTAATTGTAGATTAATGATACCAATAAATAAATAAATAAATAAATAGTAACCACACAAAAATAAATAAATAAATAAATTAGTCACAGGGAAGGAAGAACAGCATAGGGAATATAACAAATTATATTCTAATATCTTTGTATTGTGATAGATGGTAAGTACACTTACTGTGTTGAGCATTTAGTAATGAATATGATTTTCATATCACCATGTTGTACAACTGAAAGCATTATAATGTTGCATGTCAACTATATTTCAATAAAAAGTTTAAAATATTGTCAGAAAAAAAAAAGAAGTCATAGCCAAAAATTTTAGTTGGAGTAAATCCTATACTTATTTGTAAGACTATACTATTAAACAGAACTTGTAATAAACAAGACAGACATTATTATCTAATGATTCTTAGAAAAACTTTCTACTATGTAGTAAAAATTGTGTGGGTAAGAATGTATTAGAGGGGAAGGGGCGTATATTATAGACTTTCAATGAGTTTCTACTGCTGTTCTAAATGGCTAAAGATTAGCCATAGATACTGGCATATCTATTTTAATGATACTAAATTAAATATATTTTTGAAGGCTCAAATGGCATGATGAGGATACCCTGTGGTTGAGAATTACCTGATTCATTAAAATATTTATTTAGAATTTTAAAAGTATGTCTTCAAAACAAATGTAAAAAAGGGGGTAAATTTATTTTTATTAGGTTTTTCTTTTTGAAAAAGGATTTAGTTGTATTATCCTCAAAAAAAAGAAATAAATTCTCTCATAGAATTAGATGCAGAGTCAGTTGAGTATAATATCTACTCACTGCTTATGTGCTTACAGTTTGTTTAGGGTTTTGGAAAACCCACTATCTAAACAAGAAGGGCAAGAAGTCATTAAGAGAATAAATATGGTAAAAAAGGTTTCTGAATCTCTACCTCCATCTTCACAGTCTTCAGGGGCTTTGGCTTTCTTACAAAGACGAGGATCCAACCAGGTGGTTGTCTTGGTATTGTGACTGTAGAATAAAAATTTCAATTAGAAATAGCAAAATAAAGACGGAGAAAATTATTTCAAAAGCAAAAGTTAAAAGTGAATAAAAGGTATATGATGTTTGCACATTTATCTCTTATAGGTTCTGCTTGTATACCTCTGATTCAATAATCCTATTGCACTCAGTCTGTTACTTCAAAACTATTATCAAGGAAGTAATGCTAAAAGCACTAATTTGAGAATGAAGACTCTCAAGAAGGGAGAAGATGCCAATGACAGAAAGAAGACACTTACTGAAGCAGTCAAAATGTTTCAAAGGGTGGTCACATAGCCCCATACATTGCATTATCTAGTAGAAAAAGCTGTATTGAAAAATACGTTTGCTTGCTAGCTGACTTCCTTCCTCTATCCTTTCAAAAAGCACTGTATTTCTTGATTGCCTGTGTTGTACAGGCACTGTGCTGAGGCCTAGGAATACAGAGATTAACAGACAGATCCCCTGTCCTCACAGGGGCTCCTTAAAATACAATACAGTTATGAAATAAAAATTTTAAATGTCTGTTTCTGCAACACACAAGTAAAATTGATGGGTATAGTTCAACTCAACTCTCCAAAACTTAGTTTTCATCAGTATGGACCATTTATTTGAGAGAAAAAAAGGTAGAATAAAAGACACCCTCACCCCACGCCCCTTTTTTATGAAGTAGGTCACAAATGCTTTAATTTCATTATGGGTCACAATTGTTAGCTTCAGACCAAGTCACCATGCAGTAGATATTAATGCTAAAACAAAATTATCACCCAGCTGAGTAGACAGAGTTTAAATATCTGAAATATGAGGATTAAAGAAAGAAAAAATCATGGAAGAGAATATACAAGAATGCAACAAAGTTTAAAGTTATTATCAAAGTAGTGTGAAAATAACAATGTGAATAAACTATCTTTCTTTGGGGTCTTTAACATGAGATAAACTGACTAATCTCTACACTGACCACTCTTAGGAAATCAAGCCAATGGTTTCAAGGAATTAATCGTATCTTCTATGCCTTTTCTAACTCCTGAGCTACTTACATTGCATACAACCCCTTCTTATACATTTCCAAGGATAATATTGGTTGGTAGACTATGGCAGAAATATTTTTGTATGCTGAATAATGGGCGATCTAAGTAGAAAAAATTGGGATTGTTTCTAGCAAGTCTATGTTAACCCATTCTGTCAGAGAGATACTTCTCTACACCAAAACCAGTTAAATCAATTTTGGCAAAATTGAAAAGAAATTAAGCCTCCAAAGAGGCCTAGAATCATGCAGAAAAAAATGGAAAAAAAAACCGTGGGCACATCTTGCTATGCGAAAATCAAAATTGCTGCTTGAAAAAAGCTTAACTTTGGTTCTAATGATCTGAAATTGTTACGGCTAAATTAGCAGGTGTAGGTAGTCAACTAGAGGATTTTATAAGAAATTTCCGAAAGAAATGCCCATGAAGACTATACCCAGAACATAACAGCTAAAAATTATAGACCTACATTAGTATTCTTTTTGTACAGATGCACAATTTAACAGCAGCAGTAACACAGATCAAACACATTAGCTACAGCAAACAAGAGAGCTTTATCTATCAGCAAACAATATTCAACTACATTCTGGGTATTAACTCCTTATCAGGTATATGGTTTGTAAGTATTTCCTCCTATTCTGTAGTTTGCTTTTTCACTCTTTTGATTGCTCCCCTTTGATGCACATCAGTTTTTCAGTTTGATGAAGTCCCATTTGTCTATTTTTGCTTTTGTTGCCTTTGCTTTTGGTGTCATATCCAAGAAGTCCTTGCCAAGTCCAGGATCACGAAGCTTTTCCACTTTGTTTTCTTCTAAGAGTTTTATAGTTTCCAGTCTTACATTTAGGTCTTCAATCCATTTTAATAATGTTCAACTATAGAGTCATTTCTTTCATAAATTCTTTCTCCTCTGTCATTTAGTAACTTATCCCTGTTTTCTGTAGGGATGAAGTACTGCCAGATTCTGTGTCTCAAAATCTGCTATTAAAGATATTCTAGCCATTTCTAGTGACTCTACATCTTACTTGGGGGTTTAGTCCTAAAGTCAGAATGAAAGTCAAAAGTCTAAATTACCCCTGAAAAACCCTTTAAGTTGTCCCTAGAAAAGAAGAGATCTGATTTTTGTCTTTTTTTTAATATCCTCATCATCAATGTTTATATAAATGTATAATGCAATCAATAATGTACCATATATGGTAAAAAGAATACAATGCACACAAAATCTATGTCTTTTAAATACTAGAATCCCACTTGGTCCAGCAAGATGTTCACTCTATGGGAAGGAAGTGGAATTGAGGAAACAGACTCAAGTCCCCCACCCCTAATTCATCTCTCAGTAGATGTTCTCTGAGTATAGTATCTAGACCTCAATATTTTAATTGTTATTTAATTGCTATATTCTGCAACTTCACTATATTTGTATTCTACCTCTGGGCAAATTCCTTTAAAGATGAGGATTACAGCTGAATGAGAATATAAAAATACTTCATAATGAAACTTCCAATAAATTATTTGCATAGTATTATTTGCTGGTGCAAACAATGTAACATTTTAAATTGATCAAAATCATGTGGTATTCTGTATCTCCATAAATATATTTATATTGATATTGATAGGGCTTTCGCATAAAATAGTTTTGTTTTGTGAATTCATATTGTACCAATTATTCTGAGGATCAGTGATATTTTGTTCCTGTATTTAACTATATTGCCTGAGTATATCAAACCCAAACTCTAGGACTAAAAATATTTAGCTCAGATAATAAATACCCCTACCCTCCAAATGATGGTAATTCTTGAACTGCTCTTTAAGTTGGACAATTTACCAAAAAGTTTTTTAAAAAACAGCAAAGCAAAACACCCTTTATTCCTATATTTTTCATTGTTAGCGATAAACCTGTTTTTAATCCTTCTGTTTTTATAAACACTATAAACACTATTCCTTTATCCAAGTCAAATAAAAATGAAATGTCATCCGGGGAAATAATCAGATTAAGAATTAACTGTAACCTGTATGAAGAAGAAAAAAAAAGAGAGGAAAAAGAAATGGAAGCCTTGTGAAATGAGGTTAAAACTTGTTTCAGGCAAGTCTCATAGTGACAGAGACATGAGAAGACATACAGACATCTGCTTACTCAATGAAGTAGATCATCCCGGTGTCAGTGTAGGCCATTTCCCAGTTTTTGGGCAGTGGTTCCAGATTCTCATCTCTCATCATATAATTTCTAAAGTCCATGGAGCTATTTGTTTGGTTGTAACTTGGGACAGTCTTCACCCAGTCAGATGACCCAGAATGCCTCTCTCTGTTTTCTGCTATTCAAAACAGAACAGCGTGGAAAGTAGGTCACGTCACACTCTGTTCAAACAGTGCTCTTCATTTCTAGCAAAAGGCCAAATATTTATTTCCTTGTCTATTATGTCCATATTGTGCTATAATTTTTTAAATAACAAATAAACATACTGAGGTGTTTTTCATTTGTTGGATCACGATAACCCTGTGCATTACCTCTGATGCTCGTCTGTGATAGAAGCGAAAATGATGCTAGAATCAGTTTGGTATGCACTGAGTATGAACCAATCAACACAACCCTGACCGTTCCAGCCGCAGCGCTTACACAGACCTTTAGTGAGCCAGGCTCCATTTTAAGCACTTTACATATATTAACTCATCATCCTCACAGCAACGCTGAGTACATTTTATTGTTATTCCTGTCTTATAAATGAAGAAACTAAAGCACAGTGAGGTTAAATTAACTTAACCAAGGTTACACAGCTAATAAATGGCAAAGCCAGGATTTGAGTCTAAGTGGTCCCTGCTCTTAGCTGTTACACCAACCTGCCTGTATACATTTAACACAGCGCTTTAAAATAATAATTTTTTAAAATTACACTCCAATAGACTTCCTATTGTTAAATATAATTCTCTGTTGGTGATATTAAAATCCTTTTAGAGTCCCAAAACCCATAATGTAGGTAAGATTACTAAAATTTGTCTAGGGAGTTACTAATTCACACACTTAAAACTAATTTCTAAAGCTTAAAAGGTAATATAACTAACACCTCTGAACTGCAGGCAATGCCTCAGGATCAGAGAATCTTGGAAGAAGCCTTCAAAATCATTATATATCACTCTTTAGAGTACTTCCACTCCAGCCATCCTTTACCCAGCCAAGTTCTATGACCCATCAGTACTACTCCTCACCACCTCCCGCTGTTCCTCACCCCCATCCATGCCCTGGCCTTGCCCTCACTGCCCTTACTCAACTTAAATTCCATGACCGAACATTATAACCACCCCTTGTAAACACTCCTGATTGCTTTGTCCCAACCTCAGTTCATCATACTTACCTGGTTGAACCATAATTCTGCTTAGATCTTATTCTCCACCTATTCTCCACCAGCACATGTAGCTGAACACAGGCAACACTAACTAGTTCACTCTTGCTTCATGAGCCAGAGGGTATTTAATGATGTATGACAATCACAGGACATGTCCTTAGTCCATTCACTCTGACACTCTCCTAGGTAAATATTTCAGACCTTCCTTCTCCTTAAATCTTCTTGTACTTCTCCCTTACCCCTAATTTCATTTGATGACCCTGTTTCCTATTTTACTAAAAAAGTAGAAGCAAGCAGAAGACAATTTCCACAAATTCTCACTATTAGATCCACACAGCACCTGTGCCCATTTACTCCAGCTTCTGTTGCTGTGGAAGAATGGTCTGTGCTCCTAGCTAAGGTTAACTCCTCAATTACATCCTATCCCCTCTTGCCTATTGCAATTCTCTCACTTTCTCTCCTGCATCACCAATATTCCCTACCTAGCCAATCATATCCAGCCACATCAAAACAAACTACTTTTCTATTCTTAAAAAGAAATTAAACAGTTATCTTTAATCTAGCAACCACCCCATTTCTCTCCTCTACATCAAACATCCTTGAAAGAGCTTTATACTTGCTACCTCTACTTCCATTCCTCCATTTTCTCCGGAACTCACTCCAACAAGGTTTTTGATCTCTCAATGATAAAACTGTTCTTATCAATGTTACCAACCACATCTTCCCAGGTAAATCCAATGACCAACTACTTGAGCTATTAGTAGCATCTGACATAGCTGATTGATCACTTTCTTCCTTGAATCATTCTCCCCCAGGCTTCCAGGACTACATTCTCTTGGGGTTCCTTCCATTTCATTTCCCCAAATTTGAATAAGTTAACAACTATGTTTAGTATTTATTTAGAAAAGACCAAGGGCTTGTAGTCATGTCTTTCATTATTTTTTTCATTAAAATATTTTGAATATTGTCTCTTAAAAAGAAATATATAATCCAATGATATCTATATTCAAGAGGTAGTATACAAACTGCCTCCCACACACTCTTGGATACACTCCCTTTAAATATTTACATCAAGGACCATGCAACATCTGGTTTAACAACTGGCTTACATGACAAGCATCAACTATGAAGACTACAGACAGGTTTACCTCTAAGGGAATTACAGTGGCCACTGAAAGGCTCTACATTAGGAAGTAAAAAAAAAACAAAAAACATTTGCTTTCCCTCAAATTAAGAACATAATAAATTCCCACACTGGGACAAATTCATGATCTCTAATCACAGTCTTAGCACTTAAAAATGTTAACAAACTTCATTTTGTGGGAGAGCAGAGCTGACATCAACATCAAAAGGCTCTATGAGATGATCATCTCCCTAACAACCCCTAAAGAATTAGATGTGTATTCACCTGAACCTTTTTAGACCTGTTTTCAGTCTTTACACACAAATATATTGGGGTAATTAACATTAAATATATTATGTGCCATAACTACGTGAGATGTTAGGACAATAATACAGGACTCATGCTCTGGAGAAGGACAAAATGACTATATTAAGAAAGTAAATACTTATATATAGTAAATTTTACTAACTGATGAAGGAAAATATCAGAATGCCCTGGGAAAATAATATGGTAATGGGTTCTACAAATTTGGGAAAATGATCAAATTCATTCATTTATGGTTTATCAATAAAATATTTTCTTAGTTCCTACTCTGTGCCTGGCAGTTTATACTACAAGGGATAGAACAATGAACAAAACAAGCAAAAATTCCAGCCCTTATGAAGTTTGTATTTAGTGTTTAGAATGGAATTATTATAATAAATAGTACTGAAATTAGTTCTGCTTTGACTCTGTGGTTTTCTACTTACACTCTCAATCAAGCGTAAGATTCTCCTAAGCAATCACATATTATTGAGGGGTACTCAAAAGGAAATTCTCCACCACTAAAATTGTGTTGGTTTTTGCATTTAATGAAAAATATGAGAGTCAAGTTTGGAAATTTTCTTTGAGAGATTCAGAATTTAAACTCAGAATAGTGCTAACAAATCTTTCAGGTAATTTTTATTAGCATATTTACAACCTCTGTACTTTGTTTTGGTTGAAGGTTCTACCCTAAAACATGTACACTTTGCTTATAGTCTGTAAAGTAGGACTTAAGCCAACAAGATTCCCATATTCTAGCATCAGAATGAAACTCAAATCTTTTAAGCAGCACGGTAAATGGCCTATTATATTATTTACTAATTATAGCTTATTACTGATTTATCAAAACTGCCACTTGCCAACTAACTACAGCTTACAAGACAATCAACAGAGATATAAATTGTTCCACACACAACCTTTTAAAAGTATTAGAATCTCATCACTTGCTCAGCTTATGTCTTGTGAAAAATTTTACTTCCAATGCACTGTCATGCTGAAGTCACCCTGGAAGATCAGTTAGAGGTTTTTCATCTATTTATGAACCTGCATTTCCACTGCCATTAATAGCTTCCTTGTCCTCCTCATCTTCTTCTTCAGGAAGAGAGCTGTCCATTCTTTCCATCTTGCTGACAGATGTAGTTCGTTTTCTTTGGGATTCTGTGTCAAACTCATTGTCAAAGAGAACCTGATCAACTGGATCTGGCTGGAACGGGCTGGGTTCTGCTGGAGGCTTGGGAGTTCCATAGAAGTTTCCTGAAATGGACAAAATAACAACAGCTGAGAGTACTAAAGTTGAATTGAGAGTCAGAACAATAACCTAGTGTATGTCTCTGCCCTATTATCTTATACTGCTATTTTTGAATACTTACCACTGGCCAAAACACTTTCTGGTAATGGAGGAGGTGGAAAGAATAGGAAGAACTAATTTATCAAGTGCCCTTCACATACATTATCTAACATTTTAGGACTGTTGGTGCTACGAACAGTTAGATGACTTTATGTACATAGACTATTCCTATAAGGCTTGCTTTGCATAAATTCTAAATTAGGGCCCAATTTGTGAATTTAAATGCATCAATGCTCTCATGTAGGACTAATTGGCATAAAAAGTGGGAGTAAAGAAAGAGAAAACTAACTCAAATAATTTTGTTCTGATGTGCAACATAATGAACTACTTTGGTAAAATGAGTAAGGAAATGCGTGGGCAAAGGATAAAGCTAATAACTAACTAGCCTGTGCTGAAATGTAGGCTGTTTATGTAAAAGTAATTTTTAAAGGTTTTCTGACATTCTAATTATATTACTTTACCTGACAATTTACTGAACAAACAGAGACATTATTAGCATAATTTAATATTAGCTTACTCTCAGGAAAGCCTTTATTTAGAAATAAAGTTATTTCTATACTTTAGTATGTTAAAACTTGAGGATCAGTAATTTTTACTGTAAAAAATAAGTGTTCTAGAATAGAATGAAATGAGAACTGAATATCCTCCCAATTTGTCATGTAGTTCCATTAGGCAGCCAAATACGATGGGAGAGGTCCGGCTACAGTACTGGTTTGCGTCTCCTGCTTGTCTATGCGAATATTACAGGAGGATAAATATGGTTAGGGAGTAAAATACTCATGCTCTTCTATTATTTTTTTAAAAATCACATCTTCTGATCAAAGCCCCGGGTTCCTAAGGAGGTAATCAAGATGCTCATTCACATAAGGGGCATATAATGGATTATTTTTTCTAGGTGAAAAAAAAAACAGGTTGTTCACTGAAATAACTGAAGCAAATCTACAAAAGCAGTTTACATTACATCATGCATGCTTTGAGGGGAAAGCATTAAGATGAATTCTTTGGAAATTTGACTTTGGGTAGTAATTTTCATTAAAATATGCAAGGCAAAACAATGAAATCGAACTATAAAACTTTTCAACTATTATCTTGCTTCTCCCCACTCAACTATTCCCTTGGCTCCAAATCCCAGTTTGAAATGGAGTTATTCATATGTCATGCAGATGATGCAAAGATGCGTATTAAAACAGATTAAGAGGGATCTCTTCAAAGTTTCTGAAACATATATAATAGCAAGGAACCAATGAAAAAACCACACTTCTCTGAGGCAGAGGGCACAGAAATGCTCCAAACAGAGGTTTGACTAAGAAGTAGGGAGGATGTCCTAGGATTTCATTTTTTCCTGTATTTTGTCCAGTAATCACAGCACCAAGGAATTTGGATGCACCATGACAAAAATAAAAGTCCATTTTTTCTTACCAGAAACAGTAAAATTACCTTTTGCTGTATATTCTTAGTAATTACTATCTACCTCTATGAAGTTCAACATTTTTCTAGGGTAAAAATCAGAAAAAAAATTCAGGACATTGTGATTGCTCTCCATAATCACTGAAAACATTTTAGGACTTCTGAAGTTTCAGCAGTTTCCTTACTTAAAAAAAAATTATTGGGCTTAGATTTAAGAAGGAAAACCAGCATTATTTGTAAATAAATTAGATCTATTTTTCTTGAGTTGTTGGTAAATATCAAGATTTCAGATACACCATAGTATAAAATGATAAGGTTTGTGAACCCTGACTACAGCTATTAACAGAAAAGGTTTTTCATCTTTTTGAAGCTGTTTGGAGCTTTTTATTCCCCCACTTTCTTTTCTCTTTTCTGAAGGCTTTTTCATTTTTACAATAGAATTATCAACAATTAAATATTTTAAACATATATAAGATCACAGATAATTATATGAGAAATATTTTTATATTTTTATTTTCACATCCTCCAGTTATTAACTTTTGCCAGATTCCTTTTCAGGTCTCACTTCTTTTGCTCTTTAAGGACACACACACACACACACATATATATATTATATATTATATACATATGTATGATCATATATACAATTAAAGCACTAACTTTGTGTCTCTGTCCTTCCCACACTCTTGCTGAGTTATTCTGAATGTTGCTATGTGTCACTTCCCTCCATACTGTGTACCTTTAGGACATATATGCATACATAACATATAAATACCACTGTTTACATAATGACTTCATAGTGTTTTTTATAACATATCTTTTTTCTAAACAATATATGTATCCTTTTGCACATCTCTTCTTAAACAATTACATTTCTAAAACTTATTACTGTTGATATGTGTAGATTCTAGTTCATCTAACTGCTATATAATAGTCCATTTTTATGAGTTAATTAAAATGTATTTTATTCACTTCCCTACTAAAATAGAATTGTTTCCATTCTCTCACTGTTTCAAATAGCGCTGTAATGTCTATTCTGGTATATGACTACATATGCACACAGATGAGGATTTCTCTAGCGTAGGCATCCAGAGAGGGAACTGCTAGGTCAGAGTTATGTGCATTTTCCAATTTACTAGCTATTGACAAGATGTTCTCCAAAGGGATTGTATCATTTTATACTCTCACCAGCTGTGTAAGGGAATTTCCGTTTCCCACGATTATCAGACTTTAAAATTTTTGTCAATCTGATGTGTGTGAAATGGTGCATGACTGTTATTTCAATTTGAATTTCCTTTAAATTGAGCATACAACTAATTAATAATATGGTATATGCCACTTTGTCCTATGCCATGTTCTTATACTTGACAGAGGAAAATGTAGGAGAATATCTTTGTGATTTAAGGGCAGAGAAGAACTTCTTAAAACTTTAAAAGCACAAATCACAAGCAAAACAGTGATAAATCTGATAGACAAAAATTAAGGATTTCTGTTTAGTGAAAAAACACAGGACAAGGTTATTAGGTGACTTCAGAATGGAAGACAATATCTATACCCAATAAAAGGGATTAATCTCTAAATAAATATGTAAACATCAAAGGAATGCCTGCCAACTTGAATGTGATTGAGATTCTACTTTTAAAAATGGATGGACAAATAAATTATAAAAAAATAAATCAATAAAATCCAAAAAAAAAATGGATGGACAAAGCAAATGAGCAATTTACAGAAGTCCAAAAAAACTAACAAGCATATGAAAAGATGTTCAAATTCTCTGATTACCAGAGAAACTAAAATTAAAATGAGATACCACTTCTACAACCATCAGACCGGCAAAATGATAAAGTTGAACAATGCCAAGTGTTTAATGAGGATGAGGAGTCATTACTATAGCTGTTGCAGGAACAAAGTCTCATGCTCTGCTGGTGGGAATGCAAACTGAAAAACTATCCCAAACTACACCAGATTAAGTATATACATATCTTAAAACCTCACAATTCTGTTCTTGGTTATACATTCCACAGCCAGCCTCACACAGGTCTATGAGAGGCAGTCCAAGGATGCTTGTTGGAGCTTTAGTGGTGGTGAGGGAGAGTTGGAGGCAATCTGAATTCAATCACCAGTAGAATGGTTAAATAAAACAGTAGAGTCACAACATAGAGTACTATGCAGTGGTTAAAAAGCAATGAATTACATGTAAATACAGGAAAGCAACATGGATAAATCTAAAAAACAAAGTAACATTAGTGAAAATGGAAACTGAATGAGATATAGAACATAGTCCCAATGTAAATAATACATGCACAAAGACTAATACACATTTTGAACACATACAAACATAAACATACATATTAAATACACCAGAAAGGTTGCCTATAAGAGGGGGGTGAATGAATAAACATACATATTAAACACACCAGAAAGGTTGCCTATAAGAGGAGGGTGAATGAGTAGGCTATTTGTATAACAATAAAATACAAGCAGCCATCATTTCCTCTGAGAAGGCTTCACTGCCCACCTTAAATAAGACATTCCTGTTATCTTCTTTAAATCCCTTGTTTTTGTTTCTTTCACAACATCTCAATTTATAGTTATTCTGATGTTTTTTTGACTGCCTTCCCCACTAAGACATAGGATTTATTAAGGCAGTACCATGTCAATATTGTGCATCACAGTATCTCTAGTCCCTCTTATAGTACTTGGCACATAGTAGGTACTTAATAAATGGGTTGTTGAATAAATGAAAGAAAGATCAAATGAACGAAAGAATGAATGAGTGAGTGAGCGAGTTGTGGGAGATAAGCCCAGAAAGGGTAGCTGGGTCAAACTGAGCGGGCAGAAGGAAATCACGGAAGATTCTGAAGAGACGACCAGAGTACTGCCTGGCTAGCACAGGAGCAGCAGGCAGGGTGGATGAACAGAGGGAAGCAATTGTAAAAGATGAGATGCCCTGCAACAGTCCAGGCACTACCTAGTCCAGTGGGCCTACAATGAGGTGATGAAAGTGAGAAGAAAGGCATTGTGAAATCTGCTAGAAAGGAGGAAATGACTAGATTTGGTAACAGACTGGGTGGGAACTGTGAGAAAAAGGAAGAAGTACATGATGATTCTACTCTTATGAGGTCACAGTGCAGTTAAAGAGACAAATTATGAAAAATTACTATTTTGGATTGAACGCAAAGGCATATTTGGTTATGATGAATCCAAGGTTAGAATTTTTTGAGCATCACCTCTAGGCATTGAAGATACTATTGAATAAGACAGGATGCCGCCTTCCTAGAGTTTGCAAAAAAAGGCAGTTATAACAGCATGAAAAGCAATGATAGAAAAGCATGGGAGTGGACAAGCCTGCTGGTGAAGAGTGTTAGATAGGGGAAAAAAGGACTAATACACAATCATTTAAAAATTGAAGTTGACCTTAAATCTATACTTCCTACAATCAGGTGGGTAGAGGAGAAAAATATGAAAAGGAAACCAATTAGTTTCTGTTGCCTCCCACCCCCAATCTATATTCTTTTTTCTCCAAGATAACCAAGGTATAAACAGATTTTTTTAAAGTGTGAACTATTTGGATTCCCAAACACAAACAGAAAGCAATCAACCAATGCTTGTTGAGTTTATATGATGAATGTGAATTACTATGAAATATGCAAACTGGCCAATTTGAATGATTTTAGTATATCACTCACAATTTTATAATGTGATGGATCGTTTTTGCTTATTGTTTAGTTCCATTTTAATTAGTAAATTAAAAATCTCCTGATCAAAAGAAAATCTTCCCAAAGACTGACAGAAAAAACTTTAAAAATGGTGTTTCACTGATAAAATTTCCCCTGAAATAATTCCAGTCATTCAGGTATTTTTCTGTGCTGCCGCTGTTGTCAACACTTGCAGACATACCATCATAGGTTCCACTTTCTAATAATGCTCCACTCTCTTCCAGTGCTTTGAACTGCTCAACAGAAATGAAATTATAGTCCACCCCTGGTACTTCCCCATCCCTGGGGGCCCGTGTAGTGCCTAAGGAAAAAAACAAGAAGAAAAAAATAGGTTGTAAAGTGCTTTTAAACTTACAAAATGTTGAGAATATTAGAAAATCCAGTCTATAGAGAATACATGGGAGAAACAGACTATTGAACATATTGTACTTTCTATAATGAGGGTCAGAACATTTTGGGCAATTTAACATTCCTAGAACAAGAAATCATGTAGGGTGAGTAAATATACTTTAATAAAATCTACAGATAGCTACGAAATTCAAAACTAAAATTTTAGTATCAAAGGAAGTTTAACGTGCCAAGGCACAACAGTACCTCGATTATTGTTACTTGACATTTGAAGGAGAGAGAAATCCACAAATGATATACTTTATTTTTATGTAGCTATCTTACGTGTTTTTTTCTTCCCAGTCATAAATGTAAACTAATATTTTACTTACTAGAGTCAGGAAGGACAATAAAAGGAGGGAAACAATTTTTAAAAGTTATTTTAATGAACTCTATTTTTAAAACTTGGACAAATATTAATTACGAAATTATTTTAATGAATAAAAGGCTCAAGGCTTAAGACAGGTATCACATATTGCTTCTTAAGCAGTATGCAAAATGCAATTCACTATACAACATAGCACTAAATTTCTGTCTATTGAGGAATTCACGCTAAAGTAAAATCTTTCAGATCTAAGATATAAATTCAGGTTATGACAGCATTGCTACATTTGACTGACTTTTACTAAACAAGAATCAAAACCTTTATGACCTGATATTAGAAATGTCATTTCAATTACTAGAGAATGCAAAAAAGAGACCCAGGTATTTAGCCTAGAAATAGAGTTGGGAGAGTCCAGCAAGTCCCACGCTACGACGCCTTTCCACACCTGTTCTCCTACGTGTGTTCCCTATTAATGGTGCTCCAATCCTGAGAGCCAGTCACCTTGGGTTCCTCCACATTCAGTCACCAAATCTGGTTGATTCCATTTCCTAAACACCTCTTTTACACTCACACTCACTTAATTCGTATCACTACCTATGGCTTGTATTATTGGTTTCCTGGGGTCAACCCTTTCTTCTCCCTGGCTACAGCCCTTACCCAAACTGCAGCCAGTGACTTTTCTAAAACAATAATCTGAGCAAAAGAAACTCTAAACCCATCAATGGTTTCCCATGATCCATGGCATAAAATCCAGACACTACCTCTCCAGTTTCATTCTTGTCTCACCCCTTTCATATTCTAGACTTTAGCCACAAATAGATTTTTACTTGCTTAACTCCAAGACCTCTGTCCAAGCCATTATCCTTTTCCCTGGAAGACTTCCTATTCCCTTTCTCAATCTTACCTCAGTAACCCCTACTCATACTTCAGGTCCTGGCTTAGAAAATTTCTTTAGAAAAACTTCCCTAATTTCAACTAAGGGTGTGCAATATGCAAGAACCATGTCTACTTGGTTCAGAGTAATAATCCCAAGTCTTAGCACAGTGAAAGAATCAGAGTAGGTATTCAATATAGATAGCTCTCAAATAAATTTAAGTAAAATTTTACACAAATATAATTAGCACAGTGCCTGGAAATATGTTGTTATTATAAATTAATTCATAGGAAACTATTAGTTGCTCTTACTTTTTAGTTGCATTATTGTATTCTATAATGTAAAAAAAAATCCAAAAATATGATGATAAAACATTAGTGGTAATGATTTCAGAAAATAATGATTAAGCCAGCATTCTCAACAATAAAGATTGTATTCAATGAATTCTTCCCCTTATTTTTGTCCACCTTTTTATAAAACAAGTATTTCTTTCTTTGTTTTACATCACAGAAGATACAAAATCTGGAAAATATAACTTCCCTTTTTTTTTCATAACACATTTTTTCATTGTCAAATTTTTGTTTTTCATATTGACTAACCCTACAATGTTAGATTCTCTAAATCAACAGCTCTTCACTACATATCAAGTAAAAATTATCATTAGAAAGGACATTCAATTTATTTAAATATAAAATTCATAATTAATCTATTTTATAATTTATAATTAAACATGACCACAGTATTTTGCACTTTGTCCCATCAAGTGATGAAGCCTATTGCCTTAACTCTTCAATCTGGACTGGATTTATGACTTGCTTTGAGTAATTTAATGTGGCAGATGTGGTGGTGTGCTAGATCAGGAGTTTAGACTTCCATTTTTGCTCCTTGGAATAGTCCCACTACTGTGTATGGAAGTCTACTCTAGACTATTACATGATGAGAGATGAATGATGTCTTCCCAGCCAGCAAACAGTACCAAGGCCAAGATTTGTGAGTAAGGCCCTCCAACCTCAGCTGAACTGCCAATGACAACCCACGTGAGAAGTCCTAGTTGAGCTCAGCAAACTCATGGAATCATGAGAAATAACACATGATGATTACGTTCTGGGGTGGTCTGATATGCAGCAAAGGCACCTGAAATATTATCCAAATAAACTCTACTATAAAATATAATGACTATATATAGAAAACCTGATTTAAGAACAAACCATATTATAGATGATACCATAAAAAGAGCACTAACCCAAGGGGCAAGAGCAACTCTGTGTTTTAGGCTGGGATTATTACTAATGGTACAATTTTAGGCAAGTATTAATCCCTCTGGGCTTCATGCTCTTACTGCAAAGCAGTGTTGGGCAAGATAGTGTTCATGATCCTTTCCATTAATAGATATGAAATGTTATGTGTGATTCCAACATATATATTCCCAAGACTTACCAAGTAGCTTTAATGTTAGTTTTCTGTACAAATATAAGCATTAAAAATTTTCATTTCTTATCCCCCAAAAACATGTAATTCCTTACACACAGAACGTTCTCTTCCTTCCTTTACCCTGCCCCATTCCCTTCAGCATTCCAGAAGATTTATCCTCATATTCTCCTGATGCTCTATATTTAATGTAAAGCTTCCTACAACCACTCTTGTCACCACTGTATTTCTACATTTTACATAAAACTCCTCCGATGAGTTCTGTTTACTCACAGTCCCCAGTTCCTCTCCTCTCACTCTACCCTGTGCCCATTCTAATCGGGTCACTGCCCCAACCACGCCACTGGGATGATGTGCTGTGTTCACTGGTCTCCACTGTGCTTAATCCAACAGTCAAGTCTCAGTCTTCATAGTACCTGACCTATCAACAACATTTGGCATAAATGACCATTCCCCCCTTTTTATTTTATTCTGAAACATACAGAAAATAACATTAAGTTTAACAATTACAAAACAAACCCATCCAGGTGAAGAAACAGAATATTACCTGAACACCAAAGGCCCCCTTGAACATCTCAATCATAAATCACCCCCAAAAGGTAACTATCATATTGACATTTGTGATGACTTCCTTTCTTTTTAAAAATGTTTTTCCCAAATAAATAATGCATTTCTAAGCAACATAGCTTAGATTCATATGAATAAAATCATACCTTATACATCTTTTTGTGTCTACATCAATACTTGTTTTGGGGTTTTAACACTTCTGCCAGTGTGCTAAGTACGTAAAGGCATCTCATTGTGTATTTAATGTGTGACTGCCTTATGAGATTAAACATTCTTTTTCATATATTTACTAGCCTTAGAGATTTCTTCTGTTGTAAACTGGCTGTTCAAGTCTTTTGCTACTTCCCTACTGTGTTGCCTGACTCTTTAAAATTGATTTGTACTTCTTTATATTCTGGATACTACAGTATTTCATCAAGTCTAAGTAACCAACAGCTTCTAAAATGCACCATTATTTTTTCCTTAGAAAAAAAAACAAAAACCAGTTACAGTTATAGTTGAAAGATTCCATCTACATTCCAACTGTAGAGAAGCTAATATGTGAAATAGTTGAGTCTTAGTATTAATGAAACAATACAGTCCTTTGTCAAATATATGTTGCAAATATGGGGTGTTTCTGCTAAGATGTGAAATATGCCTTCTGCAAAATTATGCTCCAAAAGGAGAAAATAGGGAGAAAATAGGGTCAAGGTCCATCTTTCAAAACATATTATAACTTTGCAACCACAGCATTAATCAATAACAATAACTAAGGAAATTAATACAGTTTAAGACATGTTAAAGTCCTAATAAAAAGCTACTAGAGTAAATAAAATATTTTATCTTTAAAAAACTAATAAGAAAAAGTGAAATGAAAAGGTAGCCTGAAAGAAAGGGGTACAAAGAGGGTTAAGGCTACTGACTAATGACAATAAGGCAAAATGTGCAAAATAAGCAATTTTAAGATAAAGCACATGTTTGAATTGAGAAAAGGGGCCAAATTGAGATGGATGGGCATTGTGTACAGCACATGCAACATTTAGCTATGTCTGTATATCCTGTTTACTTGCTGCCGCTTGATGACAAAAGACACGAGCTTGCTGGGAAAATGGAATAAGAATCAGTATTACCTCAGTTAAAATGACATCATTCTCCTGCCCATTTATCAATCATATATGAACTTACTTGCATTATAGAAACAAATGGAACACAACAGTATCTTCACCCACTCTGTGATTTTCTTTTCATCTTTTTAAAAAGTATGATGACAAGTTTTTCATTTTAATGTAATCAGTTTATCAATCCTTTTCTTTATGATAAAGCTTTTTGTGTTGTGTTGCAGAAATCCTTCCCAAGGCCCTGGAGATAGCCTATATTCTTTTTTAAAAAGCATAGTTTTGCCTTTCACATCTAGTACTTTAATGCACTAAAACAGATTTTGGGGGGACCTGATGGGAGGTAGCGATCCAATTTCCTTTTTTTCCAAACGGCTACTCAACACAATTTATTGAAAGGTTAATTATGATTTCCCCCTCTAATCAGCCATGGCACTTCTTCATAGAAACATCTATTCAAGACTGGGTGCCTACTACCTGGCTCTCTATTACATCCCATTTTATCTACTGACCATTCATGCACCCTTGTCAATGTTATAATTATTATATTTTCATGCTAAATCTTGAGATGTAGTAGAGAAAGCCCACCTATTTTGTTTTTTCTATTCATAGCCTTTCCATATAAATTTTGGACTCAGATAAACAGGCTAAAAAGTGCTGGAATTTTTATGGGATTAGGTTCAATCTGTTAATCAATTTGAGAAGAATGGTATCTTCACAATATTGAGTTTGTAATCTGAGAACAAGAAATCTCTGCCAATATATTTAGATCTCCTTTAATGTTCTTTAATTTTACTTTACAGAAGTCTTTATACTTCTTCAGAGATTAATTTCTAGGTATTTCAGATACACTATCATAAATATCTTTTCATAAACTTTCTAATTATTGATGATATAAGAAAACAGAATTGAGTTTATTTGTTCACTTTATTAATGTAAATTTACCTACAATAAAATTCACTAATTCTAACAGTAATTCTATGAGTTTTGAGAATGATCAAAAGCTTCCGGGTACCCCTGTGCAGTCCCCACCCTGTGGAGCTGCTGTTCTGTTGTCACTATAATTTTGACTAACAGGATCTCATATAAATGTAATCATACATTAATCTGGTTCCAGTAGTGGTTTGTGTCTGGCTTTTTTCACATAGCATGATGTTTTTGAGATTTATCCATGTGGTTCAATAACCTTTTATTGCTGAGTTGTATTCCATTGTATAGAGCTACCAAAATTTGATTATGCTCTCACTATTGATGGGCACTTGTGTTGTTTCCAGATTTTAGATATTATAAATAAAGCTGCTATAAATTTTAAAAGTCTTTGGGTAGCTATATATTTAAATTTCTGTTAGGTTAACAACCAGGAGTGGAATTGCTGGGTCATACGGTAAGTGTATATTTACACAAAAATGCCTGAAAGTAAATGTACTTCTGTGCATTCTCACCAGCAATATACAAAAGCTGCAGTTATTGACATTAGTGTTTCCATGCAGTAATTCCTTCTTGGAGTTTCTCAGCAAATTTACTTTTTTAAAATCCCAAGAAAAATCAAGTGATAGGGAGAGTGAGAAAAAAAATGTTATAATTCTCCTGTGAGAATTTAAGTTTAATAATGTGACACAGAGTTGGTACTTATTTGAAGGAATTGAATGATATCAACTGAAAACAAGAGCAGGAAACACTGAGAAGTAGAGTCAAACGTCAAAGATGACATCTCTGGGGACCAGGACAGAAGGATTTGGGGGAGCAGTAGCCACCATCTGCTCAGTCTTACTTGATACTCAGACTGCTTGAGTACTGGCTATGAGTTTCAGGGCTTTGTAAACACTTTAATATAAGAAACACACAGAGAAGTGAATGTTGTTATGGAACACTGCAACTTGAAATGAGAAACTGGCCTAAAATATGAAGTAAAAGCAATATAGATCTCAATGGCAAAACCATAATCAGGGCAAGGAGACAGAATATTTTCATCATTAAAAAAGAAAACAAGCTTATGTGAATGACCACTGACTAATGCCCGATTCAAAGATGCTTTACACATTCACTTAACAATTTGATGAATTATCAAGGCAAAATGAATTTTTTTCCTATGTCTAGACTATTTGTTACCAGAGACCAAGATCATCAGATAATGTAATTGATACTTTGTGTGCTTTAAATTTTCATTTTAGGAGAGAAAAATTCATATATTAAGTATGTGTGGTATCATCTTTCAAATTTTTAAGTGATTTTTATTTGGCATTTATTTTGTTACTATTTCCTTCTTCTAAGGTTTTCTATTAGCAAATGTCTGTATCAAGTAGAGATCATTTAAGAGTTTTATTATAATCATTATATTAGTTAATAATAAACCAGTTGGTTTTACATTGTCATTTTTCTTTCTTTAAGCACTTGGAGCATTCAGGAGAATCCATCCCATTCCATGGCATTTGTAGTCATCATTGCTGCCATAACGGTCAAGTGCAACAGTCACTTATGTTCCCAGGGTACTTGGTTCAGCTGGCACTTCACCACAATCCACCAAAGGGTATGCTGGGACCACATTATAATGTCACTTCTTGTCATGCATCCTGCTTCCCAATGGAAGCAACCTGGCACTGTGCTCAAGCCCAAGAACACAACCCAAACCAACAGTAAAATTCCTTCTTGGAGGGTCTGTCTCCTGGGACCACAACCAGCACAACCAGCTGGGAGATAGAAACTACACGGTAACTTGAACAAAGACAGCTTAATACTATTAACTATTTACAAGGAATTAACTAAGAAGAAATAAAGGGAACTCTAAAGAATCCCACCCCTAGAGCTGAGGGAGAATATCAAGTAGGGAACAAACTTGGAAGGGAGGGATGCTCCCAAAGAATGGGATTCAGACCTTGTTGGTGAAGGTGTGATAGTAGCCTGCGGACAGAGCTGGTTCACAGTAGTGAGTCAAGGCTGTCAGCCAGGGAAATGTCTCCTGGAGTACCAGCAAGCTGCCTGTAGCAGTGGTATGTGTTGGATGTGTTTTGAACTTACTAGAAAACCAGCTGGGATACTGGCAGGACTTGACATAAACGCGCTGGAAAGCAGCTTGCAGGGGATATTGCTGACACCTAGGGAGCCAGCTGGGGCACCCATAGAACTCATCAGGAAACTGCAAGGAAGTCAGCTGGTGCATTGGTGGAGTTTATGAAGCCACTTATGAGCATGTTGCTGAATTCGTTGCTGGGAAGCCCTCTCAAGGGGTGCCACCAAGCTTGCCACTGGTAATCGACTGCCAGAATACTGCTGAAACATACTGAGTGCTTTTTTGCAGGCAGGAGCAAAAAACAGACACACTGGAACCAGGAAAAGAAGCCTATTCTTTCTCCAGTATCCTTCTTGCACCCTCTACTGACAAAGTTTAGCATTGTGCCAGGTGGCAAGGGAGAAACGTTACAGGATCATAAGCAGGCAAAAAGAATAAATTGAAGCCAAGAGACAGTTAAGTAAGAACTCCAGACTAGTTTTCTGAGAGATTCTATCACGATTGGGAGCTGAATTTTGTCAAATGCTTCTTCTGCATGTATTGAGATCATACCGCTTTTCTTTTCTAATCTGTTACTATATTAATTTTCAAATGTTACACTAACCTTGCATTGGTGGGACAAATCCCACTTGGTCATAGTGCATCCCTTTTTCTTTATAGCTATATATTGAATTGCTAAAATATTTTAAGGATTTTTTAGTCTGTTCATAAAAAGTTTGATCTAATATTCTTTTCTTTCAATGCTTTTGTCTGTTTTTAGAATCAGGATAATGATCAGATCACAGAATGAGATGGAAAGTGTTCTCTCCTCCTCTATTTTCTATATGAGTTTGTGTAGGATTGATATTATTTCTTCTTTAAATGTTTGGAACAATTCACAATACCATCAGGACCTTGAGTTTTCCTTATAGGAAAGTTACAAACTGCAAATTCAACTTCCTTGGGGATGTTTGGTCCGTATATTCCTTCTTAAGTGATGAGCATTGGTAGTTTTTGTCTTCTAAGGAATTTTCCCATTTCACCTGAGTTGTTCAGTTTATTGGCATAAAGTTGTTTAGAATATTCCTTATTATCCACTTCTGTAGGATTTTTAGTGATACCATCTCTCTCATTCCTGATATTGTTAGTGTCCTCTATTTTTTCCCAAACAGTATGGCTAGAAGTCCATCAGTTTTATTGTTCAGAAAGAACAAGCTTTGTGTTGCATTGATTTTTCTCTTTTAGTTTTTGTTTTCTAGTTTATTGATTGTTGCTCTTATCTTTATTTTTCCTTCCTTGTACTTAATTTGGGTTTACTTTTTTTTTCTAGATTCTTAAGGTAGAAGTTTGGATAGTTGATTGAGACCTTTATTATTTTCTAACAGAATTATTTAATACTATAAATTTCCCTCTCAACACTGCTGTGGCAACATCCCACAAACTGAGATGCAGTGTTTGATATGTTGATAGGTGTGAAACTTTGTAATTTTCCTCGTGGCTTATTCTTTAACTTACAGCTTATTTAGATGTGCACTACTTAATTTCCAAATATCTGGAACTTCTCTAGATGTCTGTTAATGATTTCTAATTTAATTCCATTATGTTGACAGAAAAAATTTTGAATGATTTAAATTCTGTAAAACTTATTGATTCTTGTTTTATGGTCCAGAATAAAGTCTATATCTGTAAATGTCCCATATGTACTAGAAAACAATGTACATTCTTTTGTTGTTGGGTAGTACATTCTAATAAATAGCAATTAGGTCAAATTAGTTGAAAGTGTTATTCATACTATAACGTTATTGATTTTTATTACTTTTTCTAAAGGGAGTATTGAAATCTTAAACTATAATTATGAAGTCTATTTTCCTTTCAGTTCTATTACTCTTGTATCATTTCCATTCCACCTGAAGAATTCCCTTCAATATTTCTTATAATGCAAATCACTTGATGAGAAAGTCCCTCACATCTTTTTGTCTGAAAAATTATTTTTAAGGATATTTTTGTTGTATACAGAAATGTAGGTTGGCATTTTTTCTCCTTACAGTATATTAAAGAGGACATTTCATTGACTTCTAGCTCGCAGTTTATGTTAAGTCTACAGTCATTCTCTGTTCTCTTCTGTGTAATGTTCCTTTTTTCTTTTACATTTTCTCCTTATTACTCATTTCCAGCAATTGGATTGTGGTGTACCTTGATTTTTTTTTTAATGTTCCTTCTGCTTGGGGGTTTTTGAGTTTCTTAGATTTATGGATTTATAATTTTCATTGTTTGGAAAATATTCAGCCTATTTCTTCAAATATTTTTTTCTGCTTTCCCCACTTTGGCTGGATACTGTGCCATGGATCAACAGGAACAAATCACAATCATGTTCTGCCTGTAATTCAATGTCTGAAAACAGCTATTTCATATATCTTGCCCAATTTCCAGTTTTTTACAACAAGAAGGTAAATCCTGCACCATTTAGTCTTTCAGGACAAGAATTGAAGTGTTTCTCTCTCTCTCTCTCTCACCCTTTGGTGACAAAAAAAAAAGAATTTCACTTTTTCAGTCTTTCACCTCTCCATGTTTCAGTCTGATTACTTTATATGGTGATATCCTCAAGTTCACTGACCTTTTCTTCTGCAGTTTCTAATCTGCTGTTAATCGGATCCAGTAAATTTTGAAAGTTCCATTTAATTCTTTTTTCAAAAATATATTCCATTTTATTCATTCTATTCAGATCATCCTTTAAGTTCTTGAGATTTTATTTATAACTCTAAAATTGTTGGTATGGTCATACCATCATCCATGTTATTTCTGTTTTGTTTTATTTTTTATCAGCTGACTTTTGACTATGGATCACATTTTGTTGCTTTTTTGTATATCTAGTAATTTTTTATTGGATGTTAGTCATAGTGAATATTACATTATTCAAGGTCTAGATTTTGTCTTCCTTAAAGAGTGTTGATTTTTTTCCCCCTTCTTCATCTCTCTCTTCTTTCTTCTCTTCCTTTCTTTCTGCTACAATTAAGTTGTGTGTGCTTGATCCTTCCAGGGCTTGCTCAATTAAGCTTTGTTGAAGCAAGGCCTCAAGGAGCTTAATCTATGGCTATTTTAGCCCTCCTGGTAAGCTCTTACCCCTATGACTCTCCACTCATACTAGTCAGAACTCAAACTCCTGACCCTGTGTAAGCTCTGGGAATTGCTAACTTTACATCTCTCAGGGAGTTTTTACCTGGCCACATGGAGTCTCATTTTCAGGTCTGTATTCAGCAACAGACTCAGGGAGCATCTATGCAGATTGCTAGAGCTCCTTTTCTTTATAGCTCTCTCTTTTCTGACACCTGGTCCTTCAAATTCCAGACTCCTCATATTTCTTGAACTCATATTTCTGTCCCCTCAACTCAGAGTCTTCTGTAATATGCCTGGGCTCTCCCTCCCTGTGCTATGGCCCAAAAAGTGCCTCCAGGCAGAAAGTTGAGGAAATCATAAGATTCCTTTGTGTGTAGTCTCCTTTTCACTTTTCTTAAGAGATCACAGTCTTGTTCCATCAGTACTGCAATGTCTGACAGTAGTAGGAGTCTCTCTTTTATTAATTGTTTTGCTCAAATTGTCCCATATCTTGTCAGTGGGCACCCCTTCTCGGTGGTTTTTTTAATGTCCTTCTGACATGTCCCTATAATTTTTATGGCATTTACATACTTCCTAATACAATTAGATGTTCCAAGCTCATTTTGTACTTTCGTTATCCCAAACCTAGAATTGGAATTTGCAAGAAGATCTGTTATTTTTCTGTAAAGAATGATAACTAGAGACCAGATGTGACCATTCTGTGTGTGTGTTAACTGCTACTGATATATCATTGTGTCCAGGTTCTTGAAGGAGTTATGGACTCTTCAATTCCTAAGTTAAGAGGTCTTGTTAAGATCTGAAAAGGCTGCAGCTGTTTGGAACCTATGATTTAAAACTAAATAAATTGTAGGTCCTTTCTAGGACAAACCTCACACTGAGGAGAGACTGCAAAACTAGGACAGCAGAAGTAAATTTAAAAGAAGATCCAAGTAAAAGTGGCAGAGGCAGCAGAAAGTACACATTTTATTAACTTGTTTTAACAAGGAAAGAGGGAGCTCTAAAGCTATTAAATGTAAATGATACCCTGAAACACCCCATGCAGGCAAAATGCAAACTTACTTATAAGGGAATGAAAATCAGATTGTTCTC
Organism: Smutsia gigantea; assembly: GCA_032199065.1. Classification (NCBI taxonomy): domain Eukaryota; kingdom Metazoa; phylum Chordata; class Mammalia; order Pholidota; family Manidae; genus Smutsia; species Smutsia gigantea. The sequence goes on from JAVSCE010009923.1 coordinate 52,695, forward strand.
AGACTTTTGAAGAACAATACTTTAAGTCAGAAGACAATTATATAAGTGACTAATATAATTAATGAAAATATGAGTCAAATATTTCATACCCAACCAAACAAACTTTAAGGCCACAGACAAAGTGCTATGATGATCCTGTGAACCATTCCTGGGAAACCTAGTAGAGCTTTAGACAACCACAATTACTGAAGAAATAACATGAGGATTGGTAGTTAAATATGTATTTACCCACAAAATAAAGAACAAATCAAGATTATAAAGCAGAGAGTGCAGTACACATGGTGATTTGCTTTGCCAATAGAGATAGAGCTCAAGAATCAAAACACAGTGAGAATAAAGAAAGCAGACACAAAGTAGCATAAGTTTGCCGAATACTCTGTATTTGTTTGGGAGTAAAAACATATTTGATGGTAGAGAGAGATGGACGTGGGAAGAGATGACTAGATAGGTTTAATATTGCTCACTGTAAGGACAAAAACAAAGAAAGGAGGGAGTATTACATAAAGCTAAAGAGTTATTATGTAAAGGTATAAAGGCAGCCATTAGAATAAAAATACAAATTTTCCTTAAAAGAGAGACATCAAATAAAATATACCACCTAGTGAAAGGCTCTGTATATAAAGATTTGTGTACAGGTAAAACAGAAAAACATAACAAAACTAGGCCAAAAAATACTGATAGCATCTATAAATATAAAGAAAGTTTTACATTGGCTACAAAGTCCAACATTATTTGTAAAACAAAGAGATTCAGAGAGATAAAGAAACAAAAAGATGGACAAAGATACATGAGGCAAATGCAAAGAAAAGAAGGCAGGACTTGCAATTCTAAAATCTGACAGAGTAGATTTATGGGAGGAAATCATAGATAAGGAGTCAGATTTAAAAACAAAAAAAATATTTTATACGATGTTAAAGAGTCTGGAGTTGTAGTCAATAGGAGTCTTTGAAGGATAAACTATAGATGGACAAGAATGACATGTACTTTTTAAAGACAGATTAGAGGGAGGTGACGGGAGGCAGGGGATGCAGTCAGAATGGAGGCAGGGCCACAACCCTGCTTGAGCACCTCCTCTAGGCAGGTTTATACATGTTCTCATTTTAATTCTAATAACAACTATAGTGAGTGAGCCTTGTTATTCATATTTTATACATGATGATTCTGGGGCTCAGGAAGACTGAGTAACTTGTCCAGGTGAAGCAACTAGTAAGAAACTAGAATAAAGATTTTGAAGGCAGTTTTACCAAGCTTTTTGCCATTACATAGTGCGGTTTTTTTTTTTTAAGTCTGAGCAATAAAGGGTGAGGGTCTAAGGCAGGGCAGGAGAATAGATATTTAAGAAGCATAATTAGGAAGCCTGCAAGGATGGAGTGGACATCACTAAGAGTAAATAACAAGAAAATAAATCAAGAATTCTAGAGCCATTCAAAAAACTAGTATCTACAGGAGTTACAAATACATGGAAAAGGAAAACAAACCAGAGTGTCCTTTTATGTCTTTTATTGTTTTGTAATTTTTATTCTTCCCCAGACCTGCACTAATGTGGGTAAGATTGTAACATTTCCAGAATATCTCGCCGGGCTTTAGTTCATTTGCATATCCTCAGCGGCGGAGAGAAGTTCATCTCCATATCAATGGGTAATTACCTGGGCAACCGAGGGCGTGTCTGAACCTGAGAGGTTAAGGGGAGGGGACTGGCTTGCTTGCTTGCTGGCTTCTTCCAGAGCAGAGGAGAAGGATGGCCTGGACTGCAGTTTGTGAGCAATAAACGGATTTTAAACTTTATTTCTCCCTTTGACTGATTTTGGTTTTTAGCGGTATTTTGTCCCGGGATTTCCTCTCCCCAGACTTACAACTAACTAAAACTAAAACTTAAGCGTACCTGATTTCTTGTTATACGTTAAAAAAAAAAAAAGCAAAAAACATTATTACAACAATCACCAAGTCCTATGAGAACTATTAAGACTGGAATAGATACACCAACATCTAGATAAAAATCCAGAATGGATTACCACAAAGAAGGCATTGTATGCTTCTTCCTTTTTTCGTTTGGGGAAGGGGCAGATCCTAAAATTAGTAATATTCTAATGAGGAACACAAAAATGTTTGTTCTTAGTGTTCAGGTCATTGACAGCAAAAAATTATTCTTACTGCATAGGTTTTAGAAATTGATTCCTAACTAGGAATAAAATTTAGATAGCAACATGTACATATGTATTCTTTGTTTCTTAAAGTCTAATGGCTTTTTTTTAAAGTCACAATATAGAATCTTCTAGCTTTTCTACTTTTAAACCCTACAAGTTCTCTGAAAATTTTTTTTCTTATCAAATCTGTTTCATTCTAGTGCCCTAGCTCAGTCTTCACAGTTTCATACGAGATATTCTACTGAATTATTTCTAAATGTTTATTTAAATAAGGATGGTCCGCCTCACTTTCTCCTATTCCGTCTCATACTTACATGGTATGGTTCTCAAGTAGAGATTATCTCTGATCACTTGCTGCAGTTTGTGGTCAGGTGACCCCTTCTGAAACTGAAGGCTCAGGTAGTGCCGCAAATCTTTATTAATGACTTTGCCTACAAAACAGATGACAGAAGACAAAAGATGGAATAACTGTTAGATCTCCAGTTAAATATTGATGCTAGTAATCGAGTATCCTTAAACCATTTACCTTGAAACAGGGAAAAGAAAACAGATATTTTACTAAAAACAAGATAACTAATGCCAAATTATTATAGGTACACCAGAATTAAAATATATACCTGTAATATATAAATGTGGGCATCATTGTACATGGTAGCAAAGGGAGAAGATACAGGTCAGAGAATATGACAAATATCCAAGGTAATTTCATTTCGTTACTTGGTTTTAAATCACTTCTATATACTGATAACTTCCAAATTCTTATCATGTCTCTATCTCTGACCTATCTCCACCAAGCTCCAAATTCATTCAGCTCACTCATATATATCACAGATACCTTTGGAAGTCAAATAAGCACCTCAAATTTCATATAGCCAAAACAGGACTCTTAGTTCCACCATCCCCCAATATTTTCCTCTCCTCCAGTTCTCCCTGTCTTAGAAAATAACAGTACTACCAACCCAGTAGATCAAACCCAAAAGTGAGAAGTCATTCATTTCTCTTTTTCATTTCTGTCCCCCAGATCCAATCCATGAGACACTTTTGTCATTTCTACCTCTGAAACATATCCCATACTGTCTACTTCTCTCCATTTCCATTGCCACCTCCCAAATCTAAGCCAGAATAATTTCCCATCTGTTATTCTGCAACAGCCTTCTAACTGGTCTCCCTGCATCCATTCTTGCCTCCTTCCTGCTCCCACCATTCACACAGGAGCCAGAGTGGGATTTAAAACATAAACCAATGGTCACTACTCTCTGTTTTAGAGTCACCCAATGACTTCTTGTTGTACATGCAATAAAATCCAAAACTTCTAAACAGGGCTTAGAAGGCCCTACATGTTATAGTGCTGGCCATTTCTGACCCAAACTTGTTCATTCATTCCAGTCTCAAACTACACTTCACTAACACTGGCCATCCTTCTGATCTTCGTATAGGCCACACGGGCCCTACCTCAGGGCCTTCTGCCTACCACAAGACTGAATAGGCATATTCTATTTGCTTGAGCCCCAAAGTGAATAAATAAGAGAAAGATTTTTTTCTTACTTGTGGGGAAAATGGAAGATAAAGCGTGGAATATTAGGGATCTCAAAGAAATATTAAGCAGAAAAATAGGGAACTGCAGAAATCTGCAGCAGTGGATTTGTAGTGAGGGTTGAACTTAAAATGAAAATCAAAGCAATCCACTGTTCATTAGACAAGACTTCAGATAATTAGGAAAGAGCAAAGCTAAGACAAAAATAGATTATCTTATTGAATAAGAAATGACTAGCTGATTAAAATGTACTTTGTTTTATTTGAAACAGCACAGTTATGACAAGGTTAGATAAATCAAAAGATTACTACAGATTTAGTTCATTCTTTTAACTGTAATTCTATAATGTAACATTTCTAATCCCCTCCTTTTGGTCTTTTCTCACACGTATAATAAGCATAACCTATATGAGAGGGTGTTAATATAAGCAGGATATCAGAGTGCTTCTAAAGTTTAGAGATAACAATCAGATCCTCAACTAACAACACAAGCCAGAAAGTCCCTGTTTTGCCTTGCCAAAAATAGATGCTTAGGAAGGAAAACAGATCAAAGAAGAAAACCTGAAAGTTATTTGCAGGGATAGCACAGAAGAATCCCTAGTCCCAGAAGTTGCTTCTGCCTGGCATTTAGGGGCCCCAACAACGTGAGTCCAATTTAGATGGAATCATATGATTTCATATTTTGTTAATATTACAGTAATTGTTCATTGATGGGTAGAAGAAAAACCTAATTTATAATCAATACTGTACAGTTTAATTGCTTATTGAACAAAAACATACCCAATAATGAGTTCATTAAGTATTAAAAAAATTAGGTAAGTGGTGTTTCAAATACTTTGTAAAAAACATTATAAAAAACTTGGTGGATTGTTACATAGATGCTTAAAAATATCTAGAATATCTAGAAGTCTGCTATCCAACATATTTTCAGGAATAATTTAATTTGGATAAAGGATAATGCCTGTATAATTAAGAAGACAATTTGAATCAACAATATTTTTCAACTCAAGATTTTCTTTTTTTTTAATTTGAAACTGTAAGATATGATATAACTCGCAGAGGTAACTATAAAATGCTTAGAATGTAGGCTGGATTTTAATCTATAAAAATAGCAGCCATAAATAAGATATAATTAAAGACAAAGCCATAATAAAAACCACAGATCACAAGTTACAGCATGAGGAGGTCTCTTAAGGAGAAATGATGTTAAAACAACTCAATTCCTGTTTCAAGAGCCCACAAGATTTTAAGACAGGACAGTTAAAGCAGAAAGGACTAGGTTTAAAGAATAACACCTAGAATTATCAGGGCTGGAATTGAACTCTCAGTTTTCACCCTGGGCTTCTACTGGGATTCTGGATGCAATGCTGAGATGAAAAGCAAAGCAAAGGGTGAAGCAACAACTTCTTAAATGTGGTATTGTATTTAAAATGTACAGCTATTCAAAGAAGCCATCATGCATTTCTGAGACTGAAGACAAAACATTACAAATATCAGTGAAATGTCAATTTTAAAGGATTAACAAATAATATGGGTTGGCATTCCTTAACATTAATAATTAATAATAAAATATAAAATATATTGGATGTAGCAGTCATCATGGACTTCCTTGCTTCAAGACACCAAAACTTTTTTAAGGGAACAAAATATTATGGCTCCCTCTTTGATATAATTCCAAGGAATTTGTTTAAAAAGACAAAAAGTACAAATGCCCTGAATAGGCAGATGACAATGCAATTATTACTGGAAGACCAACAGTAACATTAACTCACAGACACTGCTGTGTTTATCTTAGCAAGTTGTTTCTGAACTTGAAACTTGTCAGTTGCTTTAAGATTTTTCCTTCACTTCTAAGTGATTTATAATTCAAGTTCATTTATGAAACTTGAAATTAGATCTATGTATCTTACAAATACAGCTCAAGTAGGGAAGTCTTTAAGATCTCAATCATCTGAATAAATCCAGGGGCTCAAGTCTCAATACACAAATCCTTAGTCAAAAGAACTCATAACCTCAAATCCATACTTTCTGAATATACGCAAGTTAATATTCACTTCCAGTTCTCTTTGAGCAACAGTGCACAGAGTCACTGGTTATTAGTTAGATAACCCTATTACATGCCAGCATAGGGATGACCCTGTAGGCAGCTGTAAACCAATCTAATTGCCGGCATTTCATTGTCTTTTCCATAAGGATGGCCTAAGAGACTTTGTCAACCACTTGCTGAAGTCAAGATACATGTCTTTACTATTCTCTAATTCAGTAGCAATTATAAAATGAAAAAGAACAAGAAAGAAAATTAGGTCAGTTTTGCATATATTGTTCTTATAAATTCATGTTGATTCATGATGATCATCCCATTATTTTCTAAACACTTAAAATATTTTTTTTCTTACAATCTTCAAATTTTGCCACAGTTTAAAGCTAGGGAAATGGACTTGATATTTCATCACCTACTTTATGCTTTTTTGGTAACTGGGACATTTGTCTCTCTTCAGACTCCTGGTACTTCTCACATTCCTCATGACTTCACAAATACTGACAATAAGCCTAAGATCATATCTGAGAGTCAGTTCAACACTTGGGAGGCAAGACAGTTCAGACTTGAAAACAAAAATTCCTTTAAAATGAACAATAATTCTACTATCTTCTCATCTTTTTTTAAATTTAATTTCCCCATATCAGGATGGTTGTTTTATCTTTTACTGTTGGAAAAGTAATTGTCTTAGTTTAAGATTATGGAAGCAAAGTAAGAAATGCTCAATGTATGATTTCCACCTATAAACAGTTAACATTAACATCTTCTTCAAACAGTAAGTCTACCTCTTCTTCCTTGTTGCTCTTGTTCCAAACACAACTTTAAAAGCTCTTTGTCTCGGAAGTATCTTAGCTCCTTTTGAGCTCTGACTGTAGAAAGGAAATTCTTAAATGTTTACTCTTACCGTCTACCTAGCTCTGTGTAGATGTGATTTTGTGCTCCTTCCAACTATCAATCACACATATCTTTTTAAAGACCTGTGTGGCTCTGAACATTCTGTAAACCCATAAGAATTTCTTCACATAACTTTTCTTTTAGAAGCCTTTGTCTTGGAAGCCCACCTACAGATGCTATGAATTTTTTAAAATCTGTTTTCCTCAAAGGCAAAGTATGGGCATAATCATGCCCCAGTTCTCTTCCTTACTATACGGACTATCAGAGATACCCTGCTGACTATCCCAATAAAATGTTCAACTAGCCCAACATTACTGTTACTACCCAGTCCTTTCCCAGTAGACCTGCAGTCGGTGCATTTATTCTATTGCTTCTCCCACCTCCTGAGCTTCACAGCAGGAAGAGAAAGCTCCAAGAACAACACCCAAAGCTGAACCCCAAACTGTCTCCAAGGCTCAAGGCAGGGTGTCTCCAGAACGAATCAGACTGTACTCCACTTGCTGTGAAACTGTACATGGCATCTTAAGAAGACTTTTCCAGATAATCAGTATCTACACAATTCACAATAAAATACATTTTATGGCACAGTTATTAAAATATACCTTCTATGGTCGTCAAACATAAAGGTTTTTCAGCTAAGGGCCAAAGCCATGGTTTGTTTTTACAGAGTAGTCCCAGCCTAGCGCACAGAATCAGCACTGTATTTTGTATGTTTTATTGTTCATTTGACCCTCTCCATCCTCAAATACATGAAATTTGAGAAAAGAACACTCATTTAACTGACACAGCACGCTTTAATAGTCTCTATACAACTTTACCTTAAATTGTTTCTTAATGACGTTGATTTTAACTCCATCAAAATACTAAAATAAATAATTCCGTGAAGCAGCACACTAAGTCTTTAAAAGTAGGTTTTAATTATGGTTTATGTGCCGATTCCTTTTCTATTCTTTATTTATTAATACATTTAAGTATATTCACAAAATAGTGCCTGGCTACCCTGAAATATAAAATATGGCTAATTTAACCATTGAAATCTATTGTCCTATAGCACCACCCAGGAGTACAAATCTAGAGCAGGAAAAACAAATTCCCTTCTGCTTTTTCTGGGGGGAAAGTTGTAGGAATAGAAGAGAATGAGAAACAGAGAACACTGATGACTAGGACTGTTATTTATTTATTTATTTTTAATTTATTTTGGTGTCATTAATCTACAATTACATGTGCAACATTACAGTTATTAAACTACCCCCTTCATCAGGTCCCCCCCACCAACCCCATTACAGTCACTGTCCATCAGCGTAGTGAGATGCTATAGAGTCACTACTTGTCTTCTCTGAATTGTACTGCCCTCCCCGTGTCCCCCCAACATTACATCTGCTAATCGTAATGCCCCTTTTTCCCCCTGGTCCCTCCCTTCCCACCCATCCTCCCCAGTCCCTTTCCCTTTGGTAACTATTAGTCCGTTCTTGGGTTCTGTGAGTCTGCTGCTGTTTTGTTCCTTCAGTTTTTTTCTTTGCTCTTATACTCCATATATGAGTGAAATCATTTGATACTTGTCTTTTTCGGCCTGGCTTATTTCACTGAGCATAATACCCTCTAGCTCCATCCATGTTGTTGCAAATGGTAGGATTTGTTTTCTTCTTATGGCTGAATAATATTCCATTGTGTATATGTACCACCTCTTCTTTATCCATTCATCTACTGATGGACACTTAGGTTGCTTCCATTTCTTGGCTATTGTAAATAGTGCTGCAAAACATAGGGGTGCATCTGTCCTTTTCAAATTGGGCTGCTGCATTCTTAGGGTAAATTCCTAGGAGTGGAATTCCTGGGTCAAATGGTATTTCTATTTTGAGTTTTTTGAGGAACCTCCATACTGCTTTCCACAATGGTTGAACTACTTTGCATTCCCACCAGCAGTGTAGGAGGGTTCCCTTTTCTCCACATCCTCACCAACATTTGTTGTTGTTTGTCTTTTGGATGTTGGCCATCCTCACTGGTGTGAGATAATATCTCATTGTGGTTTTAATCTGCATTTCTCTGATGATTAGCGATCTGCAACATCTTTTCATGTGCCTGCTGGCCATCTGAATTTCTTCTTTGGAGAAGTGCCTATTCATGTCCTCTGCCCATTTCTTAATTGGATTATTTGCTTTTTGTTTGTTGAGGTGCGTGAGTTCTTTATACATTTTGGATGTCAACCCTTTATTGGATATGTCATTTATGAATATATTCTCCCATACTGTAGGATGTCTTTTTGTTCTACTGATGGTGTCCTTTGCTGTACAGAAGCTTTTCAGCTTGATATAGTCCCACTTGTTCATTTTTGCTTTTGTTTCCCTTGCCCGGGGAGATATGTTCATGAAGAAGTTGTTCATGTTTATGTCCAAGAGATTTTTGCCTATATTTTTTTCTAAGAGTTTTATGGTTTCATGACTTACATTCAGTTCTTTGATCCATTTTGAGTTTACTTTTGTGTATGGGGTTAGACAGTAGTCCAGTTTCATTCTCTTACATGTAGCTGTCCAGTTTTTCCAACACCAGCTGCTGAAGAGGCTGTCATCTCCCCATTGTATATACAAGACTCCTTTATCAAATATTAATCGACTGTATATGTTTGGATTAATGTTTGGATTTTCTACTATATTCCACTGGTCTGTGGGTCTGTTTTTGTGCCAATACCAAATTGTCCTGATTACTGTGGCTTTGTAGTAGAGCTTGAAGTCAGGGAGCATAATTCCCCCTGTTTTATTCCTCCTTCTCAGGATTGCTTTGGCTATTCGGGGTCTTTTGTGGTTCCATATGAATTTTAGAATTATTTGTTCCAGTTCATTGAAGAAAGCTGTTGGTAGTTTGATAGGGATTGCATTGAATCTGTAGATTGCTTTAGGTAGTATAGCCATTTTGACAATATTTATTCTTCCTAGCCAAGAGCATGGGATGCATTTCCATTTGTTAGTGCCCTCTTTAATTTCTCTTAGGAGTGTCTTGTAGTTTTCAGAGTACAGGTCTTTCACTTCCTTCGTTAGGTTTATTCCTAGGTATTTTATTCTTTTGATGCAATTGTGAATGGAATTGTTTTTCTGATTTCTCTTTCTGTTAGTTCATCGTTAGTGTATAGGAAAGCAACAGATTTCTGTGTGTTAATTTTGTATCCTGCAACTTTGCTGAATTCAGATATTAGTTCTAGTAGTTTTGGAGTGGAGTCTTTAGGGTTTTTTATGTACAATATCATGTCACCTGCAAATAGTGACAATTTGACTTCTTCTTTACCAATCTGGATGCCTTGTATTTCTTTGTTTTGTTTGATTGCCATGGCTAGGACCTCCAGTACTATGTTGAATAACAGTGGAGAGAGTGGGCATCCCTGTCTTGTTCCCGATCTTAGATGAAAAGCTTTGAGCTTCTCGTAGGATTGTTATTTTTAAATTTTTACTATATTATACATATTACATTACATGCTCTATGTTTTCACTCCTCAAGAAAACCTCTGACGTAGGTGTTATTATTATTCCTATTTTACAGATAAGGAGCTGAGGTATGGAGAGGTTAAGTAACTTAGCCAAGGTTACATCACTAAAAGTAGCAGACCTGGGATCTGAACCCTGTCATCCTAGCCCCAGAACCTACACTGTAAGCCCTGTGCGATGTCTACCCCCCTCCATCCATCTATCATCTATCTATCTATCTATCTCTATTTTGATGACTTTCTTCTCTTGCATAATTATAAGAGTATAAACTTATAAAAGCTCTTTCGTTAGAGCTTACCCTTCCATGAAACAATTGCATCTATTGTGTAAACAAATATTTACTGAGTAAGGAGGCACCTGGGGGTACAGCTCAGTGGAACTCAGAGTCTCAAAGGAACGTTGAAGAAATTTCAAACGTGAGAGCATTATGAAAGAGAAATATACAGCACAGCACTGTGGGAAGCTAAGATCTAGATCCTAAGTCTGGGGATCTTGGAAGATTCACTGCATACGTTATACTGGGGATCAAAGCTGAAGGATAAGTAGGAGCCAGCTAGGCCAAAAAAGAGGGGGGTTGTTGAGGGAGTGGGACATGCAAAGATACTTACTTGAGGTGGGAAAGAACACACTGCTTACAGGAACTCAGAAAATCCGGTATACTAGTTCTTAGAAAGTGAAGAAGAGGTCACGCAAGCTGAGACAAGAGTTCCAGGGGCCAGTGTGTCGAGTAGAACCTTACAAGAGTAATTTAAAAGAACACCAACTAGCTCAGGCCTGATTCCAAGGCCCTTCATAATTGCAATAAGCTCACAACTATGGATATATTCTTTCCGGCCACCTCTACATTCCATATTTGTATTCAAACACCATCTTATTATTTTTATTCTGTCTTTTACTTTTAAGAGTATATTCAAGGTATTTATAAAGTCAGAATACCAATAACTACATAATTCTTCATACTACTCTCATTCCAGACAAGTAGGAACTTAATGATTCCTCCTGCTAATGGAGGTCACATTCATTTGTTTTTTCCCCCCGCTTTATTGAGATATTATTGACATATAATATGTACAAGTTTAAGGTGTACAACATGATAATTTGATATATATATATATATTATGAAATGATTACCACTCTAAGGTTAGTTAGCACCTTCATTCCCTCACATAATTGCCATTTTTGTGTTTACAGTGATAAGATTTAAGATCCACTCTCTTTAATGCCTTTCAAGTTTACAATACATACTAGTCATTATAGTCAGAACTTACTCATCTTATAGCTGGAACTTTGTACCTTTCAACCAACATCTCCCTATTTCCTTCTCCCCTGACAACCACCATTTTATTCTCTACTGCTTTGAGGTTGGCTTTCTTAGATTCTACGTATAAGTGAGAACATACAGCACATGTCTTTCTGTATCATAGGTCACATTCTTTTTCTGTATTACAACTTATGGCACAGTACATGTTAAAATTGTAGTGTCCATTCTCACTGGTTCCTGGAAGCAGCCATCATACATTGGTTAGATTTCATCTACTGCTCTGGGTCCTACATCACTGGCAGTTTAAGGTCAAGTCCACCGGTGTACACCTGGTTTTTGCCCTGTATACCCTTAAAAAGGTTTTTTTCCTTCCTCTCTCTTTCCATCTTTTATTCCTTCCTTGCTTCCATTCCCCTCTTCCTTATTATTATTTTTAATTACAATCAGAAGATTTGGGAATACAGCTAAAGAAAAAACTTTGATTTCGGTAGCCTATATGTCTGAAAAAATCCCTGAAATGTACCAAACGAAATATATCCATTCCTAAAAGCCTAACCCTGCTTATTATACTCAGAATTTCATATTAATACAGCACTGAAGTTGTTTCATTATATTCAAATTATGTGTAAATAAAACCCATTATCATGCTGCATTCCTTTTTTAGAATATAGTTTTTACGGCTTTTATTTGCTTAAATAAAGCAAGTATTTCCGAGTAGGATGTATTTGCAAATAAAAATCATTTCTCTAGAATGTAATTCAGAGACATGCCAGGGATCTGAACTATAAAGAAAAAGAATCCTTCTGACAAGAGGGTACAAAGCCATCTACTGTGCCCTGTCATTTTCCCTGAAAACAGAGTAACTAAATTCAGTAGTCTTTGCATATCAAAGTTTTGTGCTTGGATAGAATGGCTAAGACTTGAGGTGGAAGATCTGTTACTGAACTTTCATTACGACAGCTAATAGAGACAGCTGAAAGGGAATAAGGACCTACCCGATAAGATGTCTGACTGGGAAAAAGAAAGACTATTAGAGAATTCAGATTGTATTTTTAAGATGCATCATTATCTAAACAATCTCAGCTTGTAGGTTCAGACAGTGGGCTGATATAATTAATCACCAGTAAAGGAACAATGTAATAATTTTTTTTCTGATAGTTTTTTAAAATGGGAATTTATACTAATCCTTAAAATTTTTCTAATGTAAATGGCTAAAGGTCCTACTAACTATATTACACACCAACCATGATCTGACTCCAGGGAATGTCAACATTTATTAAATAAAGTATTTAAGTATTCCCATTTTCATTTCTAAAGTCTATGTTTAATCAGTAATATATTTAAAGGATTTTTTTATTATCCTTACAAAATATGGTTCTGAAAAATGTCAAAATTCCAAAGGAACAATTTTGGGGATAAATGGCCACTTCTATGTATATCACCCCATTCCAATTCATCCACTAAAATCCTTTCCCCCAACTCACCCCAACTATAAGGCTAAGCAAATCAGGACTTCTCCAGAAAATGTAAACATAAATGAGTGTCAGAAGATCTCTACTCCCACTTCTCATTAAAGGATGGAAAGCAAAGAGAAGAAATCTGCACCCCTAAATGAAACCAAAGACAAGAAATTAATCTATTCCAAAGATAATCAGAATTCCTATAAATTCCAGTATCAAATAGGCAGAATTAAGAAACTGTACTGTAAGAAACCACAATCAAGTGTACTAAGGGGCTTATCCAGCTTGACAGTTCTGAATTTAGATTCAAGAACTGGAAGAGAGTCTTCTGGACAACATAAATCACTTTTACAAAAAGCTCTCTCTCTGATACAAAGCAAAATGAGGAGAAATAATCAAAATAGAAGGAAAAAGTGAACCTCTATCAATTCAAATATCAACTTTAAAGAATACACACAATTTGGACTACATTGAGAAAATGCCGGAAGCTGATATACAATGCTGTAGCTCATAATAAGCACAGCAAATTCTGCAGATTCTGAGAACAAAATATTCAGAAGAACCCCACTGACATCCCCAGCTTATATGGGTGATGGGAGTGCATGACAGGACTGAAGGAAGAACCCATTAGCCAAATACTGCCATCTTTCTTCTATCCAAGATTCTTAACTGGGAGGTGTAATGTTAGTAGACAAACCTAATTCAAAGCTGAGTGACTTTGAGAGTGGAATGATACATGTTGGTCTGCAAAACGTGTATGAGATGCTGCTCCCAACTCCTAGGAGCAAGAGACAGAAAAATTCAGAGAACAGAGACAAAGCTCCCAAAATGTAGCTGTCCTTTGCTCTAACTCCCTCCCTGCTCCCTACTCATGAGACATCCGAATAGCTAGCTACATGTTGCATAGAAGATATATGCTGCCACATCAAGCTGGAGAGTTCATGTGCTATTTTAAGGGCCCAGTCGTACCCAGGTAAATAGGAAAGGTAGTCAAGAAGTAGCATTGATGGGCACTAAGCAAAGGAGTGACAAGATTATGCTGGCATATTAAAAAGGTAACTGTGGGGAGCATATAAAGGGGACTGGGCCAAGAATGGCAATGGGCATGCAGTTAAAAGGGGAGGGCCGCTGTCCAATGAGAGATAATTTAGATGAGCCGTGGCAGTGGGGAAGTAGATGGATTTGAGATTCACTGTATATAACCATATACGTAAAGAGTTTTTTAATAGCAAAAGGAAAAGGATGTTGTCTTACACTTGAACCTTACAAAGTCTCAGATTCAGAACCATCTATAAAGTATTTTATTTTGAAAATCACAAAGTTCTGTCTGGAAAAGACTTGTTAGCCTGAACCAACAATTGTTTCAAGAGATAACCGGCACAACTGCTATGGGGCGGGAGGGGGAAGGGAAGTTAAATAAATTGAGAAGATCTAGTGATTATCCCTTGGGGTAGTGTCTCACAGTGGCATGTGGTAGATGTCACTGTCAAGCATTCTTGCAATTATCGCCTGAAAAAAGTGATTCAGTCCATGCCTAAGTTGTGAGATCATGAATATATGTCAAAAGGAAAAATGGGGGAAAAATTCTGCCCTAACTGTCCTTGTGGCTGGGATAGCATTATACACAAATTTTAAAAATACAGTACCTCAAACAACAAAGATGGAAAGGAGGAGGTGATCTGGAAAACTATGTTAGATGATTCATTCCAGTGTTGACAAAATATCAAAGATATTCATTGAAGAATTTGAACAAAATTTGTACATGAAATAGTGGAAAAAGCAACATTTGTATATTTTGTTTTAAATATATATGTGTAATTAAATTATCAGGAGTAGAAATCTGATTATATTTTTAAAAGTTTAGATTCACACTAATCAAAGGATTTTTTTTTAAGGGTCTTTTAAAAAATTGTAGGATAGCTTAACTACAGAGTCTCCTCATATTTGGATATACATGAGATTGTTAACAGAATTCCTTAAGCCCTGGTGATATATTTGACAGGAAGATTCAGGAAAAAGAGACCATTAAAAAAGATTGTTCCAGGTTTCTAACTTGAATAACCAGGTGAGTTTAAGTTCTGTTTAAAGAAAATAAATAGACAGGGGAAAGAACAGGTTTGGGATTCGAGGCAGGAAATCAGGTTGTAGTTTGGGGCATGTTACTTAAGATGCTAGTGAAACAGACACCATATGAAAATATCAAGAGATCTGACTTTGGAGCTGTAAATTTGCAGTCTTTAGGTCACATGGAGTAACTGACAAAAATCAAGGCTTGGTAGAGATGTGGGGCAGTAGTGTTTTCATGTATTATCTATGGTATGTAAGTTGGTACAATGTTTCTCAAAGGCATTATGATAAATCTATTAATACATATTTGTGTATCTTCTAACAGAAGAGCTCTACTAAAGTTATATTCACACATAAAGTAAAAAAAGTAAAAGAGTTCGTCACAGCATTATTTATAAGGAATTTAAATACAGCTGTAAGTAACTGGTGAGTAAATTATAAACGATGAAACACCTTCAAATACTGATGCATAATGGAGTCTAAACATACTGTTAAGAAAGAGGGAACTATAGAACAGCATGTAGTGCGAACTGTCATTTGTGGAAAGGGTACATGTTTCTTACGTGCACATGTTGAAAAAATATATTCTGTGTGCTCATCTCTGAGTGGTAAGATGTTGAAGGATTTCTACCCTCATCTTTGTAATTTTGTACACTGTTTGAGAGGTTTAAAAGCAAAAAAAAAAAATCACTTTTTTACCAATTGATAAAAATTTTTGCCTTTTTCTTAAATGTTTAAGAATTAGAGCACAATAGAATCTTGGCGGTAATTAATAAAAATAGGAAAGGAAGCCCCCCAGGAGGAGTAGAGGGGGCTTTCAGATTCAGGGCCGCATCACTAGGAGGAGGCACACTGTCAAAGCTGCAGCACCACCCCAGGCTTGAGACCGAACAATTAGGCTAGAAAAGTCAGTGCTCACTGAAAAACAGCAAGTACTGGGCCAGCGCTGAGGCTATAAAAATCGGAAGGTTGTACCTGATCTGGTGTTATGGTGCCAGAGACAAGCGTAAACAAATATCTACAAAATCCAGTTAAGAAGCATGTGCAAGGTTTACAAAAGTATGCAGTCAACAGAAAAGAAATCACTAGGTTTAGTGGGGAAAGCCAGTTGATCTAGGCAGGGAGGATGGGTGGGGAGGATGGCAGAGGGAGCAGAGCAGGCATTCTAGGCAGGGGGAAGAACAGGGGGGTAAAAAGCCAAGTGGCGGTGGATTATAAGACTAGAGAGATAAGTGGGAAGCTCGGCTAACAGAAGGCTTTGCTTATGACCTTGAAGGGTGAGAACAGGACTGTGTAGTAAGGAAGTCACTAGAAATTGTATCAGGTAATGACATAGCCAGACTTGTGTTTTAGACGGATCACTCTGGCAACAATGTGGACTATGGAGACAAGACAAAAATAATTGGAGGGCACTAAGACCAGCAAAGAGGGAATTAGCCACAACCCAATTAATACTGGCAGAAGAAGCAGTGATAGAAGGATCAACGCAGCAGAAAACTGGACTGGGGAGACAGGAGACGGGCTCAAGAAACATATGCTAAACACAAGAAATCGACTGAGAAGTAAATGATCACAGATTCGCAAGTAATATAATTCAAACTTCAAATCAGAGGAGTCTCTGAAGGAGAAAAGAGAATGAACTCAACTAGTAAGAAACAAAGAGTGCAGTCAAAGAAAACCTGGAAAAATTATAAAGCAATGATATTGGGAATTGAAAGGTTCACCACGTCTCAAAAAAAAGGAAAACAATAGCATCAAAAAGACACAAATGTATATTATTCAGTTTATTTTTTGTAGGGAGGGGAATCTCTATGCTTCCCAAAAGAAAGAATATATTTTATTTAAAGAGTCAAAATCAACAGATAATATGAGGACAACTCATGGTGAAAGACAACATGATATCTGTGCTCCATTCGCTCAGCAACAAAAAGTCATTCAGGGTTGTGGCAGTGGTGGTTTAAAATTTTTTTCTTTCATTTCACTACCTTTCTTCAGAGAACAATGAAAGAAGTAATCCAGAACTCTACAAATAAAGCAAAAAAAAAAACCTTATAGTTTAGAGCTGCTGTAGGCAAATACTATGTTATATTGCTGCTGTGATGAGAAAACAAACAGGTGGCACACATGGGAAAAAAACAAGAGACATGCAAGATAACAAGACCAATAGATGCAGGAAGCAGGCACAGATCACAAACTACCTTATTTTTTCATGGTGAAAGTAAAAAATTACTGCTTTATAGAGACATAATACATTGATCACAATTAGGTTGGAAAAAGTCTGTGGTAAGCTCAAGACTGACATCAGTTCTCCGTAGCTCCTCAAAAAATATACCTTCATATATTATGTGATTATATCATCTTGTTATTCACATTATGAGGCACTTTAATAATACATAAAATTATAATTAATGTTTCTAAACTCTCTAATAAATGATTCATTTGTGCCTTAACCTCAGTAAATGTCTCATACTTTGTTAAATTTTAAATCTAAAATTGAAACCAAGTCCACTGTCGCTGCTCTTGCAGAACACTATCTATCCTATTTAAAAGACGGATTAGCAGATGACAAAAAAATCACCACTGAAAAGGAAATTACCCTTAGTTATCAAGAGCTTTTAAAGAGTCAAATGTGATGATTTCAGGTGAGATCTTAAAAAATGACACAAATTGGCAAAAAACTAAATAGTTGCTAGTGGAAAAGAAAGATCAGAGATGACTATGCCTTGTTTTAAGTTTTTGTCTTAAATGTTACTCTTTTCATAATTAAAAATAAATCAAAACTAGGAAAAGCCCAAACATAAACATGTAGGTATGTATACTCTAAACTAGAAAGGCAAAAATATATACATTAATACTGACTAAAAGGGAATTTGCCTAATTGAAAATAAAGTTTAATGTTCATTTCTGTTTCTGGGAAGCCACGTATATTTACAATATAAAAATTTAATGAAAAACTGATATATGAAAAAAGATTCATAGTTGACTATAAAAATGAGTCTTTAAGCAGTAAGACTAAATTTATGTGATTTTAATTAAATTACCTAGTCAATTCAGTAAAGAAACCAATCAGATTTTCTTAATGTTTCTAATTGTTTTGATCATAACTATGTATCTGTCATTGAACAATGGTATTTGTATTATAAAATTTTAAATGACTCTTACTTTAGAGTATGGTTTAAAATTTTTTGTAAGAATGGAATTCTATCTTCAAAGAAATTTTATGAGGAAATACAATGTACAACAATAGATAAGACTGTAAAGTCTATTTTGAAAAGAATTGCTTCACCACTTGTGGGTTTACCAGGCTATTACATCTGAGATTGTTTTAATTCCTCAGTATGGCTGCAATATGCATCAGCTGCCTTACAAAGGGAAGCAGATATTTTTGTTAATATAATGTTATGTAGTAAGGCTTCCCATAAGCATGGTCAAATCAGTAAAAAAGGGTGCCTTGCTTTTTTTTTTTAACCTAATACAACTTCTAAATTTAAATAAAGAACTCTTCCTTTATAATTAAAAGGGGGGCGGGGAGAACTATTAGAAATAAAATGGCAAAGTAAGTGACTAGACAGTTCACAGAAAAAGGCAATGACCTTGAAACTTTAAAAAGATATTTGACATCACTCATAATAAATGTTAATTAAAACACCACCAAAATATCATTTCTCACCCATGAGACTGATGAAACAGTCAACACTGCTGATAAAGCTGTGAAGAAACAGGCATTTTTATATATTCTTGGTGGGTACAGTGGCATATCAAGGGGGTGGTGGTGGAAACAGACCATGCCAGGTCCCACAATAAGGGGGTACATTATCCACAGAGAATTTACAAACTAAAACTAATAACTAGTCAGTTTCTTATCATCATGTGACAGCATATTTTTTAAATGTCAGCAATAAAATACTCCCTGAAAAAGTCTTTTGTTGTTCCAAATTCTAAATAAGTTGCAGTTGCTATTGAGTTTTAATAACACACATGTAAGCCTCAAATTAGAGATTTTTCTTATATTTCTTAAACATTGAGAACTCCCAGTTTGGCCTCTAATATACAGGGACTCAGTCCCACACATTCATTTCAGAAATTAATTTGTAATGTTTTGAAATGATTCAAGTTCTGTTTGAGCACAGTTTGTCTCTAGCCCCTGTGCAATACTACGTATTCCTGCAGTTAAACAACAGATTCCAAAGAAACAATGACAGCTGTATGCTATTTCTCTTTTCTAGGTTATCTTTTTTCCCTCCCTGTAGGAAGTTTTAGATGAGTCAATCAGACAAAAGTATTTGCAAGACAGCCAGAATCAGCCTTGAACAATGAATAGTAAAGCACAAAGCTTTAAAACAGTTATTTAAAGAACAGTGCACGGAAGCTGTGGTTAAGGTCATTAACTATACAGCAATAAATTATAAGGAAATAGGTATTTACATAGAAAAAAGAAACAAAATTTGAAGAATGCGAGGAGAGATGACAAAAGCTGCTCTTACATGGCTAGAAGAAACCAAAAGGGCAATGTTTATTTGAATGCTTGGTTTATAGCTAGTGGATTAAATAGTGTCAGTGTTCGCTACCAGTCATTTCCTCTGGATTTTGCTGAAGAAAAAAATTTTTTTAACAAAACATAATCAAAATTTAAGGTAATTTTCTGGTGAGTTATTTTAATAAACATTTTCTTTAATATACTGTTTAGCTTGTTTTTATTTGCATGATTATATATTACCATGTTCAATAAAAGATAATACTTGATGTTTATATTTTTTTCTAACATTTGTGTATTTCATTTTATTTCATGGTTATTTCTGAAAATAACTGTATCATATAGAAGAGGGATATATTACAAAATTGCCTACTCCAGGCATCAAATGTACTAGGTATGCCACTATAGAGTATAAAATGATACAACCAGTGTGCAAGAAAAAAATAAGGACAGAGTTATGGTGATGTAATAACAAACAGAAACACTGGAGGCCAAACCAGAATTGATAAAAATTGTTATCTGTAGTAGAGGTGGTTGAAAGGACTGGGGTAGGGGGTAGAGATAGAAAACAGAAGCAAAACTCTATTTTTTAATGTACTTTTACTTCGAGACCATACAACTATTTATACATTCAAGAGAATAAAACTGAAGAAAGTATCTAAGCAAGCAAACCTTAACACTGAAAGCAAATGGGAATAAATGAGCTTAACTGAATATCAAGTTGGTAATATAACCATATGAAAACAAAAAAATATTTCAAGTCACGTTTGAACATAGTACTCTGACTTACATCCTTAATGAGATATCTTTTAAGGATAATAAAAATTGCAAAGAAATTTTAAACTTCACATAATGGTTGTAGTATTCATAGTTTTTGTAATTTTTAACCTATTTTACTTACACTGTAGGATAAAACAAATAGGTAGCTATATAAATGTTATGAGGAACCAAGACAGTGGAAGAAAAAAGAAAAAAATTGTAAGTGTTAAATTCACATAGGTCATCAACATGAAGCTATGACTTAAAAAATATACATGCATGTATAAACAAATTAGAAAAAAACATATACACACACATAGCCTAATTATACCCACTAGAGGTAATGACATCCCAGTAGCAATGACCATCTCTAATGCCTAGATCTTGCTTTCTAAACATACCTCTCCATTAAAAGGAACCAGGGCTTCTCAGAGAAACAAATGGTTCCAGACTTGGAGCAGGGAAAATGTAAGTGAGCTAAGGAATAAGGTAATGAAGGGCTGTCAAAAGGGCACTAGAGCCAGCCATTTGAGAGCAACTCAACATCAAAAAGAATAATGGTTATAACTGATTATGACAAACTGAATAAATAAAATTATATGAGTCCCTATGATACTCTAAAAAGACAGAGGAAAAGGAGCTCATCTGTAACCAGTGGAGGGACGATGACACCAAACTTCCTACTCTTGTAACTTCTTGTCAAAAGTAAATAATTAAACATTTATTCTGTGTTTGAGCAAAGAAACTGTTGCTCATCCCAGCAGAAGAGGATAAGTTCTTTACCTAAGAACACCAGCTAACAGATGTGGAAGAAATAATAGAATTAGTAACCACCAATGAAATAACTAATTCAAGGAAGAATCATCAACAAATGCTAAGCCGTTGGGTATCAAATTATTATCTCACAAATTACTTGCTAATTTCAAAGGGGAAAAGTCTATTATTACACAGAAAAAATCAAACTCAGTATTGCTAATAGTGTGTGACAATCTCACATCTTTCTGATAAAACACAACATGAAGTGTACAGTATCACCTATGACATTTTTTTGCCCAAAATTTTAATCTGAAAAGAATCAAGCTTTTAGACTTATGTTTTAGTTTACAGTAATCACAAAGAATAGAGGAACAAGATAATACTATGAGGCAATGGACAAAATACAGACTTTAAAACAAAAGGCAATGTTCTCCTCCAAAAACACAAAACAAAACACAAGTTCTAGGATAAAAGAAACTAAAGAGGTGTAACACCCAAAGGCAACATGTGAACCTTGACTGGATTCTGTTTAGGAAGAAAAAAAATCTGTAAAATATTGAAATAACTGAGAAATCTGAATATGGCACCAATAGTAAGTGATACTAAGAAACTGTTAATTTTCTTAGATGTGATAACAGTATTACAAGTTATAATAGGAAATGAATGCTAAGTATTTTAGAAATGAATATTACAAACTTTGTAATTTACCTTGAAATGGTTTGGCCAAACATACTCAAAACATGCACACACCTACTTGCTCACTCACTCACAGGTATGTATGGAATCTAGGTGATGGTTATATGGGTTTTCACTGTCCTGTTCAAGTTTTCTGTAGGTTTGGAAATTTTCATAACAAGAAGTAGAAAAGATAAGAGAATTCTTTAGTAAACACAATACAAATTAATCAAAGCAATATGTACTTCAATAGGTGTGGGTAAAATTGCAGTATTTCCTGAATATCTTGCCTGGCTTTAGTACATCTACATATCAACAGGCGCTCAAGGGTGGAGAGAAGTATGGCTTTAGGGCATTTGCATCATTTCTCAAGGGTGGAGAGAAGTTCATCTCCATATCAATGGGCAACCAAGGGCGTGTCCAAACTGGAGAGGTTAAGGTGAGGGGCTGGTTTGCTTGCTGGCTTGCTTCTTCAGGAGCGGAGGAGACAGATGGCCCTGGACTGCAGTTTGTAAGCAATAAATGGGTTTTAAACTTTATTTCTTCCTTTGACTGATTTCAGTTTTTAGAGATATTTTGCCTCAGGATTTCCTTTCCCTGGACTTACAATAGGACTCAAAATTCACAAAAAGGCATAAGAACTCTATGTTGTCAGCCATTCTGCCAATTAAGAATCCATTTTTCACCTTTAATTTCCCTAAGTCAGAAACAAAACAGCAGTCAGCAACATCCCATCCTCCCTACATTAGCAAATTGACTTCTCCACAGTTTTAGGTTTTTCTCAACTGAGGAAAAATTTTCTTTCACCTGACTGCCACTTTATCTCAGTTCAATGTCCTCTAAAGCCCAAGATTATGTACATGATGTTGTACTGAATGCTAAGAGTCTTTCGTAAACCCTCCACGTGGCACAGAGTTTTAACCTTGGCTTTTGACCTAAATAATACACTCTTAAAGAAAACACAGCCTTTCTACCCTTTCCTAATTAACATGCTCTTCTTTGGGGTAGTCCCATTTACCCCACAACTTCTCTCATTGCCTATGTTCTAGTAATTCCCAAAATGATAACCCCACTCAAATCTTTCTACCTACGTTCAAACTTTTCTGCTTACTTAATGCTTCATCAGGGTACTCCCCAAATACCTCAAAATCTGCAAGTCCGAATGTAAATTTATTACCCCTCCTCCCCCACAAAAAAAGCTACTATAATTTGACTCAGTAGCCAAACTAGAAACCTAAGCATCAATCTTGGTTTTCTCTCCCCTTAGTGACATATCAAATCAATAATAATAGTAATACTAACCAACTGCAACAATTATTATAGTAACAACCTTTCTATGGTACTTACCATGTACCTGGCAGCATTCTGAGCTCTGTACATATATTAATTAATTCAGTACTCACAATAATCCTGTGCAGTACGTATTGGGTGTCTCCTCATTTTACAGATGAGGAAGTGAGGCACAGAGAGGTTTAGTGATTTGCCAAAGTTCACTAAGCTACTGAATGGCAGAGTTAGGATTTGAACCCAGGTGTTTTGGCCCCAGAGTCTCTTTTCTTTAACTGGAACATTTTATCTCATCAGTCACCAAATACTGTTGATTTCATCTTTTAATATATTTCTCAAATTTATTCAGCTCTCTGCATTTTAATGACCACTATACTAATCCTGCTCACCATCACCTTTTGCCTGGTTAAGCCAACAGCTTCCTAACCAGAGTCCCCATCATAAGCCTTATCCTTCAGTGTGGCCAGAGTGATTATCCTGGAGTACACATTTTGATTCCATCACACCTCTGCTTCTGTATATAACCCTTCCAATGGCTTCCAACTGAACTAAGAATAGCACTCAAATCCTTAATATGGTTTATAAGGCCTCCAATTTTCCTCTTCAGCCTCATTTCCAGCCTCAACTCTGCTCTAGTTCCCATACTCCATACCCACACTAATTCTTACATTCCTCAAACGTTAGGTTTTCTCTTTCTCTCTGGAACACTCTTCCTCGAACTCCTGGTCTAGC
The DNA here is from genome assembly GCA_032199065.1 of Smutsia gigantea. Classification (NCBI taxonomy): domain Eukaryota; kingdom Metazoa; phylum Chordata; class Mammalia; order Pholidota; family Manidae; genus Smutsia; species Smutsia gigantea. The sequence continues at coordinate 76,248 of JAVSCE010009923.1, forward strand.
TATTTCTTACACACCCTTTATATCTACATTCATGTCTGTACATGGATGTCATTTCTTGGACAAGTTTCCCAATCTCCCAGTTCTAAATTCCCTGCCTCACTTACTTGATTCCCTACGGCCCTGTAATCCCCTTATCAAGCACACCTAGCCACAGGCTTTATCATACCACAGTATAACTGCCTAAGTACTTGCCTCCCTCACGCTGAGGACTACAAGCATTAGGAGAACAGGGACAGTGTAGCACAAGCTCAATAAATATTGAACGACTAACAAAATACAACAGAACAAGTTAAAGCTTTGTCAAATAGAATGACCTTCTCATCTAATCATGTTTTCTTCTTTAAAAATCTATCTAATACATTTTATCTTCTGCTATATTTAACTCAAACCATTTATTTCATTTTTAATGACCTTCCACATTACTCAAATTATCTCCATTATTCATTTATTTTCTCAAAACTTTGAACTACAATAATTAAGGGAAGAATATACAGAGAAAAAATAAAGTCTGAAAAAGTCAGCTATCTTTTAATCTCTGCATGCAGTTTTCAAAAGAACATTTTACAAAGCAAATGCCTTAGACTCTTCAAAAATGTCGGTCATGAAAAGACCAAAAGAAAGAAAAGAATGAAGGACGAAATACTGTTCAACGTTAACGGACTGAAGAGTAAGGACAAGTAAAACAAATGTAATTCTTGTTTGGATCCTACATTTTTAAAGAGAGAAAAAAAATAAAAACAAAGAAAAAAACAACAAAAAGGATTTTTGTGGAGCAACGGAGACAATCTGAACACAGCCTGTATATTAAGTAGTTTCATTGTCTCATTCTTAAATTTTCTGACTGTGAAAATGGTTCTGTGGTTAGGAAGGAAAAAGTCCTTATTCTTAGGAGATATATGATGAAGTATCATAAGTATGATGTGTGCAACTTACTTTCAAGTAGTTCACTTTCAAAAACCACACAGAGGTGATGAATCAGATTCAAGATGGCGGCGTGAGAGGTGAGACAAAGAACTCTTCCCAAAACCACATACAGTATGAAAATATGGTTAATACAACTAACCCTAAAACAGCTAAAACAGCAACAGGAAAGAAGGCTGCACCAGACTGCATACAGACTTCACGAACAGAGCAGACCTCACAAAACAGGGTAATGTACCACAGCCTTGATCCGATGGGACCCAAGCCCTTCCCTCACCCCACCTCACCTGTGGGAGGAAGAGAAATGGAGTGCGGAGGGGGTGGAAGTCTAGAACTGCTGAACACCCAGCCCTGGATGTCTGCTTTGGAACACAAACCTACATTGTGTGGTGCCCTGGCGATTGGTGGGATTGGGGAGCTGGGACAGATGGAGTGCTTGAGAAACTGAGATTCCTGCCATTTGTGGAGGATGGGGAACCACATCCAGCTGCTCTGGGACAAAGGAAAGGCAGGTGGTCTGAGAGGCTTCCTAGCAGCGAGACAGCTGCTGAAGGGGCAGGGTTTGCATGGAACTTGCTGTGCGGGTTTGCATGGAACTTGCTGTGCGGGAGAAGGGATAGGTGGACAAGGTTGTATGGGCGCGCTCAGCCCAGCAGGTTGGCAACTTTGAGGAGCGTCAGTTGCTCCATCACCCTGGCAGGCTACTCAGCTATGAGGCCCCCCACTGTGACACGCAGCCTGCTGAGCCTTCCTCCTAACCTGATGGCACTGGCTCGCAAACTGGCAGTCACTGCGCTGGCGTCAGGCTGGCCAGAGACACAAAGCACAGAGGCTTACACCTGTGTGCTCGGCCCACTGGCTCAGGTACTGGAGACAGGCATTGCAGACGGGAATCAGGAAAAGCCCTTTCCCCGCCGGAGGCACCAGCGCCGCTCCCGTATGACCCCCAACCTCACTCAAGGGGCTGAGCAGCTCCAGAGACTAGAGCTTCTGGACACTAGAGGGTGCAACATAGAAACATGAAATGTCAAAGGAACCTGGTTCAGAACAAAATCTCACACCCCAAAGAAAAAAGACCAGATGAAACTGAACTCACCAATCTTCTGGAAAGACAATTCAAAATAAAGATCATAAACATACTTATGGAGGTACAGAAAAATATTCAAGAACTCAGGAACTAATTTAAGATGGAGATTCAATCACTAAGAAATTCCATATCTGAAATGAAACATACAATAGACGGATTTAAAAGCAGATTAGATGTAGTAAAAGAAACGGTAAATGGAATAGAAATTAGAGAAGAGGAATACAAAGAAGCTGTGGCATAGAGAGAAAAAAAGAATCTCTAAGAATGAAAGAATAGGGAAACGCGACACACAGCCAGGCCTTCCCAGGCTCGACTCACAGGGGCACAAGCCGCCTCTTTCCAGGAAAACTACTGACTTTTTTTGAGGAACATTTTATAAAAATCAGCCATGTTGAGATAGACTGGATTAAAGATGGTGGCATGAGAGGTGAGACAGAGGCTTCCTCCTAAAACCTCATATAATATGAAAATAAAGCTGCTACAACTACTCTTGAAAGAGCAACAGGAAAGAGGATGGCAACAAACTGCATACACCTGGAGACAAGAGCAGCCCTTACAGAAAAGGGTAACATACTAAAGCTGTGGTCCTGCGGGATCCAAGCCCTTCCCCCACCCCAGCTCACCAGCAGGAGGAACAGGAACGGAGCAGGGAGGGAGTGGAGATGTGGGACTGCTGAATACCTAACTCTGGAGATCTGCTCTGGGAGTACAAACCTACATTACATGGTGCTTGCATGATACTCTTGTAATTAGGGGGTTGGAAAGCTAAGACAGGCAGAATTCCTGGAGAGACTAAGAAACCAGCTGCTTGTGAAAGCAGGGATCCATGCCCAGCTGCTCGGGGACAAAAGAAAGGCGGGCAGTCTGAGAGACTTCCGAACAAAGAAGCCCTTAGCACGAGGGCTCATAAAGGGGCTAGGATTGCATGGAGCTTACTGCTCAGGAGAAAGGACAGGCAGACAAAATTGTCCAGGTGCACTCTGCCCAGCAGGTTGGGAGCTTTCACGATCTTCAGGTGCTCCAGCTCCCTGGCTGCCTACACAGCTCCAAGAACCCCTTCTGTGACAGGCAGACTAGTGCGCCTTTCTTCTGGCCAGCCCCACCGGTCTTGCAAACTGGGATATCCTTCCCTGGGGTTAGGACAGCCAGAGGGAAGATCTGTCTACAGCAACTAAAAATGCAAAGCACAGAGGCTTATACCTGTGTGCTCAGCCCACTGGTTCAGGCAGTCAGTGGAGACAGGCATAGCAGCCAGGAACCAGCAAACAGCCCTTTCCTCCCCAGAGGCACCAATACCACTCCCCTACAATCCCCGCACTGCTTCAGGGGCTGAGCAGCTCCAGAGAGTAGAGCTTCTGGGCACTAGAGGGCGCCATACATAAAATATGAAACACCAAAGGAACCTGGTCCAGAGTAAAATTATGAACACAACTCCTGAGAAAGATTTAAATGATATGGACCTTATGACTCTCCCGGAAAGGGAGTTCAAAATAAAAATCATTAACATACTCATGGAGGTACGGAAAGATATTCAAGAACTCAGGAATGAATTCCGGTCAGAGATCCAATCATTGAAGAACACAATGGATGGTACTAAAAGCAGATTGGATATGGTGGAGGAGACAATAAATGAAATAGAAACTAGAGAAGAGGAATACAAAGAAGCTGAGGCACAGAGAAAAAAAGATCTCTAAGAATGAAAGAATATTGAGAGAACTGTGTGACCAATCCAAATGGAACAATATTTGCATTATAGGGGTACCAGAGGAAGAAGAGAGAGAAAAAGGGAGAGAAAGCGTCTTTGAGGAGGTGATTGCTGAAAACTTCCCCAATCTGGGGAAGGAGATAGTCTCTCAGGCCATGGAGGTGCGCAGATCTCCCAACACAAGGGACCCAAGAAAGACAACAGCAAGACATATAGTAATTAAAATGGCAAAGATCAAGGATAAGGACAGACTACTAAAAGCAGCCAGAGAGAGAAATAGGATCACATACAAAGGAAAACCCATCAGGCTATCATCAGACTTCTCAGCAGAAACCTTACAGGCCAGAAGGGAGTGGCATGATGTATTTAATGCAATGAAGCAGAAGGGCCTTGAACTGAGATTACTTTATCCGGCAAGATTATCATTTAAATTTGAAGGAGGGATTAAACAATTCCCAGATAAGCAAAAGCTGAGAGAATTTGATTCCCACAAACCATCTCTACAGTGTATTTTGGAGGAACTGCTATAGATGGAAGTGTTCCTACAGATTAATAGCTGTCACCAGAGTTAATAAAACCACAGTAAAGAAAGTAGAACACCTACTTACTAAGAAAATGCAAAATTAAATTAACTATCCCCAAAGTCAATCAAGGGATAGACAAACACTACAGAATATAATACCTAATATATAAAGAATGGAATAGAAAGAAAAAGGAGGAAACAAACAAACAAAGAACATTTAGATTGTGATTGTAATAGTATATTAAGTTAGTTGTTAGACTTTTAGATAGTAGGGAACTTAAACATGAACCTTTGGTAACCACGAATCTGAAGCCTGCAATGCCAATAAGTACATACCTATCCATAATCACCCTAAATGTAAATGGACTGAATGCACCAGTCAGAAGACATAGAGTCATTGAATGGATAAAAAAACAAGACCCATCTATATGCTGCCTTCAAAGACTCATTTAAACCCAAAGACATACACAAACTAAAAGTGAAGGGATGGAAAAAGATATTTCATGCAAACAACAAGGAGAAAAAAGCAGGTGTTGCACTACTTGTATCAAACAAAATACACTTCAAAACAAAGAAAGTAGCAACAGATAAAGAAGGACATTACATAACGATAAAGGGGTCAGTCCAACAAGAAGATATAACCATTATAAATATATATGCACCCAACACAGGAACGCCAGCATATGTGAGACAAATACTAACAGAATTAAAGGAGGAAATAGACAGCAATGCATTCATTTTAGGAGACTTCAACACACCACTCACTCCAGAGGACAGATCAACCAGACAGAAAATAAGTAAGGACACAGAGGCACTGAACAACACACTAGAACAGATGGACCTAACAGACATCTACAGAACTCTGCACCCAAAACCAGCAGGATACACATTCTTCTCAAGTGCACATGGAACATTTTCCAGAATAGACCACATACTAGGCCACAAAAAGAACCTCGGTAATTTCAAAAATATTGAAATCCTACCAACCAACTTCTCAGATCACAAAGGTATAAAACTAGAAATAAATTTTAGAAAGAAAACAAAAAGGCTCACAAATACATGGAAACTTAACAACATTCTACTAACCAATCAATGGGTTAACGACAAATCAAAACAGAAATGAAAGAATATATGGAGACTAGTGACAACAACAACACAAAGCCACAACTTCTGTGGGACACAGCAAAGGCAGTTCTAAGAGGAAAGTATATTGCAATTCAGGCCTATTTAAAGAAGGAAGAACATTCCCAAATGAATAGTCTAAAGACACAATTACTGAAATTGGAAAAAGAAGAATAAATGAGGCCCAAAGTCACCAGAAGGAGGGACATAATAAAGATCAGAGAAGAAATAAATAAAATTAGAAGAATAAAACAATAGAAAAAATCAATAAAACCAAAAGCTGGTTCTTTGAAAAAATAAACAAAAAACATAAACCCCTAGCCAGACTCATTAAGAGAAAAAGAGAATATACACACATAAACAGAATCAGAAATGAGAAAGGAAAAATAACGATGGACCCCACAGAAATACAAAGAATTATAAGAGAATACTATGACAATCTATATGCCAACAAGCTAGAAAACCTATAAGAAATGGACAATTTCTTAGAAAAATACACCCTCCAAGACTGACCAAGCAAGAAACAGAAAAACTAAACAGACCAATCACCAGCAAGGAAATTGATTTGGTAATCAAAAAACTACCCAAGAACAAAACCCCCGGACCAGATGGATTCACCTCTGAATTCTACCAGACATATAGAGAAGAAATAACACCCATTCTCCTTAAAGTTTTCCAAAAAATAGAAGAGGAGGGAATACTTCCAAACTCATTCTATGAAGCCAGCATCACTCTAATACCAAAACCGGGCAAAGACCTCACCAAAAAAGAAAATTACAGACCAATATCCCTGATGAATGTAGATGCAAAAATACTCAACAAAATATTAGCAAACCGAATTCAAAAATACATCAAGAGGATCATATACCATGATCAAGTGGGATTCATCCCAGGGATGCAAGGATGGTACAACATTCGAAAATCCATCAACATCATCCACCACATCAACAAAAAGAAGAACAAAAACCACATGATCATCTCCATAGATGCTGAAAAAGCATTTGACAAAATTCAGCATCCATTCCTGATTAAAACTCTCAACAAAATTGGTATAGACGGCAAGTACCTCAACATCATAAAGGCCATATATGACAAACCCACAGCTAACATCATACTTAACAGCAAGAAGCTAAAAGCTTTTCATCTAAGATCAGGAACAAGACAGGGATGCCCACTCTCTCCACTGTTATTCAACATACTACTGGAGGTCCTAGCCATGGCAATCAGACAAAACAAAGCCATACAAGGCATCCAGATTGGTAAAGAAGAAGTCAAATTGTCACTATTTGCAGATGACATGATATTGTACATTTAACCCTAAAGACTCCACTCCAAAACTACTAGAACTAATACATGAATTCAGCAAAGTTGCAGGATACAAAATTAACACACAGAAATCTGTTGCTTTCCTATACACTAATGATGAACTAACAGAAAGAGAAATCAGAAAAACACTTCCATTCACAATTGCATCAAAAAGAATAAAATACCTAGGAATAAACCTAACGAAGGAAGTGAAAGACCTGTACTCTGAAAACTACAAGACACTCCAAAGAGAAATTAAAGAGGACACTAACAAATGGAAATGCATCCCATGCTATTGCCTAAGAAGAATAAATATTGTCAAAATGGCTATACTACCTAAAGCAATCTACAGATTCAATGCAATCCCTATCAAACTACCAACACTTTCTTCAATGAACTGAAACAATTCTAAAATTCATATGGAACCACAAAAGACCCCGAATAGCCAAAGCAATCCTGAGAATAAGGAATAAAACGGGGGGAATTACACTCCCTGACTTCAAGCTCTACTACAAAGCCACAGTAATCAAGACAATTTGGCATTGGCACAAAAACAGACCCACAGACCAGTGGAACAGAATAGAAAATCCAAACATTAACCCAAACATATACAGTCAATTAATATTTGATAAGGGAGCCTTGGATATACAATGGGGAGATGACAGCCTCTTCAGAAGCTGGTGTTGGGAAAACTGAACAGCTACATGTAAGAGAATGAAACTGGACTACTGTCTAGTCCCATACACAAAGGGAAACTCAAGGTGGATCAAAGACCTCAATGTAAGTCATGAAACCATAAAACTCTTAGAAAAAAACATAGGTAAAAATCTCTTGGACATAAACATGAGCGACTTCTTCATGAACATGTCTCCCCGGGCAAGGGAAACAAAAGCAAAAATGAACAAGTGGGACTATATCAAGCTGAAAAGCTTCTGTACAGCAAAGGACACCATCAGTAGAACAAAAAGACATCCTACAGTATGGGAGAATATATTCATAAATGATGTATCCAATAAGGGGTTGACATCCAAAATATACAAAGAACTCATGCACCTTAACAAACAAAAAGCAAACAATCCAATTAAGAAATGGGCAGAGGACATGAATATACACTTCTCTAAAGAAGAAATTCAGATGGCCAACAGGAACGTGAAAAGATGCTCCACATCACTAATCATCAGAGAAATGCAGATTAAAACCACAATGAGATATCACCTCACACCAGTGAGGATGGCCAACATCCAAAACACAAACAACAACAAATGTTGGCGAGGATGTGGAGAAAAGGGAACCCTCCTACACTGCTGGTGGGACTGCAAATTAGTTCAACCATTGTGGAAAGCAGTATGGAGGTTCCTCAAAAAACTCAAAATAGAAATACCATTTGACCCAGGAATTCCACTCCTAGGAATTTACCCTAAGAATCCAGCAGCCCAGTTTGAAAAAGACAGATGCACCCCTATGTTTATCGCAGCACTATTTACAATAGCCAAGAAATGGAAGCAACCTAAGTGTCCATCAGTAGATGAATGGATAAAGAAGATGTGGTACATATACACAATGGAATATTATTCAGCCATAAGAAGAAAACAAATCCTACCATTTGCAACAACATGGATGGAGCTAGAGGGTATTATGCTCAGTGAAATAAGCCAAGCCGAAAAAGACAAGTATCAAATGATTTCACTCATATGTGGACTATAAGAACAAAGAAAAAAACTGAAGGAACAAAACAGGCACAGACTCACAGAACACAAGAACGGACTAATAGTTGCCAAAGGGAAAGGGACAGGGGAAGATGGGTGGGAAGGGAGGATAAGAGAGAAAAAGGGGCATTATGATTAGCAGATGTAATGTTGGGGGGCATGGGGAAGGCTGTACAACTCAGAGAAGACAAGTAGTGATTCTACAGCATCTCACTACACTGATGGACAGTGACTGTAATGAGGTTGGTGGGGGGGACCTGATGAGGGGGGTAGTTTAATAATCATAATATTGCATATGTAATTGTAGATTAATGATCCAAAATAAATTATAAAAAAAAGAATGGAAGAATATTGAGAGAACTGTATGAGTAATCCAAGTAGAACAATATTTGCATTATAGTAGTACCAGAGGAAGAAGAGAGAGAAAAAGGGATAGAAAGTGTCTTTGAAGAAATAATTGCTGAAAACTTCCACCATCTGGGGAAGGAGATAGTCCCTCAAGCCATGGAGGTGCACAGATCTCCCAACACAAGGAACCCAAGGAAGACAACATCAAGACATATAATTAAAATGGCAAAGATCAAGGATAAAGACAGACTTTTAAAAGCAGCTAGAGAGAGAAAAAAGATCACATACAAAGGAAAACCCATCAGACTTCTCAACAGAAACATTACAGGCCAGAAGGGAGTGGCATGATATATTTAAAGCAATGAAGCAGAAGGGCCTTGAACAAAGAATACTCTACCTGGCAAGGTTATCATTTAAATTTGAAGGAGGGATTAAACATATTCAGATAAGCAAAAGCGGAGAAAATTACCTCCCACAAAACACCTCTACAAGTGCATTTTGGAGGGACTCCTATAGATGGAAGTATAGCTAAGGCTGAACAGATGTCACCCAAGGGATGGACAAAGAGCACAGATTATGACACCTAACATATAAAAATGGAGAAGGAAGAAAAAAAAAAGAACCTTTAGGTAGTGTTTCTAATAGCATACGAAGTGAGTTAAATTAGACTGTTAGATAGTAACTGAACCTTTGGTAACCACGAATCAAAAGCCTGCAATGGCAATAAGTACATACCCTTCAAAAATCACCCTAAATATAAATGGTCTGAATGCACCAATCAAAAGACATAGAGTCACTGAATGGATTAAAAACAAGAACCATCTATATGCTGCCTACAAGAGACTCACTTCAAACCCAAAGACATACACAGACTGAAAGTAAAGGGATGGAAAAAGATATTTAATGCAACTAACAGGGAGAAAAAAGCAGGAGTTGCAGTACTTGCATAAGATAAAATAGACTTCAAAACAAATAAAGTAACAAGAGACAAAGAAGGACATTATATAATGATAAAGGGGTCAGTCCGACAAGAGGATATAACTATTATAAATATCTGTGCACCAAACACAGGAGCACCGACATATGTGAAACAAATACTAACAGAATTAAAGGGGGAAATAGAATACAATGCATTCATTTTAGGAGACTTCAACACACCACTCACTCCAAAGGACAGGTCAACAAGACAGAAAATAAGTAAGGGCACAGAGGCACTGAACAACATATTAGAACAGATGGACATAACAGACATCTACAGAACACTCCATCCAAAAGCAACAGGATACACATTTTTCTCAAGTGCACATGGAACATTTCCAAGAATAGATCATATACTAGGCCACAAAAAAGAACCTCAGTAAATTCAAAAAGGCTGAAATTGTACCAACCAGCTTCTTAGATCACAAAGGTATGAAACTAGAAATAAATTACACACAGGAAACGAAAAAGCCCACAAACACATGGAGGCTTAATAAGATGCTCCTAATCAATGACCAAATAAAAACAGAGATCAAGCAATATATGGAGATAAATGACAACAATAATTCAACACCGCAAAATCTGTAGGATGCAGCAAAGGCCGTGCTAAGAGGGAAGTATATCGCAATACAGGCCTACCTCAGAAAAGAAGAACAATCCCAAATGAACAGTCTAAGATCACAATTAACAAAACTAGAAAAGGAAGAACAAATGAGGCCCAAAGTCAGTAAAAGGAATGACATAATAAAGATTAAAGAAGAAATAAATTGAGAAGAATAAAACATAGAAAGAATCAATGAAAGGAGGCAAGGATGGTACACATTTGAAAATCCATTAACAGCATCCACGACATCAAAAAAAGTACAAAAACCACAAAAACCACATGATCATCTCCATAGATGCTGATAAAACATTTGAAAAAATTCAACATCTTTTCATGATACAAACTCTCAACAGAATGGGTATAGAGGGCAAGTACCTCAACATAATAAAGTCCATATATGACAAACCCACAGCCAATATTGTACTTAACAGTGAGAAGCTGAAAGCTTTTCACCTAAAATCGGGAACAAGACAGGGATGCCCACTCTCTCCACTGTTATTCAACATAGTACTGGGACCCAAGGAAGACAACACCAAGACACATAATAATTAAAATGGCAAAGATCAAAGATAAGGACAGAGTATTAAAGGCTGCTAGAGATAGAAAAAAGATCACCTACAAAGGAAAACCCATCAGACTATCAACAGACTTCTCAACAGAAACCTTACAGGCCAGAAGAGAATGGCATGATATATTTAATGTAATGAAACAGAAGGGCCTCGAACCAAGAATATTGTATCCAGCACGATTATCATTTAAATATGACGGAGGGATTAAACAATTTCCAGACAAGTGAAAGCTGAGAGAATTTGCCTCCCACAAACCACCTCTACAGGACATCTTAAAGGAACTGCTCCAGAGGGAAGCACTCCTAAGGCTAAAAACAGGTCACCAGAGAAAATAAAATCATAGCAAAGAAGGCAGACCATCCAAATACTAACTAAAGGCAAAGAATAAAACACCTAGTGTATAAAGAATGGAGTAGGAAGAATAAGAAGGGAGAGAAATAAAGACACATCAGACGGTGTTTACAATAACTTAACAAGAAAGTTAAGTTAGATCGCTAGATAGTAAAGAAGCAACCCTTGAACCTTTGGTGACCATGAATCTAAAGCCAGCAATGGCAATAAGTACATATCTATCGATAATCACCCTAAATGTAAATGGACTGAATGCACCAATCAAAAGACACTGAGTAACAGAATGGATGAAAAAGCAAGACCCATTTTATGCTGCCTACAAGAAACTCACCTCAAACCCAAAGATATACACAGACTAAAAGTGAAGGGATGGAAAAAGATATTTCATGCAAACAACAAGGAGTAAAAAGCAGGTGTTGCAGTACTTGAAATAGACTTCAAAACGAAGAAAGTAGCAACAGATAAAGAAGGACATTACATAATGATAAAGGGGTCAATCCAACAAGAGGATATAACTATTATAAATATCTTTGCACCCAACACAGAGGCACCGGCATATGTGAAACAAATACTAACAGAATTAAAGGAGGAAATAGACAGCAGTGCTTCATTTTAGGTGACTCCAACACACCACTCACTCTAAAGGACAGATCAACAAGACAGAAAATAAGTAAAGACACAGAGGCACTGAACAACACACTAGAACAGATGGACCTAACAGACATCTACAGAACTCTACACCCAAAACCAGCAGGATACACATTCTTCTCAAGTGCACATGGAACATTTTCCAGAATAGACCACATACTAGGCCACAAAAGGAACCTCAGTAAATTCAAAAATATTGAAATTCCACCAACCAACTTCTCAGATCAGAAAGGTATAAAACTAGAATTAAATTTTAGAAAGAAAACAAAAAGGCTCACAAATACATGGAGACTTAACAAAATTCTCCTAATTAATCAATGGGTTAACCACCAAATCAAAACAGAAATCAAAGAATATATGGAGACTAATAACAACAACACAAAGCCACAACTTCTGTGGGACGCAGCAAAGGCAGTTCTAAGAGGACAGTATATTGCAATCCAGGCCTATTTAAAGAAGGAAGAACATTCCCAAATGAATAGTCTAAAGACACAATTACTGAAATTGGAAAAAGAAGAACAAATGAGGCCCAAAGTCACGAGAAGGAGGGACATAATAAAGATCAGAGAAGAAATAAATAAAATTGAGAAGAATAAAACAACAGAAAAAATCAATGAAACCAAGAGCTGGTTCTTTGAAAAAATAAACAAAAAACATAAACCCCTAGCCAGACTTATTAAGAGAAAAAGAGAATCTAAACACATAAACAAAATCAGAAATGAGAAAGGAAAAATAATGACAGACCCCACAGAAATACAAAGAATTATAAGAGAATATTATGAGAATCTATATGCTAACAAGCTGGAAAACATAGAAGAAATGGAAAACTTCTTAGAAAAATACAACCTTCCAAAACTGACCAAACAAGAAACAGAAAAACTAAAACAGACCAATCACCAGCAATGAAATTGAAGCGGTAATCAAAAAACTACCCAAGAACAAAATCCCTGGACCAGATGGATTCACCTCTGAAGTCTACCAGACATATAGAGAAGAAATAACACCCATTCTCCTTAAAGTTTTCCAAAAAATAGAAGAGGAGGGAATACTTCCAAACTCATTCTATGAAGCCAGCATCACTCTAATACCAAAACCGGGCAAAGACCTCACCAAAAAAGAAAATTACAGACCAATATCCCTGATGAACGTAGATGCAAAAATACTCAACAAAATATTAGCAAACCGAATTAAAAAATACATCAAGAGGATCATACACTATGATCAAGTGGGATTCATCCCAGGGATGCAAGGATGGTACAGCATTCGAAAATCCATCAACATCATCCACCACATCAATAAGAAGAAGAACAAAAACCACATGATCATCTCCATAGATGCTGATCAAAGCTTTTGACAAAATACAGCATCCATTCATGATTAAAATTGTCAATAAAATGGGTATAGAGGGCAAGTACCTCAACATCATAAAGGCCATATATGACAAACTCACAGCTAACATCATATTTAACAGTGAGAAGCTGGAAGCTTTTCATCTAAGATCAGGAACAAGACAGGGATGCCCACTCTCTCCACTGTTATTCAACATAGTACTGGAGGTCCTAGCTACGGCAATCAGACAAAACAAAGAAATACAAGGCATCCAGATTGGTAAAGAAGTCAAATTGTCACTATTTGCAGATGACATGATACTGTACAGAAAAAACCCTAAAGACTCCACTCTAAAACTGCTAGAACTAATACATGAATTCAGCAAAGTTGCAGGACACAAAATTAACACACAGAAATCTGTTGCTTTCCTATACACTAATGATGAACTAACAGAAAGAGAAATCAGAAAAACACTTCCATTCACAATTGCATCAAAAAGAATAAAATACCTAGGAATAAACCTAACGAAGGAAGTGAAAGACCTGTACTCTGAAAACTACAAGACACTCCTAAGAGAAATTAAAGAGGACACTAACAAATGGAAATGCATCCCATGCTCTTGGCTAGGAAGAATAAATATTGTCAAAATGGCTATACTACCTAAAGCAATCTACAGATTCACTGCAATCCCGATCAAAATACCAACAGCATTCTTCTATGAACTGGAACAAATAATTCTAAAATTCATATGGATCCACAAAAGTCCCTGAATAGCCAAAGCAATCCTGAGAAGGAGGAATAAAACAGGGGGGATTACGTTCCCTGACTTCAAGCTCTACTACAAAGCCACAGTAATCAAGACAATTTGGTATTGGCACAAAAACAGACCCATAGACTAGTGGAACAGAGTAGAAAATCCAAACATTAACCCAAACATATACAGTCAATTAATATTTGATAAAGGAGCCTTGGATATACATTGGGAGATGATGGCCTCTTCAGCAGCTGGTGTTGGAAAAACCAGACAGCTACATGTAAGAGAATGAATCTGGATTACTGTCTAGCCCCATACACAAAGGTAAACTCAAGGTGGATCAAAGACCTGAATGTAAGTCATGAAACCATAAAACTCTTAGAAAAAAACATAGGCAAAAATCTCTTGGACATAAACATGAGCACTTCTTCATGAACATATCTCCCCGGGCAAGGGAAACAAAAGCAAAAATGAACAAGTGGGACTATATCAAGCTGAAAAGCTTCTGTACAGCAAAGGACACCATCAGTAGAACAAAAAGACATCCTACAGTATGGGAGAATATATTCATAAATGACGTATCCGATAAGGGGTTGACATCCAAAATATATAAAGAACTCACACACCTCAACAAACAAAAGCAAATAATCCAATTAAGAAATGGGCAGAGGACATGAATAGACACTTCTCCAAAGAAGAAATTCAGATGGCCAACAGGCACATGAAAAGATGCTCCACATCGCTAATCATCAGAGAAATGCAGATTAAAACCACAATGAGATATCACCTCACACCAGTTAGGATGGCCAACATCCAAAAGACAAACAACAACAAATGTTGGTGAGGATGTGGAGAAAGGGGAACCCTCCTACACTCCTGGTGGGAATCGAAATTAGTTCAACCATTGTGGAAAGCAGTATACAGGTTCCTCAAAAAACTCATAATAGAGATACCATTTGACCCAGGAATTCCACCCCTAGGAATTCACCCTAAGAATGCAGCAGCCCAGTTTCAAAAAAACATATGCACCCCTATGTTTATTGCAGCACTACTTACAATAGCCAAGAAGTGGAAGCAACCTAAGTGTCCATTAGTAGATGAATAGATAAAGAAGATGTGGTATATATACACAGTGGAATATTCTTCAGCCATAAGAAGAAAATATATCCTGCCATTTGCAACAACATGGATGGAGATAGAGGGTATTATGCTCAGTAAAATAAGCCAGGCAGAGAGAGACAAGTATCAAATGATTTCACTCTTTTGTGGAGTATAAGAACAAAGAAAAAAACTGAAGGAACAAAACAGCAGCAGACTCACAGAACCCAAGAATGGACTAACAGTTACCAAAGGGAAAGGGACTGGGGAGGATGGGTGGAAGGGAGGGACAAGGGGGAAAAAGGGGCATTACGATTATCACACGTAATGTAGGGGGAGGGTCATGGGGAAGGCAGTATAACACAGAAGAGAAAAGTAGTGATTCTATAGCATCTCACTACACTGATGGACAGTGACTGTAATGGGGTATGTAGTGGGGACTGGATAATATGGGGAGTCTAGTAACCATAATGTTGCTCATGTAATTGTACATTAACGATACCAAAAAAAAAATCACACACATCCATACACATAAGAGACATTGAGCAAATCTAGCATAGGTTGAAAATTTTTCTAAGGAAAAGGTGTATCGATAGTCACTGATTCTTCTTTCCCCATATTTGTAAGTCTGAACGTTTTAAAAAATGTTGGGGAGAAATAACATTTTTTGAGTGATTCGCACGGGTTGGACACTGTTCTATATTTACACGTTTTTTCATTTTATCCTTATAAGAACCCCCTGTCTTCCTTTAGTACTTAATATTATTACTCACATTTTATATATAAGTAGTCCAAGTCATTGAGAGGTTAAACAACTTACCAAAGTCATACAACTAGTTGTATTACTGAGGAAAAAGTAAAAAAAAAAAAAGAAGAAGAGCCACTAAGAGCACAGAGGGTAAAGATAAGCACATGAGTAACTATTATGAAAAGTACAGGAAACCAAGAGATGCCCATATGACAACACAGGACTTTAAAGTGAAGGGGAGGAAGAGTTAGCAAATCCCAGATCCAGAGCCCACACTTCCTGGTTTCCCATCGTGTGCTCTTTTGTGGCGCTGTTGACAAGACAGAAGAATCTGATGTAGGGTTAGAAGACAGAATGGAACAATCACCTTCGGGAAACATAGACTAAAAGACAAATTCCAAGCCTATTAAGGTGGTCAAATAACAAATGTGGGAGTACAAAGAGGAGTAAAAAGAGCAGAAAGGCAGACTGAAAGGCTGAAACAGCAAACTGATAATTGAATTCTTTTCACATAAAATTTTGTGTAAAATCAAAATACCATTACTACTAGTACTGGACATTAAAATTAGCACTAAATGCAAATTTTTTTTAAAGCCGGTTACTAAAATGTTTGTGGTGGTTTCAAGCAGGCAAAAGCATAATAGGTTCTAACACAGTGATTTATCACAGCCAAGGACTATCTACTTAAACACATGCCCCTCCTTTTCTAGCACAAAAATCTAGAAATCTGAACAGGATATTAAAGAAATTTAAGAAAAAAATCAAAGCCTTAAGATTACACAGTGGTGTCACAGAATATACGCAGACACATATTTGGTAGCATAAGGAAATGTATTTTAAAATCTCTTATGGAATACAATTTGATAAAACAATGTACCCTATGTTAACTTATAACATTTTTTTACATTTCTATTACTTTTGCGAGAACATAGGCTTCTATAGGGCAAGAACCACGCCAGCTTCATTTCTATATCCTTAATATCTAAAACAGAGATAAGTACACAGTAGGCATTCAAATGTTCATTGAACTTATACATATTTATGGAATTAGGCATGAAGAATAGAGAAAATAGACTCAATATATTCACATTGTGATCATTTTGTAACATGTAATTTTTATTTCTTTTAAAAATTATCAGGCCCAAAGTTAACATGCTTAAGTATTCAAGTCAGAATGACTATATTTATATTTATTTCAAACTACAGATATTAGCTACCATTAAACAGCATGAATTTATTATCATCTTCCAAAACTATAATAATTACAATAGACAAACTTGTCCTATAATCATGCAAGTTATACTACACATGCACACAAGAGAGTTATAACATAGTGGATCTGAGACTGCTATCCTTAGAAAGGTCTACTGGCAAGACTGGCCCTTGGCTTTCCTCTGGGGAGGGTTCCCACTCTTCCCTGATAAGACTCACTGTGCCTAAACTGTTAATGAGAACAGTGAGGTTTATGTGGAATATCTGCTCTCCCTCTGGGAGTCTGGAACTGTGGTATTTTCTAGACAGAGGACATCTATATGAGCAGTGCCCATAAAATCTAGGCACTGAGTCTCTAAGGAGCTTCCCTGGTATATAGTATTTTACATGTGTTGTCATGACTCAGTGCTGGAGGAATTAAGGGCATCCTGGGTGACTTCACTGGGAACTTGAGCCTGGTTTCCTCAGACTCTGCGCCATGTGCCTTTTCCTTCTGTAGTCATAAATCAGATCTATGAGCAGAACTCTAGATACTGAGTTTTGTGAATCCTCCTAGAAAATCACCAACCGGCAAGTGGTCTTGGAGACCCCAGACCCAGGCATGGCCTATCAGACAGTAGTCCCATTATTTGGGGATAATGAACATGATCAAACATTTAACATGTTTCCATAAAAAGTCATAACAGTAAAAAATTTAATAGAAGCCATTAAGATTTTTACTTTGGACTGGGTTTTACAATAATTGCTTCTATTCAATGGTTAATATAGGCTCCCCTCATGGGATAAGGAAGCAAAAAGATAATTAATTATGAGAAATTCAATCAAACTTTATGAACCAAGTCTCAAGCCTCCAAAGTAATGGAGTTATTCTTAAGAAATCTCATTTCCATTCCAACTGCCCTCAAAAAGTTCATATGAACCCCAACAGACATACCGCTAGAAAAGGTTTCTGGAGTTCAAGGATTACATTTTAAAAGAAAAAAACCCAAGGCTTTCATTTCTGTTTGCACACACACAATTTAGGGTGATGACAGAAAACATCAATGCTCTTCCCTCCTGCCCCCCCCCACCTTTATTCCTCCTAAAATAATGTGTAGCTCAGAGCATGGGGGAAACAAACTGTTATCCACTCCTCTGAAAAAATAAAATTTGGAGACAGTGTATATTCAAAAACTGTTCAGCTGCTTCCTGCATTATATATTTATATTTGGAAATAAGCACTGACAAGAACTCTCAGACATTCACTCTCTTGGAATAAACATTTTATACAAAACATTAAATGACATTCTAAATAAATGTAATTACTTTTTAAATTAAAATGGTTAATTTAAGATCTCGTTCAAGGCAATACACAATACTCATTTTTTATCTATCACAGGAAAATGTGTTTGACCTAACAAGCTTCATGTCAATTTCACTTTGAAATAATTCTGCTAGCTACAGAAAGATTAGGTACTTTGTCAAAACTTTAAATCATATATGAATGGAAGCAACTAATAAATGGGAATGGGGATGGGGGTAGGAGGTTTATTATTCTGATTATGGGTGAAATGCTTCAATATTCAAACAGTCAAGTTTGAGATATAAATAATTATGTGCTTACTGGACTATATGTAGACATGTAAGTAAGAAAACCACAGCAAGATTTCTTTCTGACATGATTTTAACTACTTTGCTTTTCCCACCTACTAAGCTGGAATTAAGTATGAGACCAATTACAATGTTCAATAGAAAACCATTGCTTATATAAGTAAAAAATCACATATATTATGATTATTGAATTTATAAAGTCATATTCTAAAAAAATGTCAAAACACATGTCATGTTGAACACAGGGAATAAAAACTATAGCCCTAAATCTAAAATTTCATCCACTTATCCAGTCAACACTGGGGCTAGAAAGCTATGGTCTTGTACTCAGGAATACCATCAGTGGTATGTTTCTGGTGTTATTCCAGAAGTCAGTAAGATTGATTTGGGGGCACAAATGAGGAAGTGGTCAATTTTAGAGGTACTGAAGGGTATGACAGTCAAAGAAAACCTTCCTTCCCTGCAGCAATGAGGAACAATTCAAAGGTTAAGAGAAAGGACGTTAGAATGATCAATTTGTTTCAGCTCCATCACTGACAGAAGATACACTGGGAGGAATCAGACAAAACCTGATTTCACACCTGCCTGTCATTTATTTACCAGATGGTAAGTGGCCCTGAGCAACTTACTTATCTCTGGTGCTTCACTTTCCTTATCTGTAAATGAAGAGAGTATCTATTCTACGCGTTGCTTAGGGGATTAAATGAGATAGTGAGATAATCAGGTAAAAGGTTGGGCACACTGGCACAGAGTACGCATTAAAAAAATGTCAGGTCACTTTTGGAGGTCACATAGGAATAAAAAAAAACTTAAGTTGTATAATTTAACTGCTTTTTCGTAATGAAGTTTTTGACTAATTTTAAGCAAACATTTCAGAAAAGATAGTAAAATTCATTTCCTAGTCTTCATTCTCTCATTCTTTTTAATCAAAACTTTACACCAAGCCATGCTACTATCACTTTACAGGGTAGATTCCATTACAACAAATGTCAAGTCACAAAAACTGAACAGTCGCAAACATTACTCATATCAGTCAAATTCGGGAGTTTGTTGCAATGAGATCACAATTATTTCTGCCATTGTTATGAAGAAATGGTTTACTCTTTCCTATACCTTCCTTTTCCCATTGTAAAATCATGAGAAACTTTTCATTCAGAGACCAAAGCCAACCTCTAACTGAAAGGTTCTATTGTATCCACATCAGGTTGATTTATAATGATACATAATATTACACTTAAAAATATCAGGCAAAGGTTGCTAATTAGGGCACTGACCCAGAATGATATGTCAGGACTTATTACAGTATGAAAATTTCCCTCTGACTTGTTCCTCAAATTGTACATCTTAGCACAATTCTTTGCCATCTTTCATGTCCTGGAGGTAAATTCTATGTTTGGAATTTGGATCTGTGGTTTAAGAAAGCCACAAGAGTACAAGTGTTCTGCACCATCATTAAGCAGACCACTCTGAAGAGAACACAATGAAAAGAACAGACTTTAAAATCTTAAACATTATGTCCCCCAAATCATATTTTTATTCCTCTTCCTTACAAACGTGACAAACACAATTTTCTGAGAAGACAGAATCCAAAAAAAATGGAGAGCTGTGGATGGCTTTGTAGTAGTTTTTTTTCCTGATTTCAGAGAGAACACTCAAAAATATTTAGAACCTTAAGGGTTTGCTTTAGTAATAGAGTTAATTATGCTCTCTGCAAGGCCTGAAATTTACAAGTAAAGCCAAATAAAGAGAAATCTTAACATTTCATTTTTAATTTCTAGTTTGTTTTCAGAATATAAAATTAATGTGCTTAAGCAACAGCTAATGTACGACTTTGACTTAAAAATCTAACACTTGACATAAGAAAAGTGTTTTTTTCTTTGTGATTCCCTTAGTCCCACAGATATATGAATCATACCCATTCTGTCTTACCCTAAGAATAATTAATACACTGATTTTAAATGGGGTTTTGGGTTTTATTTTGCCATTTAAGTGTCTTCAAATGAACTTATTATCTTTTCCCCTTTAAGTGCTAAATGACCTCCAAATTTTAAGAGAAATAAAGAAGAGTAAAGGGGAAACTTAGGTATTTTTTTTTAATTTACACCTATTCAAAACAAGGCCAGCAGATCTGAGCCAGGAATTTCAGCCTCTCCTTTGTTTTGTAAGGGGGCTTTGGGGAAGGGTGTAATGGAGATCATTTGCAATGATACCATTATAATTTTAAAAGTCATGCTTTCCCCCCCATTCACCTCAATTTCCACAATATCTCAAATAATTAAATCTTCTTCCACACTTGTGACTGATTAATTCTAGCGTGTAAGAAAGTAGTTTATACTTCACTGTCATCATGCTACTTTTATAACTCAAATTTAAAAAGGTGACTTTTTCCTAAATTAATTCACCTTCCATTGGGTTAAAAGCATCTAAGTTATAGCCCAATATCAGCTCCATTAAATATCCTTTCTTAGTCATTTTCATAAAACTACTACCTAACCTAGTTATAACTACCTAATAATTCTTTCAGTTTGCGGATTCAATCCTTTAATAGTACAAAGAAATTGAGGCATAGTGAAAATGAAGTACCTGCCCAAGGTTGCCTAGAAACTTAATACTTACCAAATAATTTTCATTCCTCTTCCTGTGACCACCCTAATATAATTTACTGGGTTTTAGAGGCCTAACACTAAAAGACAATATTTAGAGAAAAGCAACAACAAAACAAATAAAACTACCCTAAACTTGACTTCAGGTAAGAGAACATTCCTATAGTTGAGCAAAAACTAGGGAGATGGTAAGTGAGAACACTAGTACCACTTCTGCTGTAAAATCTCTGAACTCTCAGAGCTCCATTCATTTAAACATATTGAGTGCCCGGTCTCTGCCAGGCCCTGGGATACGTGCTGAAAACAAGTTCTTGCATCCACAGCAACAGGGTATGCGGTCCCTCAGAGCTCTTCCAACACACATCCCTCAGGCTGCGTGCTGGTGGGTGGCTTCCCCTCTATCCTTCAATACTATTTGTGACATTCAGTTTAACTTGATTTTACTTAAGTAAAGATGTTGTGGTCTTTTTTTGTGGGTGTGGGGATAAATATCAGTATAAATATTTGCCTGATGAATGCAATTATTCCATGTAGTGATATGCCAAATTTTTATGCAGTGGTAGACAAATTTTTACTCAGATAGAACATAAAAAATGTAATCAACCTGTAATTACCTTGTGGAAGCAAAGAAGACATCTGCCATTTCATGAATCAAAATCTTTTCAACGAATCACCCAGAGCCATAAAAATGAAAAGTACCCATCTATAACATTTGCATATCAAATACTGAAGTTCAGTTATATTTATGTTTAAATTTGAAACTGATTTGTTGCTGACTGAAAAAAGGGAAACAACAAACCAGAAGATGTAAAGCAAAATTGATTTTTTTCCCCCCTGTAAGCATCAACACCCTCAATCCCATTGCTTCAACTGACAAGTTTCCAAGTAATCTGCATTTGGTACTCTGAACTGACTGCTGTTTTCTATTCAAGCAAAAATGAAACACCGAACTGAGACAAGTACTAATTTAGATATAATTTAAGAGTTTGCACAATTAAAAAATGACTATCCACGTCATTCTTTCCCAACTTGTGTTTGCATATGATCGATCAGTCTCCTGTAATATTTATTTAACTCAGTTTTACATATTTATTACCAGGTAAATCTTAACATGGTTTTATAGATCATACTGTAAAGCTACCTCCCCCCTACTTATAACTAAATTACCAAAATATTCTGAACCAGTCCTACTTTGGAAGAATGTGATAGAAAGAGGATACTATTCCTTAGACATTTTTACAGCTTAAACAAATTCTTTTGGAGGAAAAAGTGTTTCAGCCCTTTGTCTGTATTCAATTCAACACCCAAAGGCAAATGGAACACCTACTACATGTCAGGTGCCACAACAGACGCCGCAGGGAGGAGTTACAAAAATAATAAGTCCACACCTTTAAAGAGTCCCTAATCTGGTGGAAAAGACATAGACAGCTCATTGTAATGTAATGAATTAATGTTATAACAGAGATCTGGACACATGTTATAAGGATACAGAATCCTAGAGAAGTCAAGGGACATTTGAGCAGCAAAATAAGAGGTCACTCAGGGCAAACAGTGCGTGTGAAGATGGAATCGTGAAGTCAAGCATGGAAACAGCAAACAGTTCATCATGGCTTCATGATACAGTGGTTGGGGGAGGATCACAGGACACATTATGAAACTAGAAAATTAGGCTAAAGCCACAATGTTAAGAGACTCGTATGTCATGCCAGAGCCTAGATTTTTTCCCTCTGCACAATTCGAGATGTTGCAGTTATTTAAGCAGGAGTGGGGCAAGACCAAAACTTTACATTTAGAAAGATAATCTGGCAACAGATATCTGTGTGAAACAGAAACAGCTCAAGTATGGAAAATTTTCAGGGAGTGAACCCAATTAAAGTTCATTTTTAGTCTTAGTGAAAGAAGTTACTAGCAGAAGGGATAGATTCAAGAACTACACTGAAAGACCAAATAGGTATTTGGTACTTTATGCACTTGAAATATCATACAAGTTGATAATATCCCAATGGCAAGGTCAGTCCAGGCCTAAGATTAAGTTTATTCCACATATGTTTATTTTAGAAGCTTATTGTTCTTCCACAATGTTTAGAAGCATCTTATCAGATATTTAATAATCTGAGTTACAATACTAACAATATGCAAGGGACTATGGCTTAGACATACTTGGTTCAAAAAAACTTAATTACATTCTCCCTCTTTTTTAATTGAAGTGGAGTTGATACACAATATTATATTGGTTTCAGGGATACAACACAGTGATTTGACAATTACATGTTTTTAATCTATTGAGAAAAACAGGGATCATAATGCATAAACAATAATATAGGAAATATTACTCATAGGCAACCTTTAAGCATTATTTTTATGGTGGCAAGCTCGTTCTCAGGCCACAGAACTTCATGTGTGCAACAATGACATAATTTATACAAAAAATAACTGAATAATATTCATTAGTGATGACTTAAATAGAAACTTTATCCTAATTTCAGCTAGGAAATCCGTAAGAAGGCAAAAATAACCATGGAGTCACTCATTTTAGGGTTGAGAAATAGTGGGGTTTTTAAAATAGGTTTTTGTTTTGGTTTTTCTTTTACATATATGGTTTTGTTGTTTGGGGTTGGGAAAAAATTTATAGATCTCAAAATGGTAATTTAAGAACAAACAAACCCTTATTCCAAAGAGTTTTGGTAAATACACAAACCTAACAGCAAAGTCCTTGCAGAGAGCCCCCTTGCTTAATGTTAAGGCTGCTATGTGAAAATGAAATTTTTATAAATACTATCATAAGTTATTCACTTTGTATCATTTCCTTCCGCTCATTTGTAGGAAGCAAGAAAAATCAAGAAAAATATTTCTCCACATAACTGACGCATAATTGTTTTCCTGTTTAGAAACAGCAATGGCGACATTCAACAAAGGCTTCTGCATTTTCTAACCCATCAATCACTTTCACAGTGGGGAGGAGTGATGGAGGATAACCACAGATCAATACAGCTTAGATGTCTCCTCTTGCTCTGACTCCATGCTTCCATTAGGAAACACTTTCGGCAGACAGCAAGTGTGAGATGGGTCCATTTAAAGAGACAAGGACTAGCCCTCAAGATGCTTATCAGTGAAAAGGGGAGGGGACAGCGTATCAGCACCCACACTCCCCCAGCTCCCAAATGGATCTCTCTCCGATTCTTTCCGGCTCTCTCACACAGCCTCCCGAGTTACCACACACAGCCTTGGCCCACTAGGGACTGTGATAACTGCCCCCAGGCAAGTTCAGGTAAACCAGGTGAGTTGTGATGGATTCAAAGTATGTTTATTCACCACTTCAATGGACCTTTGAGTCTGTGCAGAACAGCAGAAAAATGAGCCAGGCCTGTAAAAACATTCTGGATTCCAGCACGTTCACCAGAGAGATTAAGACCTCCATATGAAACTTGAAAAAAGAGGTGCTCACCCTTAAGACTGGCACCTTTCAGTCACTTCACAGAGTCGATCTCTTTTCCTGTTAACAAAAATACTAACGTATACATTCCCTGTGTTTACATACTATGTTTCTTTTTTTTTTTTTTAAGAACTTGCCCTTTCTCATGAATTAGTAGGGATTAAAAGAGAGGAGACCTGTTTAGAAATTTAAATTCTAATTAATCTTTGTGGTGGACAGTAACAGCTACCATTTGGTTTGCTCAAGCTCCCTATACTTTTTCTCCTACTAATGGAAGCTGCTTGCACCGCCGTTAGAGGGAAGACACGACTAGGCTTGGCCAGTCATAATATCTTACCCTTTGGCAGTACCGATTAGCTCAAAAGGGCCAGGATTCTTCAATATGGCTGACCGGTAAATATTGGGAGACAGGACCTCTTTCTTTCCACATGGGTGGCTAAACTGGGCAGTCAGTAGTCATATTTTCCTATCTCATAGAGCAGACCTATCTTTCTCTAGTAGATAAAAATGATACCACACTACAAACTAGTCTTTCCATTCAGTCATACAGTTAACTTCATTAATGGTTAATAAATTCACCATTCATTTATTAAACACCTGCTGGGTGCTAAGTGCTGGGCTGGGAACTGGAGATATAAAACAAAAACAGTAAGGTGACTATATTTTGTAAATCAAAAATCAAGACATTCATTGAAAGATTCTTGTGTAACTTCTTGGTGTGAGACGTCATCTGAAAGACACTGCTTAGATTAAAAAACATGGCAACTTCAAAGACATTCGGGTACTATGAGAAAAAAAAGGATAGTCAAAGTTGGAAGTATAATAGACAAAGGCAAATTTTACAGTTGCCATAATTCTAAGGCATCACCTAGCCCCTCAAACCTTCTATTTATATTTTTTCAACATCACATAAACCATAACAGCTAAGATTAGTGAAGTGAAAAAATATAAATGCTATAAATGCTACTCCCCCACACACAGGCAGGGTTGGGGAAACCATAAAATATAATATGCCATGGCAAGAATGCTTATGTGCTGAGTTTATCTGATGCCACTTCAAGTACACATATGCTAGTTGTTTCCCCATATGTGAAACAGCAACAATAATAGTAGCTACCTCATAGATTGTTTGAAAATGAAAGGATTTACTATATGAAAAGCACTTAGAATCATTCTACCTTACACATGGTAAAAAACAAATGGTTTCGTCACCTCAACCCTTACAACAAAACAACACTGAGAGCAAAACCAAGTTCTGAATGATTATCAAAGGCAAAAAAAAAAAAAAAACACTGAAAAGTGATTTAAAACCATTGTCAAAAAAACACATGAAGTTTGGAGGGGACTTGTGATTGCCTTAAGGTATTCAGGAAAGAGAAATTTTAATCACTACCTCCCTTTTAATTTATCTGCTTTGTTTTTTAATACACTAAGGAGTTCCTCTTTCTTTTTTTATTTTGCTATTATTAATGGACAAGTACATGAGGAATTATGGTTACTAGACTGCCCCTATTATCAAGTCCCCACCACATACCCCATTGCAATCACTGTCCAACAGCATAGTAAGATGCTACAGAATCACTACCTGTCTTTTCTGTGTTATACTGCCTTCCCCTTATGCCACCCCCTACCCGTGCTACATTATGTATGCTAACTGAATACCCCTTTTTCCCCCTTATCCCTCCCTTCCCACCCATCTTCCCCAGTCCCTTTCCCTTTGGTAACTGTTAGTCCATTCTTGGGTTCTGTGAGTCTGCTGCTGTTTTGTTCCTTCAGTTTTTTCTTTGTTCTTATACTCCACATATGAGTGAAATTATTTGATACTTGTCGTTCTCTGCCTGGCTTATTTCACTGAGCGTTAATACTCTCAAGCTCCATCCATGTTGCTGCAAATGTCAGGATATGTTTTCTTCTTATGGCTTAATAATATTCCATTGTGTATATGTACCACCTCTTCTTTATCCATTCATCTATTGATGGACACTTAGGTTGCTTCCATTTCTTGGCTATTGTAAATAGTGCTGCGATAAACATAGAGGTGCGTATGTCTTTTTCAAACTGGGCTGCTGCATTCTTAGGGTAAATTCTAGGAGTGGAATTCCTGGGTCAAACAGTATTTCTATTTTGAGTTTTTTGAGGAACCTCCACACTGCTTTCCACAATGGTGGAACTGATTTAGATTCCCACCAGCAGTGTAAGAGGGTTCCCCTTTATCCACATCCTTGCCAACATGTGTTGTTGTCTTTTGGATGGCAGCCATCCCAATTGGTGTGAGGTGATATTTCATTATGGTTTTAATTTGCATTTCTCTAATGATTAGCGATGTGCAGCATCTTTTTATGTGCCTGCTGGCCCTCTGAATTTCTTCGTTGGAGAAATGTCTGTTCAGATCCTCTGCCACTTTTTAATTGGCTTATTTGCTTTTTGTTTGTTGAGGTGTGTGAGCTATTTATATATTTTGGATGTCAATCCCTTATTGGATATGTAATTTATGAATATATTCTCCCATACTGTAGGATGTCTTTTGTTCTACTTATGGTGTCCTTTGCTGTACAGAAGCTTTTTAGTTTGATATAGCCCCACTTGTTCATTTTTGCTTTTGTTTCCCTTGCCGGGCTGATATGCTCATGAAGAAGTTGCTCATGTTTATGTCCAAGAGATTTTTGCCTATGGTTTTTTCTAAGAGGGTTATGGTTTCATGACTTACATTCAGGTCTTTGATTTATTTCAAGTTTACTTTTGTGTATGGGGTTAGACAATAATACAGTTTCATTCTCTTACATGTACCTGTCCAGTTTTGCCAACACCCGCTGTTGGAGAGGCTGTCATTTCTCCATTGTATATCCATGGCTCCTTTATCATATATTAATTGACCATATATGGTTGGGTTTATAGCTGGGCACTCTAGTCTGTTCCATTGCTCTCTGGGTTTGTTCTTGTGCCAGAACCAAATTGTCTTGATTACTGTGGCTTTGTAGTAGAGCTTGAAGTCAGGGAGCATCATTCCTCCCGCTTTATTCTTCCTTCTCAGGATTGCTTTGGCTATTCGGGGTATTTTGTGGTTCCATACGAATTTTGGAACGATTTGCTCTAGTTCATTGAAGAATGCCGTTGGTATTTTGATAGGAATTGCATTGAATCAGTAGATTGCTTTAGGCAGGAAGGCCGTTGTGACAATATTGATATTTCATATCCATGAGGACAGGATGTATTTCCATCTGTTGGTATTTTCTTTAATTTCTCTCATGAGTATCTTGTAGTTTTCAGAGTATAAGTCTTTCACTTCCTTGGTTAGGTTTATTCCGAGGTATTTTACTCTTTTGGATGCAATTCTGAATGGAATTGTTTTCCTGATTTCTATTTCTGCTAGTTCACTGATAGTGTATAGAAATGCAACAGATTGCTCTGTATTAATTTTGTATCCTGCAACTTTGCTGAATTCAGATATTAGATCTTTTAGTTTTGGAGTGGGTTCGTTAGGGTTTTTTAATGTACAATATCATGTCATTTGCCAACAGGAACAGTTTGACTTCTTCCTAACCAATCTGGATGCCTTCTATTTCTTTGTGTTGTCCGATTGCCGTGGCTAGGACCTCTAGAACTATGTTGGATAAAAGTGGGGAGAGTGGGCATCCTTGTCTTGTTCCCGATCTTAAAGGAAAACCTTTTAGCTTCTCAGTGTTAAGTATAATGTTGGCTGTGAGTTTGTCATATATGGCCTTTATTATGTTGAGGTACTTGCCATCTATACCCATCTTGTTGAGAGTTTTTATCATGAATGGATGTTGAATTTTGTCAAATGCTTTTTCAGCATTTATGGAGATGATCATATGGTTTTTGTCCTTCTTTTTGTTGATGTGGTAGATGATGTTGATGGATTTTCAAATGTTGTACCATCCTTGCATCCCTGGGATGAATCCCACTTGATCATGATGGATGATCTTTTTGATGGATTTTTTAATTCAGTTTGCTAATATTTTGTTGAGTGTTTTTGCATCTATGTTCATCAGAGTTATTGGTCTGTAATTTTCTTCTTTTGTGGGATCTTTGCCTGGTTCTGGTATTAGAGTGATATTGGCCTTGTAGAATGAGTTTGGGAGTATTCCCTCCTCTTCTATTTTTTGGAAAACTTTAAGGAGGATGGTATTAGGTCTTCACTAAATGTTTGATAACATTCAGCAGTGTAACCATCTAGTCCAGGCGTTTTGTTCTTAGGTAGTTTTTTGATTACCAGTTCAATTTTGTTGCTGGTAATTGGTCTATTCAGATTTTCTGTTTCTTCCTCGGTCAGCCTTGGAAGGTTGTATTTTTCTAGAAAGTTGTCCACTTCTTCTAGGTTATCCAGTTTGTTACTATATAATTTTTCATAGTATTCTCTCATAATTCTTTGTATTTTTGTGGTGTCTGTAGTGATTTTTCCTTTCTCATTTCTGATTCAGTTTATGTGTGTAGACTCTCCTTTTTTCTTGATAAGTCTGGCTAGGGGTTTATCTATTTTGTTTATTTTCTCAAAGAACCAGCTCTTGCTTTCATTGATTCTTTCTATTGTTTTATTCTTCTCTATTTTATTTATTTCTGCTTTAATCTTTATTATGTCCCTCCTTCTACTAACTTTGGGCCTCATTTGTTCTTCCTTTTCTAGTTTCATTAATTGTGAGTTTAGACTGTTCATTTGGGATTGTTCTTCTTTCCTGAGGTAGGCCTGTATTGCAATATATTTTCCTCTTAGCACAGCCTTCACTGCATCCCACAGATTTTGTGGTGTTGAATTATTGCTGTCTTTTGTCTCCATATATTGCTTGATCTCTGTTTTTATTTGGTCTTTGATCCATTGGTTATTTAGGAGCATGTTATTAAGCCTCCACGTGTTTATGCGCTTTTTCATTTTCTTTGCATAATTTATTTCTAGTTTCATACCTTTGTGATCTGAGAAGCTAGTTGATACAATTTCAATCTTTTTTAATTCACTGAGGCTCTTTGTGGCCTAGTATATGATCCATTCTTGAAAATGTTCCATGTGCACTTGAGAAGAATGTGTATCCTGTTGCTATTGGATGGAGTGTTCTGTAGATGTCCATTATGTCCATCTGTTCCAATACTTTATTCAGTGCTTCTCTCTTGATTTATTTTCTGTCTGGTTGACTTGTCCTTTGGAGTGAGTGGTGTGTTGAAGTCTCCCAAAATGAATGCATTGCATTCTATTTCCCCCTTTAATTCTGTTAATATTTGTTTCACAAATGTCAGTGATCCTGTGTTGGGTGCATAGATGTTTATAATAGTTATATCCTCTTGTTGGACTGACGCTTTTATCATTATGTAATGTCCTTCTTTGTCTCTTGTTATTTTATTTGTTTTGAAGTCTATTTTGTCTGATGCAAGTACTACAACTCCTGCTTTTTTCTCCCTATTAGTTGCATGAAATATCTTTTTTCCATCGCTTTACT
This sequence comes from Smutsia gigantea, assembly GCA_032199065.1. Lineage (NCBI taxonomy): Eukaryota > Metazoa > Chordata > Mammalia > Pholidota > Manidae > Smutsia > Smutsia gigantea. The sequence continues at coordinate 106,326 of JAVSCE010009923.1, forward strand.
TTCAGTCTGTGTATGTCTTTGGGTTTGAAGTGAGTCTCTTGTAGGCAGCATATAGATGGGTCTTGCTTTTTATCCATTGGGTGACTCTCTGTCTTTTGATTGGTGCATTCAGACCATTTACATTTAGGGTGATTATCGATAGATATGTACTTATTGCCATTGCAGGCTTTAGATTTGTGGGTATCACAGGTTCAAGGGTAATTACCTTACTATCTAACAGTCCAATTTAACTTACTTTGTATGCTATTACAAACACAACCTAAAGATTCTTTTTTTTCCTCCTTTTTCTTCCTCCTTCATTCTTTGTATGTTATTAATCATATTCTCTACTGTTTGTCTATCCCTTGGGTGACATCTATTTAGTCTTAGGAGTACTTCCATCTATAGAAGTCCCTCCAAAATGCACTGTAGAGGTGGTTTGTGGGAGGTAAATTCTCTCAGCTTTTGCTTATCTGAAAATTGTTTAACCCCTCCTTCAAATTTAAATGATAACTTTGCTGGGTAGAGTATTCTTGGTTCGAGGCCCTTCTGCTTCATTGCATTAAATATATCATGGCACTACCTTCAGGCATGTAAGGTTTCTTCTGAGAATCTGATAATAGCCTCATGGGTTTTCCTTTGTATGTGATCTTTTTTCTCTCCCTAGCTGCTTTTAAAAGTCTGTCTTTATCCTTGATCTTTGCCATTTTAATTATTATATGTCTTGATGTTGTCTTCCTTGGGTTCCTTGTGTTGGGAGATCTGTACACCTCCATGGCTTGAGAGACTATCTCCTTCCCCAGATTGGGGATGTTTTCAGCAATTACGTCCTCAAAGACACTTTCTGTCCCTTTTTCTCTCTCTTCTTCTTCTGATACCCCTATAATGCAAATAATTTTCCGTTTGGATTGGTCACACTGTTCTCTCAATATTCTTTCATTCTTAGAGATTCTTTTTTCTCTCTGTGCCTCAGCTTCTTTGTATTCCCCTTCTCTAATTTCTATTCCAGTCACCATCTCTTCTACCACATCTAATCTGCTTTTAAATCCCTCCCTTGTATGTTTCATTTCAGATAATGGAATTTCTTAATGACTGAATCTCCGTCTTAAATATTTTTCTGTACCTCCATAAGCATGTTTATGATTTTTATTTTGGACTCTCTTTCAGGAAGATTGGTGAGTTCAGTTTCATTTGGCCCTTTTTCTGGGTTTTGTGAGAATTTTGTCTGTACCATGTTCTTTTGATGTTTCATATTCCTGTGTGGTGCCCACTAGTGCCCAGAAGCTCCAGTCTCTGGAGCTGCTCAGCTCCTAGAGTGAGGTTGAGAGTTGTAGGGGAGTGGAGCTGGTGCCTGGGGGAAGGAAAAATCTGTTTCCTGATTCCTGTCTGGCATGCCTATCTCCAGTATTCAGAGCCAGTGGGATGAGCACACAGGTGTAAGCCTCTGTGTTTTACACCTCAAGCTGTTGTAGGCGTGGCCTCTCTCTGACTAGCCTGACGCCAGCACAGTGACTGCCAGTTTGTGAGCCGGTGCTGTCAGGCCAGAAGGGAGGTGCAGCAGGCTGTGAATCACAGTGGGGGTCCTCGGAGCTGAGTAGCCAGCCAGGGGAATGGAGCGCCTGATGCCCCCCAAATGTCTCAATCTGCTGGGCAGAGCACACCCAGACAACCTTGTCCCCCTATCCCTTCTCCTGCGCAGCAAGCTCTGTGCAAGCCCCACCCCTTCAGTAGCCCTCTCACTGATAGGAAGCCTCTCAGAACGCCTGCCTTTCCCTTGTCCCAGAGTGGCCGGGTGTGGATCCCATCTTCCACATATGGCCGGAATCTGTCTCTCAAGCACTCTGCCTGTCCCATTCCCCATCCTCCAGAGCACCACACAGTGTAGGTTTCTGCTCGCAAAGCAGATCTCCAGAACTAGGTGTTCAGCCGTCTCAGGCTTCCACCCCCTCCCTGCCCCATTTCTCTTCCTCTTGCTGGTGAGCTGGGGTGGGGGAAGGGCCTGGGTCCCACCAGATTAAGGCTTTGGTATGTTATCCTGTTTCATGAGGTCTGCTCTGTTCGTGAGGTCTGTATGCAGTCTGGTACAGCCTTCTTTCCTGTTGCTGTTTTAGGGTTAGTTGTATTAACTATATTTTTGCACTATCTTTAGTTTTGGGAGGAGTTCTCTGTCTCACCTCTCATGCTGCCATCTTGAATCCCCACTCCCACTGAAGTGAACTCTTCTTTCTTAATGTTGAAAGTACTAATGTATAGTCAATTCTAAAATATTTGTTTATGTAATTCCAAAGTGTACTCAAATATATCAGGACTTTTATGATTTTCAAGTTCCATTCTACCTTCAAAATATATATGAAATCTGAACCATTTTATCACTACCTCCATCACTATCTTGCTAACAGAGACATAATCACCTCTTGCTTACACTAGTCTAAGTTTTCATTGCTTCTCCTCTTATTCCCAAGCGTCAATTTCCCACACAGCAGCCAGAGTGAGCTTTCCTAAAATCCAAATGAGCACAGCCTCCAATGCCCATACCCTTCCAATCACTTTCCATCACTAGATTAAAACTCAATCTCTTTACATGAATAAATATATACAAACTCATCTATTCATAGTCTCCCTCTCACTCTCTATGCTTCAGTCACTCGTCTTCTGGTTTCCAGAACATGCCAGGCCAATTCCTGCCTCAGGGCCTTCTTATGTCTGTTGACTAAAATACTCTTCTACATATCTACTTCGCTAGATTCTTCATTTCATTTAGATCTTTTGTCAAATTTACTTCCTCAAAGAAAGAACTTTCCAGATGACCCTATCTAAAGTAGTCACCCAACCCCGCCCCTTCCCTGCCTAGTCTTTTTTTTAAATGCTGTATTTGCCTTATAATATTTATGTGATCTGACATTATATACGTATTTATTATGACAGGGACCTTGTATGTATTTATCAATGTAGGCCTATAACAATGCCTGACAAAAATCAGGTACTCAATAAATATCTATTGAATAAGTAAAAGCTTCTTACAAGCATTAATGTTTTTGTCTAAGGTGCTTGAAGCAGAAAATATTATAAAACCTATTGCTGAGCTCTTGCAAAGGTGAGGTAGAGACCCAAAAATATACGACCAAAAAAAAGAGATAAATGCAGGGGTTTTTTTTTGGCATCTAATATTACCTTTTAGGGGACTCTCAAATGTAGATCTTGAATCTTGAGTTCCATTGCCATATCTAACTGCCTGGTAATGTACCCCCTCTTTCTTCTTCCTACTCCTGCTCCCTTATTACTACTAACCCTCTAGCATGCACTGTTCTATGTTGTTACATGCTACTACTATCAGATGAATATATAAATGTGTAGGTACACATACTCAACATAAACCTACACAGGTTTATTGTCATTGTTCTATAAAAGAACAGGATATATTAAATACATAGTTCTATACATATTTCTTTCCTCATTCAACAATACATCAAAGAAAATCCCTCTAAGTTAGCTAATATAATGCTGTTTTCAATGGCAATACATCATTCCATGTTGTGATATACTGTAATTTATGTACCCCATCCACTTTTAATAGCAATTATTTCTTCTGTAATTTTTTATATTATAAATAGCTGAAATACACATCCTTGTATAAACCAGTGCTTTTATTTTTTAGGGATGGATTCCCTGAAGTGGCATTACTAGGACATAGAATATGTTTTTTTTAATTGTAATAAATATTGCCAGATTGCCTTCCAAAAAGTCAATGACAACTCAGATTTCTGTCAGCAATGTATTCAGATAGCTTCCCACAGTCTCATCCCATGTAATAGGTGTTTTTGATTATTTTAATTTTTGCCAATTTTATGGATGTAAAGGAATAGTTTAGAGTTATTTTAACTTGAATTTCTTTGATGCTAATAAGTCTATCTTTTGAAATGTTACTGACCATCTGAATTTGCTCTTCTAAAATTGCCTATTCACCTCCTTTACCCATTTTCCTATTTCGTTGATTTTCTTCACATATTAAGATACAAACCTTTTTTCTGATATCTCTACTGAAAATTTTATTTGCAAATATTTTATTGCAAAAATTTTCTAAATTTGCTGTGGACTATTATCTTGCTTATGTTCTATTTTGCCATATAAGTTTTAACCCTTATGTAGCCAAAACTTTTTTTTTTACTTGTCTAGCTTCTAGATTTCCCGTTTAATTAAGAAGGTTTTCTAGAGGATGATTTCTACTTAAATATCAAAATGTCTTCCTACCTTCCACATAAAATGAGAAATCCTCTCTAAACTATACTTTGTTAAGAAACTGTCCCCCACCACACACTTTCAAAAAAAAAATCTGGTTCTTTTGATTCTCTAGTTAGTACACTGCAAAATCTTGACATTCTAACTATTTGAGTAAATAGACTTCACAGAAATTTGAAGATAAAAAAATACTAGATGTCACCTTGATTTTTCTATACATTATAGGGACTCACCTCTTCAATATCACTGTCAAAGAATCTAACCTCTGCTTGTTCATTTCCAGTGATGAGATACTTTCTACTTTCTCTAGACCTTACCATTCTATTTTCCTGAAGTTTATACTCATTTCATTCTGAGCCATCTACATTTATTATACTCCTGTAAAGTAACTAAACTAAGCAAATATGTAAAAGAATGGAACTCAGGCTCAGTAATTAAACTGTGATATTCTTAGTACAAGACAACTATTCATTTCCTTCCTCCCTTGCCTCCAATGAATACCTACTTTATGCCAAATATGAGAAATAAAAAGATGAGGAAAACACAGCTACTGACCCTAAAGTCATGGAAAAGCAGTATGTATAAAATATATATTTGCATATATGAAAAATATATGTATATTGTATACAGAAAGAAAACTGTAGAGAGAAAATGCTACTCAAGATCTATTTTAAGGAATTCTAGTGCATGCATTAGGTAATAACTGAGATAATTGTAATTACCGAAGTTAACCAAGCTGAAGATTGAAAAAGACATTTACAGCACTGAGAAAATTAAAACTTAGCATTGTTTTCTTAATTCTTGTTCAATTAATTAAGATCTAATTATACCATTTTACTATATAATAGAATATTCAGGTCAGGCAGTATAATGAACTTTATAAGAGATCTAAGAAGCCTCAGGCAATAGATCACACATATCTCGAAGGGTAATCTGGCCTACATAAAAACTTATTTTAAAAACATGTGTCCAGCCTGCAAACTTACTTGCTCATTAAGGGTTAAATTTTCTTTGATAATCTCTACTACCCCAAGACTATGCAAAAATATGGAAAACTATAAATACAAATATTTAAACATCTTGAAATTTAAACAATTGAAAATTGGCTCAATGTGAGAAAAAAAACAGGGAAAATGTCTCAGTAAAATGCAATCATGATATTAAGAAATTAGATCAGTAACTAGATAAACAAAATGTTAGCAAAATACACAAGAAACCCATTATCAATGCTTCCTCCATCAAGGCAGAGGCTTGACACTGTGACCTTCCAGGAGGGTCTACAAACCCACACCTGGGCTTGGGGGGTAATCTGCTTACTGAACCACTCAGTGCTGGCAGTCACATTTAACACATACATGCAGGACTTCACAGGCAAGGAGCTATCACAAGCATTTATCCACCCATACATCAACTGGCACAGCCAATTCCTAATTCAAACCTCAAACTCAAAAACATGCAAACTTTTCTGAGACAAAGATACAGGACAATTCTATTTATACTGACCAGAAACCTTACCCTTGACAAAGACAAACTTCAGCAAATTTTAAATTGAAGTAGTGATCAATTAAAGTATAATATCTACCTGAAAATACGTTTATTATTCAATATTAAAGCTGACATATTTGAAAATCATAAAAAGCACTAATAGGAAAAAAAGCAAATTAAAGCACAACTTCTTTATCTGACTATGAAGCTAAAATAAGCATCAGGTAAAGGTAAACAAATAAAATAAAAAGTCGACAAAAAGATTTAACCACTAAAAGCTTCAAAAGCATTTGTCAGGTTTACCTACCATATTGAAGAAAACCTAAGAATATCTTAGAGCATTGCGCAATATTTGCCAAAAACAGAGACCTCTATGAATCACAGCAGGTCTAATGATGTCAACTGTTCTGATTTATGTAGTCATAATACAACTTCATTTTAGTATGGCAGAGTTAGCTGAACTCTGCTGTATTTCTATATTTTCTATGATGCATTATTATAGATACTTTATTATAAGCATTTGTTTATACCTCTGTCTCTTCTGTTAATCTGTATACTCCTAAGTAAAACAGGCTTTATACCCCTAATAAACACAAACTAGTCCTAAATGATTATTTAGGTTATTTGTTTGTTAAATCAGTGACATTGAACAAACAGGATGATCCTAATCAGGTTTAGTTCCTGTATGTAAATATTACTTTCATAGATTTTAGAAGTTATGAGTCCAAATAGCATCATAAACTAGCATTAAAAGAAAGGTACAGTTGCTTCAAAAACTAAATCAAAACAAAACACCACATTCTTAGGAAGTCTACAAACTAAATATCTTCTTCAATTCTAAAAAAGGTGGGGAGCTTCTTGCTTTATTAAGTGTTACATTTATAAGAAAGCCTGGCAAATGGGTTTAAAAAAAAAAAGATCTTCTATGATTTTCTTAGTCCATGTATTTAGTGTTCTTTCTAATCACTCAGCAGTTATACTGGCTCCAATTGTTTTGCATGTCTTAAAGTAACTGAAGCATTCTGTCTGCAGACAGTATAGTCTAAGAGATACTTTTTACGAAGTAATCCCTATGAAAACCTAGAAAAATTATAAAGTACTAACAAGAAACTATGAAGATTCTTTCCAACATAAATGTCTGTTTTGGTTTTGCTGTGGTTTTGGTTTTGTTTCTGTTTTAATGTGTGGTCTTATTTTGAGGATATATTTAAGCTAGCATAGCAGATCTGGAACCAGCAATTCTTATAAATGAAAACAAGTAAACAAAGAAAATCTAGATAGCTGAAATCATTATTAACAAACCCATTAATTAATTAAAGTAATCAAAATTCAAAAGGGAAAATACCCCTAAGTCCCCTAACTGAAACAGAGTTGTGTGTACATATTAACTGAGTTGTCAGAAAGGTAAAATGTGGACAGTACTTAGAATCCTTCCCCTTGAAATACTCTAGGACTAGAAAATCATATTGAGTTTCAGCCAAGTTTTATATTTTAGAGAAAAAGATACACTGATACATCATTTAACATGTATGAACTATTAGTAATTTAGAGAGACTGATTTTTTGATACGCATTTTCAACTTTATCAGATGATCAAACTTAACATCACCAACAACAGGACAAACTGACTTCCTGACTTCTGGATGTATTCTTGCCAAAAATGTTTAATCCAGAAATAATCATGAGGAAACAATCAAATGGATCTATACTGAGGAACATTCTACAAAACAATGGCTTAGAACCTAAAAATGTGAATGCCAAGGAAGACCCTCTCCCTTCCCCAAAAAGTCAGGGAAACAATTCTAATTTAAAGGAAACAAAAGAGACATGACAATTAAATTCAATATGTGATCTTTGATCAACGTGAGTCAGCTTTAATTAATTTTATTGGGACATTTGAGAAAATTTGAATATGGACTCTGTATTATGTAAAGTTTCATATCTATACAAAATTCTTCAGTGTGGTAATCCCATTTATGTAGTAGAAGGCCTTGTTCTTGGGAAATACATGCTGAAGTGCTTAGGGGAAAACAGTCATGAAATATTTAGGGAAAAAGAATCGCATTATCAGCAGTTTATTCTCAAATGGTAAGGGGGACAAAGGATTTATATATAGAGATAAAGCTAAATATATTAAAGTGACAAATATGGAAAGTATTGACTGTTCTCTTTTATAAAACTCAAAATTGTCAAGTATTGAAAATTCTTAATAAGCTGGAGGTAAAACAAATGAAAATTCTGGCACTGAAAAAGACAATAACTAAAATTAAGAACTTAATGGATTGGGTTCACAAGCAGGTTTGGCAGAACAGGTGAAAAAAAGCAGTGAACTGAAAGAAAAGTTAAAAAATAAAATCCAGCCTAAAGCACAGAGAGAAAAAAGGTTAGGAAATATGGCAATGAGTATAGGAGACATGATGAAAAGGTATAACAGATGTAACTGCAGTCCCAGGGAGTAGAAAGAGATGATAGCAGAAACAATATATAAATATAAAAGAGCTGACAATTTCCTAAAACTGACCTTAGACATCAAACATTCAAGAAGCAATATGGGCAGCAAGAAGGAAAAGCAATAGAAAGAAAATCAAACTTAGCAATAGCAAAGTAAAATTGCTAAAAAGAATAGGACAAGAGTTGACCAGAAGGGATTAAAGATGGTGGAGTGAGAGGTGAGACACAGGCTACCTCCTAAATGACATATAATACGAAAATATGATTGATAGGACTAATCCTGAAAGACCAACAGGAAAGAGGACTGCGCAAGACTGCATACACCTGGAGAAAAGAACACACCTCACAGAACAGGGTAATGTACCAAAGCTGTGGCCTGGCGGGACCCAAACCATTCCCCCACCTCAGCTCACCAGCAGGAGTAGGAGAAACTGAGCAGGGAGGGAGTGGAGGCCTGGGACTGCTGAATACCTAACTCCGGAGATCTGCTCTGGGAGCACAAATCTACAATTCATGGTGCTTGCATGATACACTCGTGATTACGGGGTTGGAAAACTAAGACAGGGAGAATTCCTGGAGAGGCTGAGATTTCAGGTGCTTGTGGAAAGCAGTGTTCCATATCCAGCAGCTCTGGGACAAAAGAAAGGCGGGCAGTCTGAGAGACTTCCTAACAAGTAAGCCCTTAGCAAGAGGGCTGCTAAAGGGGCACGGACTGCACAAAGCTTACTGCTCATGAGAAAGGACAGGTAGACAAAATAGTCCAGGTGCACTCTACCCAGCAGGTTGGGAGCTTTGCCATATAGACTTCATATTTAAGGAGGAAAAAGAAATCTTTCTCCTTAGACAATCTTCAGGTGCTCCAGCTCCCTGGCTGGCTACACAGCTCCAAGGACCCCCTCTGTGATATGCAGCCTACTGCGCCTTTCTCCTGGCCAGCCCCACCTGGCTCACAAACCGGCAAACCCTACCCTGGCGTTAGGCCGGCAAAACGGAAGATCTGTCTACAGCAACTACAAACACAAAGCACAGAGGCTTATACCTGTGTGCTTAGCCCACTGGTTCAGGCAGTCAAGACACGCATAGCAGCCGAGAATCAGGAAACAGCTCTTTCCTCCCCCCAGACACCAATACTACTCCCCTGTGACCCCTGACATTGCTTCAGGGGCTGAGCAGCTCGAGGGAGTCGATTCTGGGCACTAGAGGGCGCCATATACAAATATGAAACGCCAAAGTAATCTGGTTCAGAGTAAAATTATTAATACCACTCCTGAGAAAGATTTAAATGACATCGAACTCATGAATCTTCCTGAAAGGCAGTTCAAAATAAAAATCATTAACATGCTCATGGAGGTACGGAATGATATTCAAGAACTCAGGAATGAATTCTGGTCAGAGTTCCAATCATTGAAGAGCACAATGGAGGATATTAAAAGCAGATTGGATACAGTGGAGGAGACGATAAATGAAAAAGAAACCAGAGAAGAGGAATACAAAGAAGCAGAGGCACAGAGAGAAAAAAGGATCTCTAAGAATAAAAGAATATTGAGAGAATTGTGTGACCAGTCCAAACGGAACAATATTCGCATTATAAGGGTACCAGAAGAAGACAGAGAGAAAAAGGGATACAAAGTGTCTTTCAGGAAGTAGTTGCTGAAAAATTCCGCAGTCTGGGAAAGGAGATAGTCTCTCAAGCCATGGAGGTGCACAGATCTCCCAACACAAGAGACCCAAGGAAGACAACACCAAGACATATACTAATTAAAAATGGCAGAGATCAAGGATAAGGACAGACTATTAAAAGCAGCCAAAGAGAGAAATAAGATCACATACAAAGGAAAGCCCATCAGGCTATAATCAGACTTCTCAATAGAAACCTTACAGGCCAGAAGGGAGTGGCATGATGTATTTAATGCAATGAAGCAGAAGGGCCTTGAACCAAGAATACTTTATCCGGCAAGATTGTAATGTAAATTTGAAGGAGAGATTAAACAATTTCCAGATAAGAGTAGGCTGAGAGAATTTACCTCCCACAAACCATCTCTACAGTGTATTTTAGAGGGACTGCTATAGATGGAAGTATTCCTAAGGTTTAATAGTTGTCACCAGATATAATAAAACCACAGTAAAGAAAGTAGAACAGCTCATTACTAAGCAAATGCAAAAATTAAAATAACTATCTCCAAAGTCAATCAAGGAACAAAGAGTACAGAATATGATACGTAATATAAAAAAAAAATGGAGGAGTAAGGAAAAAAAAGAGAACCTTTAGACTGTGTTTGTAATAGCATATTAACTGAGTTAAGTTAGACTCTTACATAGTAAGGAAGTTAACCGTGAACCTTTGGTAACCACAAATCTAAAGCCTGCAATGCCAATAAGTACATACCTATCGACAATCACCCTAAATGTAAACGGACTGAATGCACCAATGAAAAGCTATAGTCACTGAATGGATTAAAAAGCAAGACCTATCTATACGGTGCCTACAAGAGACTCACTTTAAACCCAAAGACATACACCGACTAAAAGTGAAGGGATGGAAAAATGTATTTCATGCAAATAATAGGGAGAAAAGAGCAGGAGTTGTAGTACTTATATCAGACAAAATAGACTTCAAAACAAAGAAAGTCACAGGAGACAAAGAAGGACATTACATAATGACAAAAGGGGTCAATCCAACAAGAAGATATAATCATTATAAATACCTATGCACCCAACACAGGAGCACCTATATATGTGAAACAAATACTAACAGAATTAAAAGGGGAAATAGAATGAAATGCATTCATTCTAGGAGACTACAACACTTCACTCACTCCAAAGGACAGATCAACCAGACAAAATAAGTAAGGAGACAGAAGCACTGAACAACACATTAGAACAGATGGACCTAACAGACATCTACAGAACTCTACACCCAAAAGCAGAAGAATACACATTCTTCTCAAGTGCACATGGAACATTTTCCAGAATAGACCACATACTAGGCCACAAAAAGAGCCTCGGTAAATTCAAAAAGATTGAAATGTACCAACCAGTTTCTCAGACCACAAAGGTATGAAGCTAGAAATAAATTATGCAAAGAAAGTGAAAAATCCCACAAACACATGGAGGCTTCACAACATGCTTCAAAATAACCAATGGATCAATGACCAAATAAAAAAAGAGATCAAGCAATATATGGAGACAAATGACAACAATAATTCAACACCGCAAAATATGTAGGACGCAGCAAAGGCCATGTTAAGAGGAAAGTATACCGAAACACAGGCTTACCTAAGGAAAGAACAATCCCATATGAGCAATCTAAAGGCACAATTAATGAAACTAGAAAAAGAATAAATGAGGCCCAAAGTCAGTAGAAGAAGGAGAGACATAAAAAAGATTAGAGAAAAAATAAATAAAATTGAAAAGAATAAAACAATAGAAAGGATCAATGAAAGCAAGAGCTGGTTCTTCGAGAAAATAAACAAAATAGATAAATCCCTAGCCAGACTTACCAAGAAAAAAAGAGTCTACTCACATAAACAGAATCAGAAATGAGAAAGGAACAATCATGACGGACAGCACAGAAATATAAAGAATTATTAGAGAATGCTATGAAGAATTATAGGCTGACAAACTGGATAACGTAGAAGAAATGGACAACTTCGTAGAAAAAGACAACCTTCCAAGGCTGACCCAGAAAGAAACAGAAAATCTCAGCAGAACAACTACCAGCAATGAAATTGAACTGGTAATCAAAAACCTACCTAAGAACAAAATTCCTGAACCAGATAGCTTCACCACTGAATTTTATCAAACATTTAGTGAACACCTAATATCCATCCTCCTTAAAATTTCCAGAGTAGAAGAAAGGGAATACTCCAGCATCGCTCTAATACCAAAACAGGGCAAAGACAGCACAAAAAAAGAAAATTACAAACCAATGTCCCTGATGAACATAGATGCAAAAATACTCAACAAAATATTAGCAAACCGAATTAAAAAATACATTAAAAAGATCATCCATCATTATTAAGTGGGATTCATCCCAGGGATGCAAGGATGGTACAACATGTGAAATCCATCAACATCATCCACCACATCAACAAAAAGAAGGACAAAAACCACATGATCATCTCTATAGATGCTGAAAAAGCATTTGACAAAATACAACATCCTTTCATGATAAAAACTCTCAACAAAATGGGTATAGATGGCAAGTACCTCAACATCATAAAGGCCATATATGACAAACCCACAGCCAGCATTATACTTAACAGCGAGAAGCTGAAAGGTTTTCCTTTAAGATAGGGAAGAAGACAATGATGCCCACTCTTCCCACTTCTATTCAACATAGTACTAGAGGTCCTAGCCATGGGAATCGGACAACACAAAGAAACAAAAGGCATTCAGACTGGCAAGGAAGAAGTTAAACTGTCCCTGTTTGCAGATGACATGATATTGTACATGAAAAACCCTAGGGAATCAACTCCAAAACTACCAGATCTAATATCTGAATTTAGCAAAGCTGTGGGATACACAATACACAGAAATCTGTGGCATTCCTGTACACTAACAATGAACTAGCAGAGAGAGAAATCAGGAAAACAATTCCATTCACACTTGCATCAAAAACATAAAATACCTAGGAATAAACCTAACCAAGGAAGTGAAAGACCTATACTCTGAAAACTACAAGACTCTCATGAGAGAATTTAAAGAAGACACCAATAAATGGAAACACATCCCATACTCATCAATAGGAAGAATTAACATTGTCAAAATGGCCATCCTGCCTAAAGCCATCTACACATTCAATGCAATTCCTATCAAAATACCAAAAGCATTCTTTAACAAACTAGAGAAAATCATTCTAAAATTCATATGGAACCAAAAAAAGACCCCGAATAGCCAAAGCAATCCTGAGAAGGAAGAATAAAGTGGGGGGAATTATGTTCCCTGACTTCAAGCTCTACTACAAAGCAACAGTAATCAAGACAATTTGGTACTGGCACAAGAACAGACCCATAGAACAATGGAACAGACTAGAGAGCCCTGACATAAACCCAGCCATATAGGTCAATTAATATATGATAAAGGAGCCATGGACATACAATGGGGAAATGACAGCCTCTTCAACAGCTGGTGTTGGCAAAACTGGACAGCTATATGCAAGAGAATGAAACTGGATTATTGTTTAGCTCCATACACAAAAGAAAAATCGAAATGGATCAGGGACCTGAATGTAAGTCATGAAACCAGAAAACTCTTAGAAGACAACAATCTTATAGACAACAATAGGCAAAAATCTGAATATAAGCATGAGCAACTTCTTCCTGAACGCATCTCCTCGAGCAATGGAAACAAAAGCAAAAATGAACTCATGGGACTACATCAAACCAAAAAGTTTCTGTATGGCAAAGGACACCATCAACAGAACAAAAAGGCATCCTACACTAAGGGAGAATATATTTCTAAATGACATATCTGATAGGGGGTTAACATCCAAAATATATAAAGAACTTACACACCCCAACACCCAAAAAAAAAATCCGATTAAAATATGGGCAGAGGATATGAAGAGACACTTCTCCAAAGAAGAAATTCAGATGGCCAACAGACACATGAAAAGATGCTCCACGTCACTAATCATCAGGAAAATGCAAATTAAAACCACAGTGAGATATCACCTCACACCAGTAAGGATTGCCACCATCCATAAGACTAAGAACAACAAATGCTGGTGAGGATGTAGAGAAAGAGGAACCCTCCCACACTGCTATTGGGAATATAAGCTAGGTCAACCATTGTGGAAAGCAATGTGGAGGTTCCTAAAAAAAATAAAAATAAAAATACCATTTGAGCCTGGAATCCCACTCCTTGGAATTTACCAAAAGAATACAACTTCTCAGATTCAAATAGACATATGCACCCCTATGTTTATTGCAGCACTTTTTACAACAGCCAAGATACGGAAGCAACCTAAGTGCCCATCACTAGCTGAATGGATAAAGAAGATGTGGTACATATACACAATGGAATATTATTCAGCCATAAGAAGAAAACAAATCCTACCATTTGCAACAACATGGATGGAGCTGGAGGATGTTATGCTCACTGAAATAAACAATGTGGAGAAAGACAAGTGCCAAATGATTTCCCTCATTTATGGACTATAACGATGAAACAGAACTGAAGGAACAATACAGCAGCAGACTCGGATACTCCAAAAAGGTACTAGTGGTTACCAATGCAGAGGTGTGAGGTATGGCGGGTGGGGAGGGAGGGAGAAGAGGATTGAGGGGTATTATTTTTAGTACACATGGTATGGGGGGGTCATGGGGAAAATAGTGTAGAACAGAGAAGGCAAATAGTCAGTCTGTGGCATCTTACTACACAGAAGGACAGTGACTGCATGGGGGTATGGGTGGGGACTCAATAATATGGGTAAATGTATTAACCATATTTCTTTTTCATGTGAAAACTTCATAAGACTGTATATCAATAATACCTTAATAAAAAAAAATTTCTTAAGGGCAAAAAAAAGAAAGCTAAGTTTTAATCTAGAGCCCCATGGAAACCCTAGACTCACATACACACACAGAGATAGACAAGAGAAAAATCCTTTCAGTGGCAATAAATTGCAATCATGTGGTTAGAAAAAAAAAATACATCAAAAAGATCAAACTTCATGATCAAGTGGGATTTATTCCAGGGATACAAGGATGGTACAATATTTGAAAACCCATCAACAGCATCCACCACATCAACAAAAAGAAGGACAAAAAGCACATGATAATCTCCATAGATGCTGAAAAATCACTCAACAAAATTCAACATCCATTCATGATAAAAACTCTCAACAAAATGGGTATAGAGGGCAAGCACCTCAACCTAATAAAGGCCAAATATGACAAACCCACAGCCAACATCATTCTTAAGAAAGAGAAGCTGAAAGGTTTTCCTCTAAGATCAGGAACAAGACAAAGATGCCCACTCTTCCCACTTTCATTCAACACAGTTCTGGAGATCCTAGCCACGGCAAATCAGATAACACAAAGAAATAAAAGGCATCCAGATTGGTAAGAAACAAGTTAAACTGTAACTGTTTGGAGATAACATGATATTGTACATAAAATACCCTAAGGAATCCACTCCAAAACTACTAGATCTAATATATGAATTCAGCAAAGTTGTGGGATACAAAATTAATACACAGAAATCTGTTGCATTCCTATACACTAATGATGAACTAGCAGAAATATAAATCAGGGATACAATTCCATTCACAACTGCATCAAAAAGAATTAAATACCTAGGAATAAACCTAACAAGAAAGTGAAGACCTATACCCCAGAAAACTACAAAACACTCATGAGAGAAATTAAAGAAGACAGAAATAAATGGAAACACATCCTGTGCCCATGGATAGGAAGTATTAATATTGTCGAATGTCCATCCTGCCTAAAGCAATCTACAGATTCAATGCAATCCCTATTAAAATACTAAGAGCATTCTTCAACGAACTGGAACAAATAGTTCCAGAATTCATAAAGTACCACAAAAGACCCCGAATAGCCAAAGCAATCCTGAGAAGGAGGAATAAAACAGGGAGAATTATGCTCCCTGACTTCAAGCTCTACTACAAAGCCACAGTAATCAAGACAATTTGGTATTGGCACAAGAACAGACCCACAGACCAGTGGAACAGAATAGAAAGTCCAGACATTAACCCAAACATATATGGTCAATTAATATATGATAAAAGAGCCATGGATATACAATGGGGAAATGACAGCCTCTTCAACAGCTGGTGTTGGCAAAACTGGACAGCTACATGTAAGAGAATGAAACTGGACCATTGTCTAACTCATATAAAAAAGTAAATTCAAAATGGATCAAAGACCTGAATGTAAGTCATGAAACCATAAAACTCTTAGAAAAAAACATAGGCAAAAATCTCTTGGACATACACATGAGCGACTTCTTCATGAACATATCTCCCTGGGCAAGGGAAACAAAAGCAAAAATGAACAAGTGGGCCTATATGAAGCTGAAAAGCTTCTGTACAGCAAAGGACGCCATCAGTAGAACCAAAAGACATCCTACACTATGGGAGAATATATTCATAAATGACATACCCAATAAGGGATTGACATCCAAAATATATAAAGAGCTCACACACCTCAACAAACAAAAAGCAAATAATACAATTTAAAAATGGGCAGAGGAGCTGAACAGACACTTCTCCAAAGAAGAAATTCAGATGGCCAACAGGCACATGAAAAGATGTTCCACATTGCTAATCATCAGAAAAATGTAAATTAAAACCACAATGAGATATCACCTCACACCAGTAAGGATGGCCAACATCCAAAACACAAACAACAACAAATGTTGGCAAGGATGTGGATAAGGGGGAACCCTCATACACTGCTGGTGGGAATGCAAATTCATTCAACCATTGTGGATAGCAGAATGGAGGTTCCTCAAAAAACTCAAAATAGATATACCATTTGACCCAGGTATTCCACTCCTAGGAATTTACCCTAAGAATGCAGCAGCCCAGTTTGAAAAAGGCATATGCACCCCTATGTTTATCGCAGCACTATTTACAATAGCCAAGAAATGGAAGCAACCTTAGTGTCCATCAGTAGATGAATGGATAAAGAAGATGTGGTACATATACACAATGGAGCATTACTCAGCCATAAGAAGAAAACAAATCCTACCATTTGCAACAACATGGATGGAGCTAGAGGGTATTATGCTCAGTGAAATAAGCCAGCCAGAGAAAGACAAGTATTAGATGATTTCACTCTTCTGTGGAGTATAAAAACAAAGAAAAAAACTGAAGGAACAAATCAGCAGCAGACTCACAGAACCCAAGAATGGACTAACAGTTACCAAAGGGAAAGGGACTGGGGAGGATGGGTGGGAAGGGAGGGACAAGGGGGAAAAGGGGCATTATGATTAGCAGACATAATGTAGGGGTGGGGCACGGGGAGGGCTGTACAGCTTAGAGAAGACAAGTAGTGATTTTATAGCATCTCACTACACTGATGGACAGTGACTGTAATGTGGTATGTGGTGGGGACTTGATGATGTGGGGAGTCTGGTAACCATAACGTTGCACATGTAGTTGTATATTAATGATACCAAAAGAAATAAAAAAGTAAACAGTTCCCATTAGTTCAGAGCTACAAGTTTTATAAAGAGATTTTAATTGTGAACATAATTGAATTTAACCATTGTGAAACTCTTCCATTTGTTTCTGTCAATATGTGGTGTTATTTCAGAATAACACTTCTACCTGAACAATTAAGATACATGGGAACAGATTTAGATGGTGAGCTACAAAAGCATACCTAAATGGGTTATACGATTTTGGAGATAAAAAGTAAATAGAGATCTTCTAAAAGTTTACTTTCTGAATCATTATGTATTCTTTGCTATGAAAGTACTATACATTACTAAATAGAAACTTACTGAAGGAAACTGGTAAAATTAAGAACAAATCAGAAACAAGGAGGTGATAAGGAAGAACACTGTCAGAAAAGGAAAGGTGATGTGTGGCATTACTTACGTAGTATGAGGGTCATGATAGTATCAAACCAGGTACCAGTAGGTTAAGGAGCCTGCTTTCAGATTCTGATTTTAATAAATAGTAGCATATTGAAAATCAAGTCTCTTCTTCCAGGCTGTCTTAGGCTGGGTACTTGGGGCTACACTATCAACTTCAAAGACAATGGATAAATATATCTGTGATTCTTAGGATGATAAAAGGTTTGCTACTGTTGGACTCAAAAGTTACTTTCAGCAGTAGGGAGTGGAACTTTCTACTTCTGTTTGCAGAAGACAGAACACACTGAGAAAGTTGATGAGAGGAATAAAAATTCATCTATGAAAGCAATCTTTTCTAATTCTTCTTCATCTCCCAGATCTTTTAAGGATTGAATGCCTCAGGGCACAGTTTTTGAACCTATTCCCTTCATCTACACTCACTCCCTTAATTGTTTTAAATGCCATCTGTAAACTAGCAGCTACCAAATTCATGTCTTCAGCCACAACATTTACCCTGAACTCAAGGCTCACATATACAACTGCCTTCTTCACATCTTCACTTGGATATAAACAGGTATCTTAAATTTAAAATACCCTGGCATAAATTCCTGATCATGCCACTCAATATTGTTCAGTTTTCTTCTCTTTATTAATGACAGCACCATCTTTCCAGCTGCTTGGGTCAAATATTTTGACCCTTTTTTTCTAATTAATCTAATTACTCTCTCAGGAATGCGGCAGAAACATTATCTTTAGAAGCCTCATAGACCTTGAATTCAAATTCCAGGTCTTCTGCTTATCGTCTGGATGACCCAGCCTGAGACATGTAACCTCTCTACCTCTCACTCATGAGGACTGAATGAGATAACGTAGATAAAGCATTAGCACAAAGACCAGTGTAAGGAAGATGCTGAATAAATGGAAATTATTCACATGGCAGAGACTGATAATCTTCCAACACTCTGTTTTTTTCTTTCCTTTAAAAATATAACACCTGTATTTCCTGGCCTCACTTGCAGATCAATGTATTCATGTGGCTAAGATCTGGCTAGTGAGACATGTAATTCTGATAAGTCAAAGATTTTTAAAAAGCTGCTTCCACTTGTTTTTTCCCTTGTCTCACAGACTGGAATGTGAATGTGGTGATAGTGACTTAGATTCATCTTTGCAGACAAGAGCAACACTTTCCTTAGGGGATGATGGAACAATTTAAAGAGATCAGTGTCCCTGAAGGGCAGTGTGGAACAGAGCTGCTCAACTCTCAGAACTGCCAATTTAACTGCTCCCCAACTCAGACTCAAACAAGCAAGAGAAATAAACCAATTCTCTGCAAGCAAAATGATAGCACCTACAAGTAAATTCACTTCACAACCTAGAACCCATCTGAATCTTCTGTCGGCATATTTTTCAAACTAAATTTTCCAGAATACCCTTGCAAAGGTATGAATTCTCAAAAGGTATGTCACTACTGAAAAGAATCATGTGGAAAAAAAAACAAAAACTTGGCATACATGGGAATTTGTGGCTACATGTTAAGAATGAAAAAGAATGTATCTTTTCACTTGAACACTATACTCTGCTGCTTCATGACTATTCATTTGATAAGATCTGTTCAGAATAATAGCATACTACATTTTCAATTAGATATGAAGTAAAAATTTCAGTGGGAAACATCAATTGAAAGCTGAGGGAAAATAAACTTACATACTTGCTGTCTTGCTTCCCCTCAGAAGTATAGGTCAGGCAGAAATTTCCCCTATTGACACAAGAGGGAAGTTGATTCCTGGAACCAGTACATAAGCACCACTTTGTTGTTTTCCCAGAAGCCAAATGATAATTTTTACTTCTACCCTACCAGTGACAAGGCTTTCTTTATGCTTTGCTATGAGCTGAAAAAGTCATTAAAAATACAAATATAATAAATAGCTGATCATGAACAGACAAAAACCAGGCTTTGGATGCTGAACTTTAATTTTAAAGTAACTAAAAGCAGATTCCAACTCCTAAGTAAACTTTTTGCATTCCTGGAAAGCAAAGGAGTCTAAACACCATGTAGTCCCCCAAGTTCAATGTTGCCTAGGATTCATTCGCACAAATCCTTTCATACCTTGAGAGTAATTAAATAATTATCAGTGACCAAAATTATATTACTTTACATATCCTTAGCATAGTGGTTAAAAGTACAAACTATGAAGCCAGACTGCCTGAATTCAAGTCAGATACACCAGTTAATATTTTTGTGTCTTAGAGCAAGTTACTTAATTTCTCTGCCTCAGTTTCATGTAAATGAAGATTATTGATAGAGCCTGGCTCACAGATGCTCTCATGAGGACTTAATGATTCAATTATAGAAAGTGCTCAAAACAAGGGCTATTACTGTTTTCTCCCTAGATCTCTTAAGTTTTTCCTTCTATGTCAAGTGTGTGTTTAGTTATGTATCAATTATATATCAAAATATACTCTGAAGTAGACATACACCTAAAGCCTGCAAAGTCACTTACTTTAAAGTTTCAATTCTTCAGAAGGCTTATGGCTACAATTTCTAAAGACTACTTGTTTCATTCAACTGTTTCACTCAACAACTGGTTATTTAGCACTCCCTATATGGAAGGCACAGTAACAGTTGTGATAAAAATGAAGAGATAAGGTCCCTGCATACAAGGTACTCATTGTCAAAGCAGCACTGCCCAATATTAATAATATAATGTGAGCCACAAATGTGAGCCAAATGTAGAATTTTTAACGTTCTGGTGGCTACTTTAGAAACAGTAAAATGAAACAGGTAAAATTATTTAAAATATTTATTTAACCCAATATAATCAAACTATATCATTTCAATAGATATTAAAAATTATTACTGACAAATGTACATTCTTTTTGGGGGGTATTATGTCTTCAAAATTCAGAATGTATTTTATACTCACAACACATCTCAATTCAGGTGCTAAACTTTTATTGGAAATAGTGATTTTTACCCACTTCTTCCCTTACTGACAGCCTATTGGTACACTACAAAGGCTATGGACTGTGCTGTCCAATAGAGCCACAGGTGGCTATCTACATTGAATTTATATTAAGTAAAATAAAAAACCCAATTCCTCAGTCACAGTAGCCACATATTAAGTGCTCGGCAGTCACTGTGCTAGTAGCTACTGTATTGGACACTGCAGGTCTACAGAGAAGACTGACATGCAGTAACTGTACTTAGATAATTTCTACAGTGGAATATCTACAAAACATAGTGGGAACATTTAAGAAGTAGCACCAAAGTCTGCCCAAGGAAACACATTACAGAGGAGAACTGCTGGAATTGTAAAGAATAAGTAAAAATTTGCTAGACGGACAAGATGGAAACAGTATTACAGGTAAAAGGAATAAAAGCTTGAGAAAAGGCGTAGGAGCTTCAGAGGGCATATTAGGAAAATTACATGTAGCTCAGGATTACTGAAGACCTGAAACTGGCCAGGTGTTGCGCAAGGACTAAATCTAAAGTGTTTTACAGCCCAGGATGTAACACTACAGGATACAAAGATTTGTTGGAGGAAGTCTTTTCTCCCTAACTTAATGCGAAACTGAGGAAGAAAGAAGTCTGTTGAGAGGAAAAAGGGGAGAATCAAAGAAACTATATCCTCAGTCCAAGAGACTAGATAAATGCTAAAATACACAATATATGAGCACAAACCTACAAAATAATAGTTTGACAAACACTACCTCAAATAAATTTAACTTACCATGTTATCATTAACACCAAAGAATTTTTAAACAGTCAACTTCAAGAAATTTCAAGATCTTGTTTCTTTGGAGAGTTTTAGAAACTAGGTTTGGCAATGAGTCCGAAGGGACTTTGATAATGATGCTAAATAATTTCTGCATCCAACAATCTCAGTGGAAGCCAACCATGAAAATTTCGAGAGCCAAAAGACATCTGTATCGTTTAACTATCATTGGGTTCCCGGAATACCATTTAGAATTGTTCCAGAAAGTCTTTTTTGTCTAATCAGGCTCATAATTTGAGCTATAACAAGACAAAAAGTTATAAAAATATTTTGGATCTCTTAAATCATAAAATAATCAAGTTGGCACAACTAGATATCCCAAACAATTAAGTATTTTTTTTAAAACCATATTCCAAATCTAACTAAATCAGAGAAGTAAGGAAACTGAAGTGATTAGAGTCAACTTCACTGGATATAACCTTTACACTCTCTGAAAAAATAGTATATTGCAAGGAAACAGAATAGTAACCAAACAGTATTTTAAGTGTAAGTTCTGACTGCTCCAAATTGGCCCAGTCAATAGGTATTTACTTTAGTAAATCAATTTCTACAATAAAGATTTTCAAGACATTTCCTCCATTTTAATTATTTATAACTAAAAGCATAAAACATCTTTCAGAACCTTTGTTTTCATAATCCTAAGCAACATTCATATAAGAAACAATATGTAAATTCAAATTTTAGACTATTCTAAATTAAATGCTATTTCAATTCATCCTATAGTTTATATAGTGATTATTACAGTTCACCCAAGCTCCAAAAGATAAGGAAATCTAGCTAATGGTACACATTGCTTGAAGTATTACACATATACGAGAAAACTGAGATTTGCTTAACAAAGATTTCCATTTTCCCCCATTGAATTGCATCACAAAATCAGACAGCTATGCTAGTACTCAGTGTTTTTGGCCCTAGTAGACAAAGACAAGCAAAAATCCTGGCAGAATTTTTGAACATCAAAAAAGAAAGGAGGAGGGAGGGAGAAACTGAGCAGGGGCTGTTCAGCTCCTTCCTAGAGAACATTAATATGAGAACATCAATATGTTAATTTAAGGTACTAACATTCTAAAGCCTACCACACCACAGAGGTCTATTCTTCAGTTTATACTCCCTTCCTGGGCAGATCCCTGTTTATAACCAATGCTTTGAATATCACATATTTGTTGATAACTGATTCTCAGATTGAAATCTCTGCTTCGGACTTCTTCTCTCCAGAAGTCCAGACTCATGGAGACACCACTACTCCACATCTCCACTAGGATGTCTAATGAACATTTCAAATGTAAGAACAAAGAGACAATTTACTTTTTCAAAAAAACAGAATAAAACTCATTTTATCTTGCAGTTGCCATATGCAAAATATATTATTATGGGAACTCAGTGACCTTGCTTTTCCTATACCTTGAAATCTCTTCTAGTTCACTGGCCCAGAAATTATTTAATCTTACTTATCAATTATTTTCAACTATATTTAAAAATAAAATAATAAGAGAATGAAAGAATATTGGGTTTAACTAGAAGAATGATACATTACTGTACCATCATTCAGTTATCTTATTTCATTACCCAAAGTACTACTATAAAAAAAATGGGTTTCAGTGAACATAGGTGAGAATTCAGATCATTGCATTACCCATCCATAATGGCAAAAAGAAAAAATGACAGAGAAATATATTCACAATTACTCAATGGTAAATATGAAGAGGCAGATGGCAGTAAAATCTCAGATGATGAATCTTCAGATGGCAATATCCTACATGAATTTTCTCAACTCTAAGAAGCAATGAATGTACAATATATTTTTTTTGCTATTTTTTTATTAAGGTATTATTGATATACACTCTTATGAAGTTTTCACATGAAAAAACAATGTGGTTACTACATTTACTCTTATTATTAAGTCTCCACCCATACCCCAATGCAGTCACTGCCCATCAGTGTACTAAGATGCCATAGATTCACTATTTGCCTTCTCTGTGTTACACTGTTTTCCCCTTGATCCCCACACCATGTGTACCAAACATAATACCCCTCAATCCCCTTCTCCCACCCTCCCCGCCCACCCTCCCATACCCCTCCCCTTTGGTAACCACTAGATCCTTCTTGGAGTCTCTGAGTCTGGTGCTATTTTGTTCCTTCAGTTTTGCTTCGTTGCTATACTCCACAAATGAGGGAAATCATTTGGCACTTGTCTTTCTCCACCTGGCTTATTTCACTGAGCATAATATCCTCCAGCTCCATCCATGTTGTTGCAAATGGTAGGATTTGTTTCTTTCTTATGGCTGAATAGTATTCCATTGTGTATATGTACCACATCTTCTTTATCCATTCATCTACTGATGGACACTTAGGTTGCTTCCATATCTTGGCTATAAAACTGCTGCAATAAACATAGGGGTGCACGTCTTTTTGAATCTGAGAAGTTGTATTCTTTGGGTAAATTCCAAGGAGTGGGATTGCAGGCCCAAATGGTATTTCCATTTTTAGTTTTTTGAAGAACCTCCGTATTGCTTTCCACAATAGTTGAACTAGCTTATATTCCCACCAGCAGTGTAGGAGGGTTCCCCTTTCTCTACATCCTCGCCGGCATTTATTGCTCTTAGTCTTATGGATGGTGGCCATCCTTACTGGTGTGAGGTGATATCCCATTGTGGTTTTAATTTGTATTTTCCTGATGATTAGTGATGTGGAGCATCTTTTCTTGTGTCTGTTGGCCATCTGAATTTCTTCTTTGGAGAACTGTCTCTTCATATCCTCTGCCCATTTTTTAATTGGATTATTTGCTTTTTGTGTGTTGAGGTGCATGAGCTCTTTATATATTTTGGATGTCAACTTATTATCAGATAGGTCATTTACAAATATATTCTCCCATACTGTAGGATGCCTTTTTGTTCTGTTGATGGTGTCCTTTGCCATACAGAAACTTTTTGGTTTGATGTAGTCCCATGAGTTCATTTTTGCTTTTGTTTTCGTTGCTCGAGGAGATGCGTTCAGGAAGAAGTTGCTCATGCTTATATTCAGGAGATTTTTGCCTATGTTGTCTTCTAAGAGTTTTCTGGTTTCATGACTTACATTCAGTTCCCTGATCCATTTCTAGTTGACTTTTGTGTATGGGGTTAAACAATAATCCAGCTTCATTCTCTTGCATGTAACTGTCCAGTTTTGCCAACACCAGCTGTTGAAGAGGCTGTCATTTCCCCACTGTATGTCCATGGCTCCTTTATCATACATTAATTGACCATATATGGTTGGGTTTATATCAGGGCTCTCTGGTCTGTTCCATTGGTGTATGGGTCTGTTCTTGTGCCAGTACCAAACTGTCTTGAGGACTGTGGCTTTGTAGTAGAGCTTGAAGTTGAGGAGCATAATCCCCCATGTTTATTCTTCCATTTCAAGTTTGCTTTGGCTATTTGGGGTCTTTTGTGGTTCCATATGAATTTTAGAACGATTTTCTCTAGTTTGTTGAAGAATGCTGTTGGCATTTTGAGAGGGATTGCACTGAATCTGTAGATTGCTTTAGGCAGGATGGCCATTTTGACAATATTAATTCTTTGTATCCATGAGCACGGGATGTGTTTCCATTTATTCGTATCTTCTTTAAATTCTCTCATGAGTGTCTTGTAGTTTTCAGAGTATAGGTCTTTCACTTCCTTGGTTAGGTTTACTCCTAGGTATTTTATTCTTTTTCATGCAACTGTGAATGGAATTGTTTTCCTGATTTCTCTCTCTGCTAGTTCATTGTTAGTGTATAGGAATGACACAGATTTCTGTGTATTAAGTGTGTATCCCGCAACTTTGCTGAATTCAGATATTAGATCTAGTAGTTTTGGAGTGGATTCTTTAGGGTTTTTTATGTACAATATCATGTCATCTGCAAACAGGAACAGTTTAACTTCTTCCTAGCCAGTCTGGATGTCTTTCATTTCTTTGTGTTGTCTGATTGCCATGGCTAGGACCTCCAGTACTATGTTGAATAGAAGTGGGGAGAGTGGGCATCCTTGTCTTGTTCCCGATCTTAAAGGAAAAGCTTTCAGCTTCTCGCTGTTAAGTATAATGTTGGCTGTGGGTTTGTCATATATGGCCTTTATTATGCTGAGGTACTTGGCCTTTATACCCATTTTGTTGAGTTTTTATCATGAATGGATGTTGAATTTTGTCAAATGCTTTTTCAGCATCTATGGAGATGAGCATGTGGTTTTTCTCCTTCTTTTTGATGATGTGGTGGATGATGTTGATGGATTTTCGAATGTTGTACCATCCTTGCATCCCTGGAATAAATCCTACTTGATCATGATGGATGATCCTTTTGATGTATTTTGAATTTGGTTTACTAATATTTTGTTGAGTTTTTTTGCTTCTATGTTCATCAGGGACATTGGTCTATAATTTTCTTTTTTTGTGGTGTAATTGCCTGGTTTTGGTATTAGAGTGATGCTGGCCTCACAAAATGAGTTTGGAAGTATTCCCTCTCCTTCTACTCTTTGGAAAACTTTAAGGAGGATGGATATTAGGACTTCACTAAATGTTTGATAAAATTCAGTGGTGAAGCCATCTGGTCCAGGCATTTTGTTCTTGGGTACTTTTTTCATTACCAGTTCAATTTCGTTGCTGGCAAGTGGTCTGTTCAGATTTTCTGTTTCTTCCTGGGTCAGCCTTTGAAGGTTGTACTTTTCTAGGAAGTTGTCCATTTCTTCTAGGTTATCCAGTTTTTTAGCATATAATTTTTCATAGTATTCTCTAATAATTCTTTGTATTTCTGTGGTATCTGTAGTGATTTTTTCTTTCTCATTTCTGATTCTGTTTATGTGTGTAGATTCTCTTTGTTTTTTGTTAAGTCTGGCTAGGGGTTTACCTATTTTGTTTATTTTCTCGAGGAACCAGCTCTTGGTTTCATTTATCCTTTCTATTGTTTTATACTTCTCAATTTTATTTATTTATGCTGTAATCTTTATTATGTCCCTCCTTCTACTGACTTTGCGTCTCATTTGTTCTTCTTTTTCTAGTTTCGTTAATTGTGAGTTTAGACTGCTCATATGGCATTGTTCTTCTTTCCTGAGGTAGGCCTGTGTTGCAATATACTTTCCACTTAGCACGGCCTTCGCTGCGTCCCACAGATTTTGCAGTGTTCTATTATTGTTGTCATTTGTCTCCATATATTGCTGGATCTCTGTTTCTGTTTGGTCATTGATACATTGGTTATTTGGAAGCATGTTGTGTAGCCTCCATGTGTTTGTGGGATTTTTCATTTTCTTTGCATAATTTATTTCTACCTTCATACCTTTGTGGTCTGAGAAACTGGTTGGTACAATTTCAATCTTTTTGAATTTACTGAGGCTCTTTTTGTGACCTAGTATACAATCTATTCTTGAAAATGTTCCATGTGCACTTGAGAAGAATGTGTATTCGGCTGCTTTTGGGTGTAGAGTTCTGTACATGTCTGTTAGGTCCATCTGTTCTAATGTGTTGTTCAGGGCCTCTGTGTCCTTACTTATTTTCTGTCTGGTTGATCTGTCCTTCAGAGTGAGTGGTGTGTTGAAGTCTCCTAGAATTAATGCATTGCATTCTATTTCCCTGTTTAATTCTGTTAGTATTTGTTTCTCATGTGTTTCACATGTATGTTGGGCACATAGATATTTATAATGGTTATATCTTCTTGTTGGATTGACCCTTTTATCATTATATAATGCCCTTCTTTGTCTCTTGTGACTTACTTTGTTTTGAAGTCTATTTTGTCTGATACAAATACTGCAATTCCTGCTTTTTTATCCCTATTAGTTCCATGAAATATCTTTTTCCATTCCTTCACTTTTAGTCGGTGTATGTCTTTGGGTTTAAAGTGAGTCTTGTAGGCAGCATACAGATGGGTCTTGCTTTTTTATCCATTCAGTGAATCTGTGTCTTTTGACTGGTGCATTCAGTAAATTTACATTTAGGATGATTATCAATAGGTATGTACTTATTGGCATTGCAGGCTTTAGATTCGTGGTTACCAAAGGTTCAAGAGAAACTTCCTTACTATCTAAGAGTCTAACCTAACTCACTTAATATGCTATTACAAACACAATCTAACAGTTATTTTTTTTATCTTCCTCCTTTTTCTTCCTCCTCCATTCTTTATATATTTGGTATCATAATTCTGTACTCTTTGTCTATCCCTTCACTGACTTTGGGGATACTTAATTTAATTTTGCATTTGGTTAGTAATTACCTGTTCTACTTTCTTTAGTATGGTTTTCTTACATCTGGTCACAGCTATTAAACCTTAGGAACACTTCCATCTATAGCAGTCCCTCCAAAATACACTGTAGAGATGGTTTGTGGGATGTAAATTTTTTTTGGTCTCAGCTTTTGCTTATCTGGAAATTGTTTAATTCCTCCTTCAAATTTAAATGATAACCTTGCTGGATAAAGTAATCTTGGTTCAAGGACCTTCTGCTTCATTGCATTAAATATATCATGCTACTCCCTTCTGGCCTTTAAGGTTTCTGCTGAGAAGTCTGATGATAGCCTGATGGGGTTTCCTTTGTATGTGATCTTATTTCTCTCTCTGGATGCTTTTAATAATCTGTCCTTATCCTTGATCTTTGAGATTTTAATTACTGTATGTCTTGGTGTTGTCTTCCATGGGTCCCTTGTGTTGGGAGATCTGTGCACCTCCATGGCCTAAGTGACTATCTCCTTCTCCAGACTGGGGAAGTTTTCAGCAATCACCTCCTCAATGACACTTTCTGTCCCTTTTTCTCTCTCTTCTTCTTCTGGTACCCCTATAATGCGAATATTGTTCCATTTGGACTGGTCACACAGTTCTCTCAATATTCTTTCATTCTTAGAGATCCTTTTTCCTCTCTGTGCCTCAGCTTCTTTGTATTCCTCTTCTCTAGTTTCTATTTCATTTATTGTCTCCTCCACCGTATCCAATGTGCTTTTAATACCCTCCATTGTGCTCTTCAACAATTGGATCTCCGACTGGATTTCATTCCTGACTTCTTCAATATCTTTCCATACCTCCATGAGCATCTTAATGATTTTTATTTTGAACTGCCTTTCAGGAAGAGTCATGAGGTCGATGTCATTTAAATCTTTCTCAGGAGTGGTATTAATAATTTTACTCTGAACCAGGTTCCTTTGGTGTTTTATATTTGTATATGGAGCCCTCTAGTGCCCAGAAGCTCTACTCTCTGGAGCTGCTCAGCCCTTGAAGCAATGTTGGGTGTCACAGGGTACTGGTATTGATGCCTAGGGGGAGGAAAGAGCTGTTTCCTGCTTCTCGGCTGCTATGCCTGTCTCCACTGCCTGAACCAGTGGGCCAAGCACACAGGTATAAGCCTCTATGCTTTGTGTTTGTAGTTGCTGTAGGCAGATCTTCCGTTCTGCCGGCCTAACGCCAGGTAGGGTTTGCCGGTTTGTGAGCCAGGTGGGGCTGGCCGGGAGAAAGGTGCAGTAGGCTGCATATCATGGTGGGGGTCCTTGGACTTGTGTAGCCAGCCAGGGAGCTGGAGCACCTGAAGATCATCTAAGGAGGAAGATTTCTTTTTCCTCCTTAAATATGAGAGTCTATATGGCAAAGTTCCCAACCTGCTGGGCAGAGTGCACCCAGACAATTTTGTCTACCTGTCCTCTTCCTGAGCAGTAAGCTCTGTGCAATTCTTGCCCATTTAGCAGCCCTCTTGCTAAGGGCTTCCTTGTTAGGAAGTCTCTCAGACTGCCCACCTTTCTTTTGCCCTAGAGCAGCCGGTATGGTTCCCTGCTTTCCACAAGCAGCTGGAATCTCAGCCTCTCCAGGAATTCTCCCTGTCTTAGTTTTCCAACTCCGTAATCACAAGAATGTCATGCAAGCACCAAGAAATGTAGGTTTTTACCCCCAGAGCAGATCTCCGGAGTTAGGTATTCAGCAGTCCCAGGCCTCCACTCCCTCCCTGCTCCGTTTCTCTTCCTCCCACCAGTGAGCTGGGGTGGGGGAAGGGCTTGGGTCCCACCGGGCTACAGCTTTGGTATGTTACCCTGTTCTGTGAGGTTTGCTCTTTTCTGCAGGTGTATGCAGTCTGGCACAGACCTCTTTCCTGTTGCTCTTTCAGGATTAGTTGTATTAATTATATTTTCGTATTATATGCGGTTTTAGGAGGAAGCCTGTGTCTCACCTCTCACACTGCCATATTTAATCCCTAAAGCCATGTAGAATATTATTTTCTAAGAATAAAAAGGAAATATGGGATTCACAGTCAATAAGAAGGAATTCATCATGTAGTATGTTATAGGAAACTGGACTATCCCATTTACCTAAGAGAATGTGACAGTATTCTTTCATCTTTTATGATGTTTGTGCAAGAAAGTTTACTTGACAAAATTTATAGGTAGATAAGTGCTTGAGGCAGATATTTATAAAAGATATATAGAAAAAAACAGATGGTGGGAAATATAGAAGTTTATTGGATTGATCATTCTAATTGGAGTTTATAAATCTAAAAAACAAAATGATTTGAACATGGTCATCCTTTTTTCAACAAAATCAGGCATCAAGTTTTCAAAAGTGCTGCCTTTTTGAAAATGCAAGAATTAGAAGTAATAAGCTAGAGCCTATCAAAAATGTATTTGAAATCTGAGAT
The DNA here is from genome assembly GCA_032199065.1 of Smutsia gigantea. Taxonomy (NCBI): domain Eukaryota; kingdom Metazoa; phylum Chordata; class Mammalia; order Pholidota; family Manidae; genus Smutsia; species Smutsia gigantea. Next base: position 136,404 of record JAVSCE010009923.1, read on the forward strand.
CAGTACTTATTCAATGTATATGCTCCATATTTATGAATGGCAGTTGATGAGCAATTAATTGTATTAAAGAACTTTTCTCATTTTGAATATGTATATGCCTTCACAACCAGGAAAACATAGAATAAAGATGTGAGTTTGAATTCTGGTAAGTTACTTTGTGGATACTGGAAAACTTATTCTAAAGTTATATGAAGCAACAAAAGGGCCAACATAACATTAAGGGACAAGAACAAAGTTCAAGGACTGACACTAACCAACTTCAAGACTTACTATAGAGCTATAGTAATATATTATTATTATGGAACCTTGGTGGTATTGGTCAGTGTGGTATTGGTGAAAGAGGAGACAAATAGATCAAAATATGGAGCCCAGAAATAGGCCTACATTCATATAGTCGGCTGATCCCTGACAGGGGAACAAAGCCAATACAAGTGCACAAAAAACAGTCCTTTTAATAAATGGTGCTAGAATAACTGAACACCCACCTGAAGAAAATGAATCTTGACACAGACCTCACACCCTTAAAAATTAACTCAGAATGAATCACAGACCTAAGTGCAAAATACAAAACTACAAAACTCCTAGAAGATAACATAGGAAAAATCTAGATGACCTCGGGTTTGGTGATGACTTTTCAGATATGACACCAAAGGCCCAACCCATTAAAACATTGATTAAATTGAAGAATCAACTTCACTAAAATTAAAAATCTCTGCTCTGTGAAAGACACCATCCAAAAGATGATAAAATAAGCTACAGACTGGGATAAAATATTTGCAAAAGACATATCTGATAAAGGACTATTATTCAAAATATACAATGAACTTTTAAAACTCAACAATAATAATTAAGCAAACAACTCAAGTATAAATGGGTGTTAAGACCTTAGCAGACATCTCACCAATAAAGATTTACAGATGGAAAATATGCATATGTAAAGATGTTCAACATCATATGTCATCAGAGAAATGCAAATTAAAACAAAGAGATACCACTACATACCTATTAGAATGGCCCAAATCCAGAACACTGACAACCCAAATGCTGGTGAGGATGAGAATTAACAGGAATTCTCATTCATTGCCGGTGGAAATGCAACATGGTAGAACCACTTTGGAAGACAGTTTGGAGGTTTCTTACAAAATGAAACATACTTTTACCATGCGATCCAGCAACCATGTGCCTTGGTGTTTACCTAAAGGAACTGAAAACTTATGCCCACACAAAATCCTGCACGTGGATGTTTACAGTAGGTTTATTCATAATTGCCAAAACTTGGGAGGAACCAAGATATTCTTCAGTAGGTGAATGGATCAACTGTGCTACATCCAGATAATGGGATATTATTCAGCCCTAAAAAGAAATTAGCTATCAAGCCATGAAAAGACATGAAGAAAACTTCAGCACATATTACTAAGTAAAAGAAGGCAATCTGAAAAGGCTACATACTGTATGATTCCAATTATATGACATTCTAGAAAAGGCAAAGCTGTAGGACAGTTTTGGTTTGCCAGAAGCTATGGGGGAGGGAAGGATGACTAGGGAGAGCACAGAGTATCTTTAGGGCAATGAAAATGCTCGGTGTGATACTATAATGGATAAATGTTATTATACATTTGTCAAAACCCATTGAATGTACAACCTTAAGACTGAATCCTACGGCAAACTATGGACACTGGGTGATAATGATACATTAATGTAGGTTCACCAATTGTAACAAATGTACCAATCTGGTGGGGAATGTTTTTAATGGAGGAGGCTATGCATGTGAGAGCATAGGAGGTATGTGGTTAGCTCTGTACCTTCCTCTCAATTTTACTATTAACCAAACTGCTCTTTAAAAAAAAAAGTATTTTTTAAAAATTGACTTTGATGTGTTTGTTTCTATTAAAATTTCTAAGAAAGTTTTTTCATTATTCCTGTATATTTACTTCTATAAATTATTTGTAAAATAAGTTAAAAATATAAAAACTGGAAGAAAAATGGTACAATGGATTCAGCTGATGAATGATAATGACTATATTCCTCAAACTCAGGGTAATATAGCCCAAACACAGTGCCTGCAACCCATACTTCCATACACAACCTCAAGACTTGCCCAATTCAGCAAATAACACCACTATTCACTTAATAACCATGACCAAGAAATTATGGTCATCCTTGACTCTCTTTCATACCATTCCAATCTGTCATTTCTCCTGGCTTTACCACTTGAATCTCCACTGCTACTATCTTGACCTAAACCACTACCATCTTCCCCCTAGACTACAATAATGGCATCCTACTTCACGTTTCTGCTTCTACTTTTGCTTTCCTCTTGTCTACCTTCCACACATGTCATAAACATTTTGAAAAAACCCTCTAAAGATTAATCATCACTTTCCAAAAAATTCAAATTCATTCCTATGACCTACCAGTGTCTATGTGATCTGGCCCCTGGCTACTCCAATCTTATCTTTCACTCTTCCTCTGTGGTTCACAGTTCTTCAGCCTCCCTGGCCTCCCTTCTGTCCTTGAACATACCAAATTTACTGTCAACTTGTAGCTCTTTCTGCCAGGAAGGCTCTTACAGCTGGTCTGCTCATGGCTTCCTCATCTTCAGGTCTCATTCCAAATGTCACCTCTTTAGTGAGGCTTTCTCTGACTATAACTAAACAGTTCTCTTCATATCCCATGCCCTTCATGATCAACAAATACCTATTTTATCCTCTCTATATTAATATCATCTTAGTGATAATTAAAGTTATCTAATTTATGTACATGGTTATTATCTATCTATGCCCCTCTGCAATCTTCTTAAGAGTAGAAACTGTCTTGTTCACCATTGCCTTCCTACCACCAAGAACAGGGCCTGGCGCTTCACAGGTGGGCCCAGCACTTCATAGGCCTAGCATTTAACAGCACTAACTGCGGGCCTAGCACTCAGTAAACACTGGCCATTAAATCAACAAAGATTCGGAATCCATGAAAGTTACCAAATACTCCTTGCTGAGGACAAGATGAGACGTGTATGGGTCAGCATATGGACTCCCATACTTAATGTCACTTACTGAATAAGGAATAGAAATGTCCTTACATCAATCCATTGTTGTCATATGGTTAGAATGTATTTTAATCTATGTAGGTCAAATAGGAAATTGCAGACACGTTAAAAAAAGAGAGAGAGAGAGAATGACATCTCTACCCTCCTCCAAATTCCTTTCCCTAAAGAAAGGCCCGTTTACAAATATCAAGCAAATGAAAACTTTTGATCTCTCTCTCAACATGCACATTGGTTAGTTCCATTGAAAAGGAGAAATATGGCTCAGAACAACATAGGGGCTGGTCAGCTCTTTCTCCTCCCCTAACTCATGGCTGCACACTACCAAGCCAGCAGACACAACCTGGTAAGGCAAGGGGGCTTAGAAAACCTTTCGATGAATCAGCTCAAAAACATCTGATTACCAGAAAAACAACCTATAGCATTTTTTCTGACTGAATAACTGATATTGCCATTGTTTTCATTTTCAACATATTAGCTGTTATGGATATTTCAAAAAAACTGTTAGTGGATAGAAAATATTCAAGCCATCTCTTCTTTAGAATCCTTCATGGAAAAGCAATGTAAAATAATAATCCTATGAAGATATTCAAAATAGTGATGCATTAATCAAAGCCCATCACTGACACCAGTATTTTATGCTTCCCAAAATTTGTGAAACAAGCATTGATATAAGAATATAAAACAAGTTACATCCTTAAAAGCCAGCGTAGGTGAAACTTATAACATCAAAATTTAACATAACATTATAATTATAATACTACCTTGAAATTTAAACCATAAAAACAACTTCATTTTTGATAATGAAAGCTATTTCTGTATCTTTTGTTTTGAGCATCAGCATAATTTCTTTTAAGCACATTTTTCTTTTTAAGATAAGGCCCAAAGGAATAAGAATGGATCTTCTGTGTCTTCTCAATCTATTTTTCTAGGTGCCTTTAAAACATTTTAAATCTCTATACAGGACAAAGCCATTGATATCTATAAAATGTAGTACATCAAATTCTACTTTGTCTCCTGACTTATATTCATAATTTAAAACTGACTTCTGGGACATAACCCCCATTAAATACTTCAATTAGTGAACAAAATAAAAGTATGTCCTAATTCCTACTCAGATTACATCCTGGCACCATTTTTAGTCATTTGAACCTGTTTTTTCCCTTCCAATCCAGCTGCTGGAATGAACACTGGCCCAGAATTCCCACCCTTTTCCCAGTATTAACCACTTCCCTGCCCAACTCTGGGCTCCAGATCTCTAAGGGCTTTTTTGTAAAGTAAAAAGTACTGTAGGAAATAATATCACTATTTATAGAGAGAAACAAAAGGATAATCTCTCAGCACTCCAAAATCACAAGAGTTCAGGTTAAAAGCATCACAGAATTTGAAAAGAAAAAGGAACCTTACAGATCAGACTACCAACCTCCTTTTACAAACAAGGAAAAATACTACATATCAAATTAATTCCCTAATTTATTAATTCCTTAAAATTCCATATTTTAAATGAATCTCTCTCTGACAATGCAAAGAGCAGAAAGATTATAACAACTTGTTTCAGAAGTTTATCCCAATGTGTTCATCTATTCAGTGAGTTTTATTTTGAGACTGATTAACACACAGTGCAAGTGAAAGCATTTCATTCATTCCACAAATGTATGTTGAGCACTTACTATGTGAAAATAGCTGGGTTGGGGAGAAGTACAAAATTCCTTGCCCTCATTGATTACATACTAGACAGGGAAGAGAGAAAGACAATAAAAGAAATAAGTAAAACATAGTAATATTCACTGGTAACAAGAGCTATGGAGAAAAATAAGGCAGGTAAATGAGGTATGGGGTAGGGTTAGGGCTGGCAGCAACTTAACCACAGCAGTCAGGGAAGACTGCCTGAGAAGGTAATGTAAGTAAAGATGTGAAGGAGGTAAGAGAATAACCATATAGATGTCTGCAGGAAAAATACTCCAGGAAAGGCAGTAGCAAGGTCAAGGGCTCTGAATTAGGGGCCTGCCCGGAATGTTCACAGAAAGGCAAGGAAGGTAATACAACTGGAAAGCATGAGGCAGGGAGCAGTAGGAACTGAAGTCAGAGAGGTGTTAGGAAGCCAGGTCTTGTAAGTTCCTGTAGGCCACCGTGAGGACTCAGTAAGATGGACCTGCTCTAAGATGGATATCATACAAGGCACTGAGCAAGACAGTGAGGTGATCTGACTTGTTTTAACATGGTGATGCTAACTACTGATAAACTGAAGGCAGAAGTAGCATCTCAAGACCAGCTAAAAGCCTGAACAATTATCTAAAAAGAAGATCATGGTGGCTTAGCCTTGTGGTGTAGCCCTGGAAATAACGAGAAATCACTGAGTCCTTAATACTGTCTGAAAGTACAGCTGATATGATGTGCTGACAAACTGTAGTAGATGAGAGAAATTTATATCCAAATAAATCTATATACATTACAATACATACAATACAACATAATAAACTGCATCCATTTAAAGTATACAAATCAAAGAGTCCCTAGAAAAGCATTGATCTGCTGCTCTCTGTCACTACAGATTTGTTAGCAGTTTTTAGAATTTATATAAATGAAATCTGACATTATAAAGTCTTTAGTGTCTGGCATCTTTCATTCAACATTATGATTTTGAGATTTTTTACATGTATCAATGGATCATTCCTTTGTATTACTGAGTAATGGTATATCCTGTATACAGATGCATCACTTTTGGTAATCCACTCATCTGTTGATGGGACATTTGGGTTGTTTTCAGAGACACTGTTGTATAAAAGAAATATGTATTTTCAAGACATGGAAGCAACCTAATCATCCATCAATGGATGAATGGATAAAGAAAATATGGTATGTGCATATATGTAAGTGTGGTATAAATGTGTGTATTTGTGTGTGGTGGATATTATACAGCCCTAAAGAAGGAAATCTTGCCACTTGTGACAACATGGATGGACTCTGAGTCATTTATGCTAAGTGAAATAAGCCATATATGATCTCACTCATATGTGAAATCTAAAACACACACACACACACACACACACACACACACACACACACACACACATACCCCCAAACCAACCAACCAACCAACCAAGCCCAGAGACACAGAGAACAGTGGCTGCTAGTGGCAGGGACTTGGGTAAAGGGTGCACAAAATGTATGAAAGGGGTCAAATGGCACAAACTTTCAATTATAAACTAAATAAGCCATGGGGTGGACTCTCTTGTCCCCTCCTGGCCTGATCCAGGAGCTCTGTCCTCTCACTTTACCTCTAAATAAAAGCCTCTGCCTTGCTCTTCTACCTTGAAAAAAAAAAATAAGCCTTGGGGATAATGTATGGCCAATAGTTAATAAAACTGTACTGAAGTTGCCCTAAGAGTAAATTTTAAAGCTCTCATCAGAAGGAAAAAAATTCTGTAACTATGAATGGTGACTGATACTAACTTCACTTATTGTGGTGATCATTTTCCTGAGTTTCCCTGAGTTTTTAAGCCATTATATAGCCAAGCATGGAACCTGAAGAGGAGTCAAGAACTCCCAATTTGCAGCCAAGTCAGACAAAAGTGTGGGTAACCTGGAGGCCAACTACATGTGACTGGCAACTGAAGTAGGGGGCAGTCTTGTGGGACTGAACCCTTAACCTGGGGGTCTGTACTAACCTCAGACAGTTGGTATCAAAGTTGAATTAAACTGTAACACACCCATCTGGTGTCTACAGAGAATTAGAGAATTGCTTGATGTGGAAAACCCACATCTGGTATCAGAAGTGTTGTGAGCAAAAACCAGATCTTACTAGTAGGGATTAATGTGGATAAAGCTCATATGAACATTCATGGACCAGTTTTTGAGTGAATATATATTTTCATTTCTCTTTGGTGAATACCTCAGAACAGTATGGCTGGATTGTATAGTTAGGTATATATTTAATTTTAAACCAACCTCTGAACAGTGTTCCAGAACAGTTGTAACATTTTACATTTCCACCAGCAGCTTATGAGTTCAGCATCTGCATCATCATGCGATATCAGCAGGCTTTTTGACTAAGCCATTCTAATGGGTTTGTGGAGGTAGTATCTCACTGTGGTTTTAATTTGCATTTGCCTAAGAGTAATGATATTGATAATCTTTTCATGTGCTTCTTGGCCATTCATATATTGTTTGTTTTATGAAGCTAATTGCCTGATTTTTAAGCTTTTCTTGTAAAGCAGGTACCTATCACTTTCTTACAAGGAAATCTATTTCTCGACTTGTATTCAGATGTGTATCTATACTGTTTAAATTGTTATTTTTAGAAAACATGGTATTAGGTAATGCTATTTCCTTCTAATTGCTGTTTACTGAAAGTTTGTCTTTGTTTTTATCATTCAGTCATTTATTCTAAATAAATTTTCTGGTCAAATTTCAAAAAGAAATATTTTAAGATTTTGGTATAGGGAACATTAACCAATTTTGGAACCACTCACAACTTTATTCTGTCATACAATACAGGACTATAGTATGACTTTCCATTTACTTTTTAAAATATATCTTTCAGTAGAATTTTATAATTTTCTTCATTTCTTTGCCCTTTTTTTCATTAATGTGTTCCTTCATGCTATAGTAACTGGAGCATTTCCCCACTATATTACCTAATTTACTATGTTATAGAAAATACAGAAAAGTCACTAACCTTATTTCTTATCCAACTTCAATTTTCATATTAAGTCACTAACCTTATCTCTTATCCAACTTCAATTTTCATATTAATTCATACCTATTCTTACTAATTCTGGTAAAACCATCCTACCTGCAAATTTCTGCAAACTATTTCTGGTATAACCACCCTGCCTGCGAATAACAGGAACTGTATCTTTTTCTGTAAGTCCTGTTTCTAATTTCTGTTGTTTTATTATATGGTCCAGAACTTGGCATAAAAAAAAAAAGTTAACTAATGGTGGTATTAATGAACCTTTTTAAAATTCTATTTTCACAAAAATGTCTCTAGCACTTCATCATATAACATGATATTGGTTATTGGTTTGGATAGGAAAAACTGTTTTTTTAACTAAAGTAGTCTTCATCCTATTAAAGACCTAATAAAGAAGGAATATTGAGTTTTACCAGACTCTTTTCTGGCATTGGTTAAGATAGTCAGGTAGTTTTTCATATTTGACCTCATATTCACTTACATTTTTTTATTCAATGGATAAATTCTGATTATGACATATTGTTCTTTTAATCTCTTGTCAAATCTGATTTGCTAGAATTTTATACTTGCTTTTCCCATGACTGAACTAGGTGTATAACACCACTTGTTGGTGCTATGTTAAATTCAATATTGGAACAAAATGAACTGGATAGTTTACATACGTATAGGTATACTATGAAAGTTTAATATAGACAATTATTCCTAGGAAGCTTGGAAGAATTTGTCCATAAAATCATTTAGGTCTGTTTTGTTTTTAGAAAAAAGGTTCGTAATTCTCATAAGGAAGAAAATGAAAAAAGTTTTAAGACTATGCAGGTATATATTTACTCAGCAAGTATTTATTGAGTACTTATTTATGTGCAAAATAGCCATCAATGTTACCCTCAAAGACACTATGTTCTAGTTGGGGAAAAAGAGACCGAAATAATTAGAAATCATTGTTAACAGTGTTAAGTCCAAGAAAAGGTACAGGAACGATGAAAACATAAGGCATAGTGATCCAAACCTAGGCTGTGAAACACAAGGTATAGTTTCCCCATGGATGTGAAACTTTGAGTTACAATGTAAAGATAAATGGAAGTTAATTGTTCAAAACAAAGGTAACAGTACTCCAGGCAACACAAATAGGATGTGCACAGTCATAGCATGAAAGAACAGTATTTGTTATATGAACGTTAAGAAGTTCAGTCAGGCTGGAGTCCAGGAGCCACAAGGAGCAAGCTCACAGGGCTGGAGAGGCGGGCGGCAGTCAGATCACACAGGATTTAAAGACAGCTTGAAGGTTTACATCTTTATCTTGAGAACAATGAGAAATTATTTATGGGAATTTCAAACAGAGGAATGACCTAAGCAGATTTCTTCTACTTCTCTAAGTTGATTTTAATAGTTTATTTCGTTAGGATATTTCAGATTTCATCAAGATTTTCACATACACTGTGACAAAACTCTGCATAGCAGGGTCTTATAATTTTTAAGATCTCTTCCCAATTTATGGCATTCCTTTTTAGTTTTTAAAACCATTTCCCTCTTCTTTCCTCAAATAGATTTGCTACAGTTTCCTGTATTTTATTGGGAATTTCCAAAAAGTTCATTCTGGATAGAAGCTAGAGGATGAAGAGACTGGTGAGGTGTTGGTCAAAGGATATAAATCTTTAGTTATGGGGGAGGAGTAAGCTCTGCAGATCTAATGTACAGTATGGTGACTATAATTTATTACATATTTTATTATATACTTGAAATTTGCTAAGAGTAAATCTTAAATGTTCTCACCACACACACACACAATGATAACCATGTGAGGTGACAGATATGTTAATTAGCTTGATTGTGGTAATCATTTCATAATGTATACATATATCAAAACATTATACAGTATACCATAAATATATACATTTTTGTCAGTTACACCTCAAAGCTGGGAAAAATATATAATGTCCATTCTCATATTTATCCTACTATATTCCTATTCTCTAATTTAGTGATTTGTGTCATTTTTATTACTTCCCTTTTTTCAGCTTCCTCTTTATTTCTACTTTGACCTAGTATTCACCTTTTAATGAACAAGAGAAGAGGTAGAGCTCAGAACTATGACAACTATTCTAGACCACACATTAATTCTTCACTTATGTCTTCCCTGGTTTTCCTGCTTCTTGTTTGTTTCTGTACCTAATCACCAGTGTTGCGTACCTCAAGGTTGTCTCTCAGGGCACATTTTCAAAAACCTCATTCATCTTCCTCTTCAACAGTGTAAGGAAGATGGTAGTTATCTCTTTGAGAGCACTTGCTATATACTGGGCACTATATAAAGAACTGTACATGAATTGATTTATTAATTCTCAGAAATTCTGTGATAGATACTAATCCCTATTTAATAATGAAGTAACTAAGATAAGAAAGGTTAGGTAACTTGCCCACAGTCACACAGCTATTAAGTGAAACAAAAATGTGTTTGGGCTGGACATATTTGTCAGTCCAGTCTCCAGAGCCTAAGCTATGTTGCCTCTCCAGGAGCTGAATCAGGCAAACAACTTGCTAAGCTACCACACAAGGAAGAAGACTCTGACACCTCATCGGCAACAAACAAAATATTCCTCCCAAATAACAATCATCAACCAAATGGGCTTTTTTAAAGTATGGCTATTATTCATAATTCAATTTGGATCTTGTTTGTATAGTTTCTGGTCTCACTAATTTACTGACATACTACTATCCTGATAGAAGATCAGTTTCAGTAATTCTTCCAGAGATATATGAAAAAAAGTATACTCTGGTTTTTTAGTACAATGTTTAACATAAGGAACGAATCACAATTACTATGTTATTTTCTATGCATCATTTCTTTCTTACCTACTTGCTGTACCATGGACATGAAGCTGTATGCTAATACTTTCCACAAGAGAAAGCTGTGGAGAGTATTGTGGTTAAGTACACAACCTCTGAAACCAGATTGCTAGTACTCTCCTCTTTCATGCTAACATGTATCTATTTAGCACCTTCACAACTCACCTCATCAAACATTATTGTTAAAGGTCTTAACCATAAGGGTCTGTCACAGCTAACTGTCCCTAAAGAATATAGACATTAGCTGAAACAAAGAAGAAACTCTCCAAATGGGCTGGTCTCTACTGTATGTATAGACTAGCTCCACATTTCCTCATTAAAAAACAGTTGCTCACAGCAAGCTAAATGCTTGAATCAAAAAAAGCTATTCCATTAGCAGTGTGCTGTACACTGTTTTCCCAAGTTAAAATATATGCTTGTGTCCATTCTCATCCCTTTCCTGTCAGTTTATATTTATCTAATTTAATGTTTAATTAAATACTGTGCAATGTGACTACAAAAAAGGATGTTTCTATGAAAACTAAGATAAATGTTTTGGGAAAACATTGAAATCTTTGAAAAGGTAAATCTCTAAAATCACAAAAGAAAAATTATTAGAAAATGTAAAAATCAAGGAGGATTTCCATATTCAATTTTCTTTGCAAATGTCTAGGTTCTTTTCTATTTTCTGGAAATTAGAATAGGATTATAGGTTATCTACATAAGGAAGATGACAGCAGTCTCCAGTCAATGGACCAAGATTCAATGAAAAGAGCTGAACTTTATATCAAAAGATTTTTAAGTGAATGTATAATATATAATTAAATTAAAAACAAAATGTTTATAGAATTATGGGTAAAACTGCAACATTTCCAGAATCTCTCTCCTGGCTTTAGTGCACCATATCAATAGGCAATTACATGGGAAGCGAGGGAATATCTGGATTGAAAAAGTCAGATGGGGTCCCTTTTGCAGCCAATCCTGGGAGGCACAGGCAAGCAGAAGTGGAACATCGCTTGTAAGCAGGTTTCTCCCACTTTATTTCTTCCTTTGACTGATTTCGGTTTCAAAGGTATTTTGTCCCAGGCTGGGAGAATATTGGCCCCCAGAGTTACAAGAATATATATATCAATTTTTAAATTCTCTACCTTAACTAGTATTTTCAATTAATCAATCAAATGTTGGCTCCACTCATATCTCATACACATAGGAGAGAACCAGATAATTTCAGGCTGGCTGGGTTGCCTTCCTATAAGAAACCTATAACATACCCCTATATTTATGCTTATATATTTATAAATTATAACATACAATTCCCTACTTAAAAGGCTCTGATCATGAATGCCAGGAAGAAAGTAACCACTTGCCAACTATATGTTGATTCTACTGTGACTTGCTTGATAATGAATAATCATTGCTGCAGTATTCTTTGGGGGTTATGAGGAAGAAAACCTAGTCATGTCCCTGAGCGAAACTTCTTCACTGAAGATTTCTAATCTTGGGTTTTCTTTTGTCTTATTTTCCTTTTTTCTCCCTCATCTTACTTTAACCTCCTTACTTTTCAGTCTCTGCCACTTTGCTGAATAGCCAGATTAACCTAGGGATTATTTAATCCTACACAAATCAAGAGAGGAAGAAAATATACAACACAACTACTATGTTTATGACTCTCCTTTTGGTCACTATAAAATATTAAAGCAGGTGCTCCTAAGAGACTGTTGTAAATCATAAGCCACTGCAAAAGGCTTTGGTACGCTCTTAAACAAAACCATGAATGACAGCAACTGCTCTATTAGGGGGAGGATTTGATGATGTGGGTAACTGGTGAACCACTGTATTGTATACTTGAACTGACTATAAGATTGTATGTCAGGGTGTGGCAGGAAAATGGGCTGGAAAAAAGATGGTGGAGTGAGAAGTGAGGCAGAAATCTCCTCCCAAAACCACATATAATATGAAGATTCAGATACAGAAAATACAACTAATCCTAAAAGAGTGACCAGCAATAAGATTGTACGAGACGATAAGCAGCCTGCCGCTTTTTCCTCCCAGCCAGCACGTGCATGCAACCTGCTGCCCCCACCATCGCTCCAGGCCAGCCAGCGGGCAGCTCTACCTGCAGCAACTACACAGGCTTAATGCAGAGGTTGCTCCTTGTGTGCGTGGCTAACTAGCCCTGAGAATGGAGGCAGGCACTGCAGCTGGGAAGCAGGAAAGAGCTCTGTCCTCCTGGCATGAACCAGTGCCACTTGCCTGCAACCCTGGCCATCACTCCAGGCCACCAGGAGGGCAGCCCCACCTGTGGCAGCTTAAGGGCTTAATGCAGAGGCTGCTCCCTGCATGTCGCTCACTGGACCTGACAGCAGAGGCAGGTGCTATGGTTGGGAAGCAGGAAACAGCTCTCCCCTTTGGGTAGGCACCAGCACTGCTTGCCTGCAACACCTGCCATCGCTCCAGGATTATGAAAAGGCAAAATAACCTTGTTCAATCCAAAATCCTCCAAGCACCACAAAGAGGGCTCAGTGAAACTGAAATCACCAATCTTCGTGAAAAAAATTTCAAAATAAAACTCATAAGCATGCTAATGGAGATACAGAAAAATATTCAAGATGTAACGACGAATTCAAAAGAGAGATAGACACTTTGGAAAATATAGTAGCTGAAATAAAACATACAATGGAGGGATTTAAAAGCAGATTAGAAGAGGTAGAGGACATGGTAAATGGAATAGAAATTAGAGAATAGGAATACAAAGAAGCGGAGGCACAGAGAGAAAAAAGGATCTGTAAGAATGAAAGAATATTAAGAGAACTGTGTGATCAATCCAAACAGAACAATATTTGCATTATAGAGAGTACAAAAGAAGAAAACAAGGAAAAAAAAGAGATAGAAAGTGTCTTTGAAGAAATAATTGCTGAAAACGTACCCTTCTGGAGAAGGAAATAATCTCTCAGGCCATGGAAGTGCACAGATGTCCCAACACAAGGGACACAAGGAAGACAACACCAAGACATATGATAATTAAAAGGGCAAAGATCAAGGACAAGGACAGAGTATTAAAACAGTCAGAGAGGGAAAAGAGATCACATACAAAGGAAAACCCATCAGGATATAATCAAACTTCTCATCAGAAACCTTACAGGCCAGAAGGGAGTGGAATGATATACTCAGTGCAATGAAAAAGAAGGGCCTTGAACCAAGAATACTCGACCCAGCAAGATTATCATTTAAATTTGAAGGAGGGATTAAACAATTTCCAGATAAGCAAAAGTTGATTTGTGGGAGGTAAAATTCTCTCACCTCTACAGTGTATGTTAAAGGGACTGCTCTGGACGGAAGTGCTCCGAAGGCTGAATAGCTGTCACCAGATAAAATAAAACCACAGTAAAGGAAGTAGACCAATTAACTTACTAAGCAAATGGAAAATTAAGTCAACTACCGACAAAGTCAGTCAAGGGATACACAAAGTACAGAATATGACACCTAACATATAAAGAGTGGAGAGAAAGAAAAAGGTGAAAAAAAATCTTTAGATTGTGTTTATAATAACATAATAAGCAAGTTAAGTTAGACTGTTACATAGTAAAGAAGCTGACCTTGAACCTTTTGTAACCATGAATACAAAGCCTGCAATGGTAATAAGTACATATCTACTGATAATCACCCTAAATGTAAATGGACTGAATGCACCAATGAAAGACATAGACTTACAGAATGGATAAAAAAACAAGACCCATCTATATGCTGCCTACAAGAGACTCATTTCAAACCCAAAGACATACACAGACTGAAAGTAAAGGATGGAAAAAGATATTTCATGCAACTGATAGGGAGAAAAAAGCAGGAGTTGCAGTATTGTATCAGACAAAATAGACTTCAAAACAAAGAAAGTCACAAGAGACAAAGAAGGACATTACATAATGACAAAGGGGTCCATCCAAAAAGAGGATATAAACACTATAAGTATCTATGATACCAACATAGGAGCAACCAAATATGTTCAACAAATACTAACAGAATTAAAGGGGGAAAGAAAATGCAATACATTCATATTAGGAGACTTCAACACAATAGTCACTCCAAAGGACAGATCAACCAGACAGAAAATAAGTAAGGAGACAGAGGCACTGAACAACACATTTGAATAGATGGACCTAACAGACAACTACAGAATGCTCCACCCAAAAGCAACAGAATACACATTCTTCTCAAGTGCACATGGAACATTTTCCAGAATAGATCACAAACTAGGCCACAAAAAGAGCCTCAGTAAATTCAAAAAGATTGAAATTGTACCAACCAGCTTCTCAGCCAACAAAGGTATGAAACTAGAAATAAATTGTGCAAAGAAAACAAAAAGGCCCAGAAACACATGGAGGCTTAACAACATGCTCCTAAATAATCAATAGATCAATGACCAAATTAAAACAGAGATCAAGCAAAATATGGAGAAAAATGAAAACAACTCAACACTCCAACTTCTGTGGGATGCAGCAAAGGCAGTTCTAAAAGAAGAGGAAAGTGTATAGCAATTCAGGCCTATCTAAAGAAAGAAGAAAAATCCCATATGAACAGTCTAAATTCACAATGAAAGAAACTAGTTAAACAAGAACAAATGAGGCCCAAAGTCAGGAGAAAGGGGGACATAATGAAGATCAGAGAAGAAATAAATAAAATTGAGAAGAATAAAACAATAGGAAGAATTAATGAAACCAAGAGCAGGTTCTTTGAAAAAACAAACAAAATAGATAAACCCCTAGTCAAACTTATCAAGAAACAAAGAGAATCTACACACATAAACAGAATAAGAAATGAGAAAGGAAAAATCATGATGGACACCACAGAAATACAAAGAATTATTAGAGGATACTATGAAAAACTACATGCTAATGAACTAGATAACCTAGAAGAAATGGACAACTTTCTAGAAAAATATAACCTTCTAAGGCTGATCCAGAAAGAAACAAAATCTGAACAGACAAATTACCAGCATTGAAAATGAATTGTTAATCAAAAAGCTACCCAAGAATAAAATTCCTGGACCAGATGGCTTCACTGCTGAACTTTCTTAAGACATTTAGTGAAGACCTAATACTCACCCCCCTTAAAGTTTTCCAAAAAATAGAAGGGGAGGGAATACCTCCAAAGGCATTCTATGAAGTCAGCATCACTCTAATACCAAAACCAGGCAAAGACACCACACAAAAAAAACCACACACCAATATCCCTGATGAACATAGATGCAAAAATACTCAACAAAATATTAGCAAACCGAATTCAAAAATACATCAAAAAGATCAAACATCATGATCAAGTGGGATTTATTCCAGGGATGCAAGGATGGTACAATATTCGAAAATCCATCAACATCATCCACCACATCAACAAACAGAAGGACAAAAATCACATGATAATCTCCATAAATACTGAAAAGCATTTGAGAAAATTCAACAACCACTCATGATAAAAACTCGCCACAAAACAGGTATAGAGGGCCAGTAGCTCCACATAATAAGGGCCATATACAACAAACCCACAGCCAACATCATTCTTAAGAGCAAGAAGCTGAAAGCTTTTCCCCTAAGATTGAACAAGACAAATGCCCACTCTTTCGGCTTTTATTCAACATAGTACTGGAGTTCCTAGCCACAGCAATCAGACAACACAAAGAAATAAAAGGCCTCCATATCGGCAAGGAACAAGTTAAACTGTCACTGTTTGCAGATAACATGATATTGTACATAAAAAACCCTAAAGAATCCACTCCAAAACTACTATATCTAATATCTGAATTCAGCAAAATTGCAGGATACAAAATTAATACACAGAAATCTGTTGCATTCCTAGATACTAATGGTGAACTAGCAGAAAGAGAAATCAGGAAAACAATTACATTCACAGTTGCATCAAAAAGAATAAAATACCTAGGAATAAAACTAACCAAGGAAGTGAAAGACCTATATCCTGAAAACTACAAAACATCCTGAGAGAAATTAAAGAAGACACCAATAAATGGAAACACATCCCGTGCTCATGGATAGGAAGAATTAATATTGTCAAAATGGACATCCTGCCTAAACCAATCTACAGATTCAATGCAATCCCTGACAAAATAACAACAGCATTCTTCAATGAACCAGAACAAATAGCTCTAAAATTCACCTGGAACCACAAAAGACCCCGAATAGCAAAAGCAACCCTGAGAAGGAAGAATAAAGTGGGGGAGATTACACTCCCTAACTTCAAGTTCTACTACAAAGCCACGGTAATCAAGACAATTTGGTCCTGGCAGAACAGACCAATAGATCAATGGAATGTAATAAAGAGCCCAGATATAAACCCACACATATATGGTCAACTAATATATGATAAATGAGCCATGGATATACAATGGCGAAATGACAGCCTCTTCAACAACTCGGTTTGGCAAAACTGGACAGCTACATGTAAGACAATGTAACTGGATTACTGCTTAACGCCATACACAAAAGAAAACTTGAAGTGAATCAAAGAACTGAATGTAAGTCATGAAACCATAAAACTCTTATTAGAAAACATATGCAAAACTCTCTTGAATATAAACACGAGCAGGTTTTTTATGAACATATCTCCTTGGTCAAAGGAAACAAAAGCAAAAATGAACAAGTGGGACTACATCAAACTAAAAAGCTTCTGTACAGCAACGGACACCATTAGCAGAACAAAAAGGCATCTGACAGTATGGGAGGATACATTCATAAATGACATATCCAATAAGGAGTTAATATCCAAAATACATAAAGAGCTCACATGCTTCAAACCCAAAAAGCAAATAACCCGATTAAAAAATGGGCAGAGGATATGAACAGACAATTCTCCAAAGAAGAAATTCAGATGGTCAACAGGCACATGAAAAGATGCTCCAGATTGCTAATCATCAGGGAAATGCAAATTAAAACCACAATGAGATATCACCTCACACAAGTAAGGATGGCCAACATCCAAAAGACAAGGAACAACAAATGCTGGTGAGGATGAGGAGAAAGGGGAACACTCCTACACTGCTGGTGGGAATGTAAATTAGTGGAGAGCAGTATGGAGGTTCCTCAAAAACTCAAAATAGAAATACCATTTGACCCAGGTATTCCACTCCTGGGAATTTACCCAAAGAATACAACTTCTCAGATTCAAAAAGACATATGGCACCCCTACGTTTATCGCAGCACTTTTTACAATAGCCAAGAAATGGGAGCAACCTAAGTGTCCATCAGTAGATGAATGGATAAAGAAATGTGGTACATACACACAATGGAATACTATTCAGCCATAAGAAAGAAACAAATCCTACCATTTGCAACAACATGGATGGAGCTGGAGGATATTATGCTCGGTGAAATAAGCCAGGTGGAGAAAGACAAGTACCAAATGATTTCACTCATTTGTGGAGTATAACAAAAAAGCAAATACTGAAGGAACAGAACAGCAGCAGACTCACAGAACCCAAGATTGGACTAGTGGTTACCAAGGGAAAGGGACTGGGGAGGGTGGGTAGGAAGGGAGGGAGAAGGGGACTAAGGGTATCATGATTAGCACACATAATATGGCGGGGGGGGCACGGGGAAGGCAGTAAAGCACAGAGAAGTGAAGTAGTGACTCTATAGCATCTTACTATGCTGATGGACAGTGACTGTAATGGGTTACGTGGTAGGGACTTGTTAATGGGGGGAATGTAGTGATCACAATGTTGCTCATGTGAAACCTTCATAAGATTGTATATCAGTAATACCTTAATAAAAAAAAAGATCGTATGTCAGCTATACTAAAATTAAAAAAAATAAAGAAAGTAAAGCTTCTGAGTGAGAATTTCACTCAGGAACTGTTAATCACTTTTGCTCTATGATTGCCTTTGACATTCTTGGAAGCCTATGGATCCCTTTGGGGAGTAAATCTACTCAAGAAGAAATGGCTGCTGATTTGAATAGAATGTAAGCCTGATGTCACATCCTGAACTGATTTAGGGTAATGAATGAATGAGTACACCACAAAGGAAAGGAAATTGTTTGGGAAAGGATTTTCATGAAGGTCAGGAAAAGCTTCTGATGGATGTCTGCTGCTTTGGTACAACAAATGTCTTTTTTGGTGTTCAAGCCCATCTTTTACATCATGTAGGCATTCCAATCAAGACAGTTAAAATATTGCATGTCCCTACTTTCCATAAGGCTGGTTTAATTTGCAGATATTCCCTGAAGAGCAGTTAGACCCTGACAGATGACATCACTGCAAGTATGTCCCTCCTACCTGAAGGCCAAGTCAGACTCCCAGCCCACCATCATTAAAGGCCCTGTTGGTTACTTAGGGCTTAAGTATATCAGTAAGACCTGGCCCTGACATTTGGCAGAACCCCAGGGCATCTGGGGGCAAGACAGGAATTCACAATGAGAAGGTTACTTGTGGCCTTTATTGGAGGTCCTTTCAATTAAGGTATTTAACATTTTTTTACAAGTAACCCAAGGTGTTCAGTCATTCTCATCACCAGCTTTGAAGGATGGCAAGCTAACACAGCAAATGAGTGGCCAAGTTCACTGCAAATACTATCAAAATTCAGACACTTCCTTCTCTAGAAAGCTCCCTATGCTCCTGATGAGACAGGGATGATGGGCTTAGACAGAATAGGGTGAGGGCCTCCGGAAAAAGCAAAGCAGGATATTTGCAGTCAGAGCAATGTAACTACATGCAAGGAAACCCCCTACCAAAACTCTGTGTTAAACATTAAGCTCTAGGGTCATTCTTCAGTGAGATCAGTTAATGTTCCCCAGATAAAGAAGAGTAGCACAAGTTTTTATTATGCTAATCATTTGTAATTGTGTGTAAGATTCACCTTAGCATGCTAAAGGCCCAGGCCTATGTGCTGTCTTTCCTCCTTCAGATCTGATGAGGTGATTTTGCAAACTGGGCAACTAATTTAGCATGCAGACCCAGCTGTAAACAACATAGTAAAGGCAGGAAGGATTCCACCTTAAAGATAAGATTGCATTTTAACACCCAGAAAGTTTAAGAAGTAAGATTCTTAACTTACTCTTTAGCAAACAGACAATATCTCAGCCCACCTTGGGGGCTGGGCAGGCCACCTTTTGATAGGCTCCTAGACCAAGACACTGGTATCCCAGGGAGAAATCAGAGCAGTAAATTTTTTGTGTTAAGTTAATTTTTAATATTCAGGGACCACTCAACAAGCCCACACCCCTAAGCCTTTTATCGGGTTCCCAAAAATCCTCAACTGCCTATAAAACCCCTAGACAAGGCACCACTATGGGCTCTCTTGTCCCCTCTGGCGTGAGCCAGCTCTGTCCTCTCACTGTATCTCTCAGTAAAAGCCTCTGCCCTGGCTCTCCTACCTTGACTGTTTGCTAAATTCATTCTTTGACTCCACAAACAAGAACCCCTTCATTGACAGGGACTAGATGAAGAAACTTAAAATAAATGTTGATTTTTACTTAAGTAATACATAAATACTGTTTTTAGCAAGAAAAAATCTAAAAAAAGTGAACTCCTTTGTCAGTGCAAACTCACAGTATTGCATTTCCATCATAATTTTCCTTAATAGTACATAAGATAGGTCAAATACATTTTTAATGGAAATGTCCCTGAATCTGTATTATAGTTCTTCATATCGTCTTAAATAAATACACCAAACATTTATTTAAAAAATAAAGTAAGTCAAATAATTAAGAAAATAAAATTTTCAGGGAACTATGAGATTTCAGTATGTGTATATGTGTATGCACAGAAACTAATCTAATAGTATTAACACATCAATATTTGGATAAATCTAATGTCAAGGGAATAAGTACAGAGAGATCTTTTAGAGAGGTTGAGACAGGGACCATGGGCTTAGACAGAATAGAGTGAGGGCCTCTGGAAAAAGGCAGGATATCTGCGGTCAGAGCAATGTAACTACATGCAAGGAAACCCCCTACCAAAACTCTGTGTTAAACATTAAGCTCTAGGGTCATTCTTCAGTAAGATCAGTTAATGTTCCCCAGATAAAGAAGAGTAGCACGTTTTTATTATGCTAATGATTTGTAATCATGTGTAAGATTGACTTTAGCATGCTAAAAGGCCCAGGCCTATGTGCTGTCTTTCCTCTTTCAGATCTGATGGAGTGGTTTTGCAAACTGGGCAACTAATTTAGCATGCAGACCCAGCTGTAAACAATATAATGAAAGGCAAGAAGGATTCCACCTTAAAGATAAGATTGTACTTAATTTACTCTTTAGCAAACAATGCCGCAGCCCACCTTGGGGTCAGGCTGAGCAGATGGCCTTGTTTCATATGCTCCTAGACCAGGATGCAGGTGTCCCAAAAAAAGGTCGGGCAGGAAATTCCTTGTGTTAAGTTAATTCTAGATATTCAGACACCATTTAGCAGGTCCACACCCTTAAGCTTTTTTCATGTTCTCGAAAAATCCTCATCTGCCTATAAAATGCCTAGACAATGCAGCACACAGGACTCTCTTGTCCCCTCCTGGCGAGAGCCAAGAGCTCTGTCCTTTCACTTTATCTCTAAATAAAAGCCTGTACCTTGCTCTCCTACCTTGAGTGTTTGTGAAGCTCATTCTTCGGCTTCGTGAACAAGAACCCCGGCATCAAGGTCATTAATTTTCAGAATAGATTTCTGATTAAAATTTTGCAATGAAGCAGTCGATTGTCTCACTCCAAAAAGGAATTAATGCCAAATAACTTCACTGCACCTTAGTTCCCAAATAGGACATCTTATGGCTTCATACGTTGACTTTCTAAAAATTATACTAGATCTCCAGGATAGGAACATTACTGCAGTTGGTGCTAACTATGCTCCACTGACCTTCCTGTCTCTCTTATTCTTTGTCCCCCTTTCTTAAAGGGGAAGCTAGGAGAAGTACACAACGTCCTCTCTTTGCAGGAAAAAGATGAATCAACACTTTACACTTCTACTGCTCAGGAAAAAAAGACACTGTGATCTCCCCTCTCTATAAGCAAAGACTATCCCGCCAAAGCAAAAAACATGGTCATTTCCATATGTCCATATGGTTATTCTTATGAAATGGAATACTTCAGAATCCCTGCTGAGAGCTAAGGAAGTAATCCTGAAGAAACAATTTTATCCATCCATCCTCATTTTTGCTTAACTAGTTAGGGTATTGGCAATGGAAGGTAGGTGGGCAGAGAGAAAAAATATTGTGTACAGACATACTGCCATAGCAATTAAGATCTGGCTTATTTCTACTACATGTTTATTTTCTCTGTAGAAAATGTACAAAAACAGAGAAGAAAATACTAGAGAATAAAAACCACCCACAATCTCATCATACAGAGGAAGCATTCTACAGACTGATATAATCCTGTTAACAAAACTTAATAAAAATAGCCTCCCCTCATCCAGATGCTAAATCAATTTCACTTGTGCAGATACATTTAATATTTGGGATTGTTTTGTTCTTGTTCATGCAATATTCCACAGGAAAAAAAATCCCACTTGTACACTGCCCACCTCGGCCTCAAAAGAAACCTCCCTAGTTTATGTGTACTTCTGCATGAGACAAAAATCTCAAGTATAACATTGTCCCTGAAGTGACCATTATGACACTTCCAGGAACATGTGGTATCAAAAAGTGAGCCTGATGGAGTATCATAAATGAAAGAGTGATACAACTGCCTATGTGAAAAAAAAATTTTAATACATAATATTATGCACAATTTTATTTAAAAGAATCAAAACTCTGCTGAGGTTTGACTATTTTTCTAGAGAAATATAAATTATAAAAAGTATTTGAAGAAGATGAAGAATATCTGGAGAGATCCAAGCCAGAGAATTAAAAAAATCGTCAACTATCTACATATCCTCAAAGTCACTGGTATTTTTAGAGGTTAAAGCCTAAAACAACAGACAATCTTTACAGAAAATATATCAGCTCATTCTATAGACTGACATAATCCTGTCAACAAACCTTAATAAAAATAGCCTCCCCTCATGGAGATGCTAAGTCAATTTCACTTATGCAGATACATTTAATTTTTCATTTAAAAAAACACAGCAATGTGGATAGTAACTTAATTGTTTTAAAAAATAATATATTTGCAGATAATTTACCCAGAATTTCCAGGTTATTCTGGATGGATATCCTTTCCACTGTAAGAAATTAAAACCCCAAAATG
This sequence comes from Smutsia gigantea, assembly GCA_032199065.1. Lineage (NCBI taxonomy): Eukaryota > Metazoa > Chordata > Mammalia > Pholidota > Manidae > Smutsia > Smutsia gigantea. The sequence goes on from JAVSCE010009923.1 coordinate 159,133, forward strand.
TTACAATGATGAAAAATATATGTCCTACCTCAAAAATCTTCTAGATGCATTATTTTTTTCCTTAACATCATACAAATTAAGGATTAAAGCCTAAACACACACATACACATACCCCAAATGGAATACAACACTTAAAAAGGATTTATTGCTACCGTAAGACTGCAGGAGTGAATTCACAGCTCAAGCATTACGCGCTATGCGACTGTGATACTGCTCTCATCATCAGTCATGACTAGCCCCTTCTTACAACGTCTTCTTTGGCGTAGGCATCTCTAAGTCCGAGGAAAGGAAATCCCAGGGCCAAATTCCTCTAAAAACTGAAATCAGTCAAAGGGAGAAATTAACTTAAAACCCGTTTATTGCTTAGAAACTGCAGTCCGGGACTATCTCTCCTGCTCAGACAGAAGCAAAAACCAGCCCTCCCCCTCACCTCTCAAGTACAGATAAGCCCTCCAGTTGCCCAGGTAATTACCCATTGATATGGAGATGAACTTCTCTCCACCCCTGAGGAATGATGCAAATGTACTAAAGCCAGACTTCTTTCCACCTCTGAATGCCTATTGATATGCAGATGTACTAAAGCCAGACGAGATATTCTGGAAATATTACAGTTTTACACACAGGATCCATGTCAGCACTGATCTTTTCCCATCCAGCATATCACATTATTGACACATGATATTGCAAAATGTTCTTTATCTTTTAGGCAACTAATATAACATTTTTAAAATGCGCCTGAATCATAATACCATAAATCAGTACTTTAAAAGAAATTAGGGTTGTCTATATGAAGAAACATCACTTTGATTCTGAGTAGGCATGTCACAGCAACCAAAGGGCTATGATATTAGCTCACAGGACATCATCCCTACTAACAGTGAAGAAAGAATACAGATGTACTACCAGAGGCATATTACTTATCAATGAAAAGAACTTTTCCTAGGCATTATATAAAAGAGTACCTGACATTTCTCCTACAGCCTCAGGAACACTGGTGACAAGTAAATTTAAAGAAAAATAGGTTAAGATTTCCCAGTGACTTAACTCCCAAGCTTGGAGAGAATCTTTACTAGAGTAATCATGCTGCCCTTGCACAAGGGAAGGTCTATTCTAATATTAAAATTTAGTCCTTATTGTTATATACACCCTCAAGAAATAGTTGAGAAAATTAGTCAAATTAGCTGTAAATGCTCACAAAGAAAATTAAAAAAAAAAACCCAGGTATGATTTTTAGCATAGACAATCATTCAAAGAACTAATAATGGTCCTCTCCATGCACTACTGCCTTGAAAGAAGCTTCTTAGCTCTCTAAGCCCAATCGAAGAAACTAATTAAAAAGCATTATTTGTTCCTTCTTCATAAGTATTTGTCTACTTAAAACAGAGTGACTACTACCAAAACCAGCACAAGACATATTCCTATTACAGCTCATTTTCATTTTTAGTCACTTAAACGTCCACCATCCATGTATGTGACACTACTAAAATGCAACATTTACACATTTTTAAAAGGAAAGGCTTAAAATGCTACTTAAATTATACTTCTAACTTTATTAGAAGAATCATTGTGAATATACTGACAAGGGACTTGTTCATTATCAACATGAAAAATGAAAGAAAAAGCAGTGTTCTATAAGCCTAAGACCTTATGTATTACATATGTAAAAATAGTAGTTCTCAAATTTACTTAGGCAATGGAGTACCAGAAATATTTATGAAACGTTTAGATATATAATTTCTTTAAAAGAATGTATGATTTTGTGTATCTGGAGCTAGTGTAAGTAATTAATAGTAGGTTTCCATTATTTAGTAATAGTTATAGAAGAAATGAAGTTTAGCTACCTTTCTGCAAACTGGTAATTATTATCTTACTCTAAATTAACCTATGTTACAAGAAAACTCACTTAACTTAGAGATCATTCTCATCCACTAGAATGGCTATAATCAAAAAGACAGATGATAAGAGTTGGTGAGGGTGTGGAGGAACTGGACTCCTCATATGCTGGTGGTAGAATGCAAGATGTTACAACTACTCTGGCAAACAGTCTAGCAGTTTCTCAAATGGTTAAACATAGAGTTACCATATAACTCAGCAATTCTGCTACTAGATATATACCAAAAAGAACAGAAAGCATATATTCACATAAATACTTGTACACAAATATTGATATCAGCATTATTCATAATGGTCAAAAAGTAGAAAAAAACTTGAATGCCCATCAACTGATGAATGGGTGAACACAATGTGGTATATCCATATAATGGAATATTTTTCAGCTATAAAAAGGAATGAAGAACTGATACGTGCTACAACACAGATAAACCCTGAAAACATGCTAAGTGAAAGAAACCCAGACACAAAAGGTCACATAAGTCCATAAGAAATGTCCAGAATAGGCAAATCCACAGAGACAGAAAGCAGATAACCAGGGCCTGGGCAGAGAGAAGAGATGGAAGTAACTGCTAATGGGCACGGGTTTCTTTTGGGGTGGTACGAATGTTCTGAATACAGATTGGTGATAGTTGTACAACTTTGTGAATATACTGAGTTGTACATTATAAAAGGGTAAATTTTAATATACATGAATATTTCAGTCTAAAAAAAGAATAAACACAAAAAGTAGTTAGTGAAACATTAAATGAAGACTACTTTAAATACTTCATCTATCATGAAACCTTATCTATTAACACATCTATTAAGAAAATTGCTTTTATGATGTAAACATTTTTATTAAAAATAATGTCCCAACTGGCAATCAATAACCATGTTTCAATGTAGCCATCAAAACTTTAGATTATAAATTATAAAAGAATCAATGACAGCGAATTTTTATTTTGTATAAAACCTAGTGTTTATGCCCTTGCTTTGTCTCAGTTCTATTAATTCCCTTCTGGAAAAAAAGTCAGCTCTGCAGGAACTCAGAACAATTGCATGAATAGCTTAAAATCTTATTAAATTAATATTACTGGAAGACTGTATGAATTATTACATTAAAATAATAATGTGTGAATTATTAATATACACAAAAATCCTATTATTTCTACTACACAGAGTAATTCATTTTAATTCTAGCAAAGATATTGAATTGCCAAGCCAAGAACCTGTCTAGGTCTACCTCATTAAGTCAACAACTATTAGTGAGGCAGTTACTATCCCCACAATATTGTGAGGAATACAAAGACATTAGCACCCAAACTCAAGGAATTTACAATATAATACAAGATGGAAGTGAGCAGGTACTAAAACTAGAGACAGATTATAAATATTGAGGATCTTATAGTTTAATCTGTAAGCAACAAGGAAACTATTAAGTGATCTGAACCATCTACTGTGTTAGACAAGAAAGACCAGGTACAGGGAGATAATTTTTGTGGGGGCTAACACAATAATCTAGATAAGGATTATGAAGAATCTAAATTAAAGCAATGACAGGGGAAGGACAGATGAAAAAAGACTCTGAAGTCTTATTTAGGGGCAGAACCAACAGGAGTTGACTGCGTATGGAAGAAGCAGTACCACCTAAACATTAAGGCTGCACAGGCTTTGAAAACACACTCCTGGGTCAGAGGTTTGGCTCTGATTCATTCCAGCTGTGTATGGTGGGCAATGACTTCATCTCTTTTGGTTTCCATTTCCTCTGTAAAATGGAGATAATATAGTGCCTACATGTCATAGGGTTGTCATGAGGACTGAATTAGAAAAGAATGCATGTAAAGCATGTAGCACAATACCTGTTACCTAGGATGACAAGGTAAACAGTAGTCCCACTAACCATGATAGGAAATACAAGAACTATAAATGCGGATGAGGGTGGAGATTAGCTAAATACTTAAGCTTGGGGCCTATAGACAGAATTTGTAAGCCTACAGAATAGTGAATGCTACAATGGTGAAGCCAAAGCTTACCAATAAGATCTGCAAAAGTAAAATTAAATAAAGTGTAACTAAGTTAAATAGATGTAAAAATAAAGAACTAAGATTTCTAGCTATGAAAGGCCTTGAATATCATGCTACAGGATTTGGATGGAATGACAAATCTACTGTCTCCTAAATACAGAGTTCATCTATTATACCATATCCTTTACTTTCTAAATGAGGAAACTAAGACCCACCAAATGAAAAAACATCTCAAAAGTCACACCATACATTAATATACACAGTATAAGCTCATTAATGAGTTAAATGCTATTCATACACTTCATGTGCTTAACAAAATTCTGTGTCCTTATATAACAATTCCTTTTCCCCCTATCCTTAAGATAATAGAAAAGTTGAAATCACTAGGATAAAAACTGAGAGGATTTAATGTAATGAAGTGGCAGTTATAATGAAAGTTTTCAACAAATATTAAAATTCTTCCTATAAGGAACTATAGCATTTTACAAAAACTCAAAAGTTTTTCATGTAAAAGATGCTCCACATCACTAATCATCAGGGAAATGCAAATTAAAACCACAATGAGATATCACTTCACACCAGTAAGGATGGCCAGCATCCAAAAGACTAAGAAAAACAAATGCTGGCGAGGATGCGGAGAAAGGGGAACCCTCCTACACTGCTGGTGGGAATGTAAGCTAGTTCAACCATTGTGGAAAGCAGTATGGAGGGTCCTCAAAAAACTAAAAATAGAAATACCATTTGACCCGGGAATCCCACTTCTTGGAATTTACCCAAAGAATACAACTTCTCAGATTGAAAAAGACATATGTACCCCTATGTTTATCACAGCACTTTTTACAATAGCCAAGATATGGAAGCAACCTAAGTGTCCATCAGTAGATGAATGGATAAAGGAGGTGTGGTACATATACACAATGGAATACTATTCAGCCATAAGAAAGAAACAAATCCTACCATTTGCAACAACATGGATGGAGCTGGAGAATATTATGCTCAGTAAAATAAGCCAGGCAGAGAAAGACAAGTGCCAAATGATTTCCTTCATTTGTGGAGTATAAACAATGCAGCAAAATTGAAGGAACAAAATAGCAGCAGACTCACAGACTCCAAGAAGGGACTAGTGGTTACCAAAGGGGAGGATTGTGGGAAAGTGGGTGGGGAGGGAGGTAGAAGGGGATTGAGGGGTATTATGTTTAGTACACATGGTGTGGGGGTCATGGGGAAACAGTGTAGCACAGAGAAGGCAAACAGTGAATCTGCGGCATCTTACTACACAGATGGACAGTGACTGCATTGGGGTATGGGTGGGGACTTGATAATATGGGTAAATGTAGTAACCACATTGTTTTTTCATGTGAAACCTTCATAAGAGTGTATATCAATACCTTAATAAAAATTTTTTTAAAAAAAGCATTTCATGTGCTAGGGCTGCCTCTTTATAATGATGTAAGATTTTAAATATGAAAATTTCTCTTGAATGATAATTTTAAAATTATATTCTTAATCAAGTAAATATTTCGTAAAATGTTGCAAAAATTCAATTAACATTTGTTTTCTTCATTTGAGAAATGAATATAATTACCAAGACAACAACAGTTTTAAGCTTTCTTTCTACAATTCTCTGTAAGATCCCAGTTCAGAAAGATACTGTATGAATTAACAGAGAATCTTGAAAGTCTTGTAGTAAGGTTCTAAATGCCAATAATGACTTCTGCTTTTCACCTCACTCTTTTATTTTCTTTTTATAATCCACTTCTTTCACTTCATACAGTCCTCCCTCTCTGTCCACTTCCCACCTAAGTTTCATATGGTACTGCCAGATTGGTGCTTAACCAAAACAAAGCTTTTCTCTCAGTACCAAACAAGGCAGATACTACTACACTGTGTGCATAAAACTTTCTCAAGTCTAATACAAAGGAAAGACACACAGGCAAAAATAAGAACAGCCAATAAGCCAAAATTTTTGGATACATCATAACCAGAACAATAGTATAAATTGTGTGGGATGCCATGGCCCTCAGAATCCATGGTTTTAGTTTAAAAATAAATTATATGTTAGAAAACTAGAATATGCTAATGAAAGACTCTCCTTACTGATCCATACTATTAAAAGAACTTTCATCTTCATTTAGTTCTTGAATCCAAATATAAGTGTGTTTTCAATTTATTGCAGACTATTAACACAAGAAAATGAATACGAAAACTTACCAACTTTTGTACAGCCTAACATAATCACACCTACACATTAAGAAATGTTTATACTTTTCATTTTGATTTTCAGGCAAATTATATTGGCTTTGATTTCTATAAAGTTTTAAGGTATTTCATTATCTCTTCCAAGAAAATCCCACATTGTGGATTGCAGCATCTCTAAATACTGAGGAAGAAAAAATTACTGAACCAAAAGAAACTAATTACAAAGAGCTGATATAGTACAAAGAAATAATCTATAGGTATACAATTTTCAATTTTTGGTCTTATAAGGAAAATCAAATGGAAGATTATGTTAAATACTGAAAAGTAACCTTTTAGCCTAAGTAGGCCATCCTTAAGACTTTACCATCTATTCAATCAAAGAGGGAAGACTTAGGATGAGAAAGCCCTGCCCCTTCTTTCTCCATGATGGTAGAGGTCCATAATGGTGCTTCACTTTGTCATACATCTAAATTAGTCAAAGGAGCATTTCAATAGAAAATTTAAAAACAATTAACAGATTTGACCCAAAGGAATTTAAACAAGGATTAAATAAACAAAACAAAACCAAAAATTTAATGTTTCATAATAGACAAGTAAAAGTGTCAAAATAAAATTTAAATTTATATACACCAAGTAGAATTTATTTTACTGAAATAACATTTTTCACTAATTCAAAGTGGCCAGACATGTAATGGTAATTTGAGAATAAGACTCTAATGGGTTAAATTTTTTTTTGTAAGTGACCTTAGTATGACTTCCCCATAGCAAAATTAAGTCTTCAGTAACACAGATGGTAGGCTAGACACTGCCAATGTTTTAAGCTTAGAAAATGCTTTTAATTTTTTTAATTTCCCCATGCTGTGTTTACTGCTTTACATATGTCTCTGACTGCCAAAGAATTGTTAACTAATCGGCATGAGATTCATTTTGTTAGTACACAGCTGGGTACTTTAGTCATACAACATCTGCTTCTCAAACATATCTTCTGCCTTTTCTTCATCTACCTCAAAATAGTTTCTAAAAGTTGTCATAGTATACAACATATATGTCTCTCGATATTTGGAAGCTAAACTTGATAATCATTGTTATGTTTATTATTATTGTACTAAATTATAAATGGATTCTGAATAACTAAAAACCATACAGTGAATCTAAGTTCTACAAAATCTGGCATTAACATCAATTTGTAAAACAACATAGTTGAGCCAAACAATAAAACTTAGTAAGAGTCATGCAATAATCAGATAGTTTTCTTTACATATATATCGCTAAGCAATATCAGTAAAGACCTAATGGAAAAATAACTGAAGCTTCAAAATATATATATTAAAAAGAAAAATATTAAGGACTCACATGAAAGAACATACTTCATCTGCAGCCAAGACTCAGATTTTCTGTATACTTTGCTTTTTATTACAGAAGGACTAATAATGAACTAGTCTATGAATTACCCACATCCTTAGCTTCTCCCATAGTTTTTTCACTTTGGATGACTGTTAGTCCAGCACCCTACCAAGGTATAGAAAGGTGAAGCCCAAACATAGGGCATTCAACTCATGGTATATTCTATTAAAATGTTTGCTTTCAAATTGATTTTAGAAGTCATAAGATATTTCCCTATAGGAATAATGTATAATAGTAGTTAGATCTTGGTTCAGTCCTCAAAAACCAAAATGTAACTTAATGAGAGAATAGTGGTATACAATCCAACATCCTCCATAACTACTGTTTTACAGCAAAATTCATTCCAGAATCCAAATGAGCACTTGAGTAACATATCCTCCCAATCACTGGCAAATGAGTAAGAACTCCACAGCTCAGTTTCCCTTTTCTCTCCCAATCAGCCAAAAACCAACAGAGTGAGCAGGTGGAAGGAGTAAAGTGTGAAAGATTCCAACAACAGGGAGCTGGGTGACAGGGAGCAGAACTACAGAAGATCCCATTTTCTCACTGACTCTGATGAAGGGTGGCTGGGGAAGCCCCAGGCAAGATACTAGGGGGACGTGTGGCTTTAAGAATATGATCAACTTCAGGCAGTTGAAGCTGAAGCTTTAGGTCTCTCTCAAAAAAAGCAGCAGCCATCAAACTATCAGAGGACTCCAGTGATGTCCTGAGGTTTTGCTGCTGTCTATCCGGTGGTGGTTGTCTATCTGGTTTTGGTTGTTTGGTGTGTTGGCTGCGGGGTTGGGGAGTCAGAAGCTATAGCCATTTGTGTAAGCATTCTTAAGCCAGTGAGATAAGCAAATGACTGAAAAGGCAGTTTTGCAAAATGTTAGCCCCTAAATGATTATATAATAAGAACATACCGATCTACTCTTATACAGATGAAAACAAAGCACAATGCCTGTATGTTAACTGCCTTGGGGCAAATGAAGAGTAAGCGTACCTTGTGCCAGTTTTCGGTGCTTTGTCGTCACAGGGCAGCGGCACAACTACTGCAGCTACTTCTCTAATTTTATCCGAGGCAGTGAGGTGCTCGCCCCTCCCTGAAGAATGATTACTCTAATCACATCTACCCCTTCTCTGCTTCCCAACCTCTCTTGTAGCTTTTCCAGGGGCAGCATGGCCATCAGAAGGGCAGGGAACCTACTGCTGTGGCCCATGCCTTCTCACTTTCTCCAGCATTTGACATGATACCTGATACTTCACAGATATTCTGCAACTACGAAAAAGAGAAGAAACTTAGATCATTGAAGACTACCTCCAGACTTTTTTTTATGTGAAACCATTTTAAGTCTTTTTTTGCTTAAGCCTTTGCTGGTCAGTCTTTCATTTGCTTATAGCTTATACCATTTTATCTAATACAACTATTGTCTATAAAGTATGTCATATGCCCTGCACTACATGAAACGCTCTTCGTTTATTATTTCACTTAATTCTGACAGCAATTCTTTAAAGTAGGTAATGCTGTTAGCCACACTTTCAAAAAGGGAAAATAGATTTATAAAGATTATGAAACTTGCCAACAGCTGGTTAAATGGCAAATTAGAATTCAAACCCGATCAATCTGAAGTCCAAGTCTATGTTCTTTACACTACATTATTCAATTGTCTGTCATCAACTCTTATGTGTATATGGTTGAGGAAGCAGCATAATGAAATACTCAGTGACCCCAATGACTATGGAGTTAAACCAGGCCTGAGTTCAAATCCTGGCTCTGCCACTTAATAACTGTGTTTCACTGGCCAAATTAACTTGTTTTCTGAACTATAAGATGGAGCTAATAACATGTTCCTGCAAAATTGCTGTGGCAATTGAATTCATTCAATTGTGTTCAAAACAACTAAGCACATTCCCTCACATATAAGAGAATTCAACTTTAGTTTCCTATCCCCTCTCCATGCTAACATCTGAGTATTCTGTGCAAAGTGTAGAGAGAAAGAAATGAAAGTCAATCTGTGTTCTCACAGACCTCACAGTCAAGTGAGGCGTCACACAGCACAGTACAGTAATCTTAGCAGCTTCTACAGGATGCTGTAGAAACACAGAAGAGGAAGCGGGATCATGAGCTGACTCCAGGAAACTTCTTCTGACCAGGCTTAAAGGGAGCCTGCCAGGCAATGAGAAAGGGAGGAACACCAGCAGAAGCATGTTCCAAGTAGAGGGAATAGTATGTGCAAAGGCACTGAGGGAAGAGAAAACAAGTAATTCTGTACAGCTGGGATCAAAAGAAGGGGCTGGGAAGTCAGACAAGGAACAGACTAGAAAAGTCATTATGAAAAAAGGTGATTGCTAGTGTGAGCAAAGGGACTGTATTGGAGAAGGATTAAAAAAAAGGTATACAAATAGAACATAAAAGGAGACGAGCCTCTGAGCTTCTGAGCTAATAACTACAGTGCTCCAGATATAAGTAGAAAAAAGTAATTCTATGTTTTTGGACTGAAGGAGTGACCTAATGTATGTAGTTTAATGTATTACTCAATATATTCAAATGTTATAGAGAAACATTCCTGTCAGTGACAAACAAATAATAAAAAAGGAAATGAAAATCAAATAAGGATTAAGTTCTAGCTTCTTTCCCTTTCTATTTTCTGGGAAGGAAAAAACTAAAAAACACAAATTATTGCAAGACAATAAGAAGGGCAAAAAAGAAAAAGGAGGTAAGCAAGGGAATAGAAAAATCAAGACATTTAACTAGTTATGAAAGGTATAAGTAGTTATCAATTTAAAAGATAACATGTGCATGCTCTAATTCCAAATTATTATTCTTATTAAACATTAATAGATAAGGACATGTTTAATTCCAAACCCGTTTTGAGGGACAGGGGAAAGGAAGACTAAAAACAGAATATTAAAATTTAAACAATACTAAAATTGAACATTAGTTATGTAAAAACTAGGCTAAGTATGGGAGTGGGGAGAAAATTCAAAGAAATAAGATTTCTAGGATTATTACTTTTAATTACTTCATTTTAAAACAGCCTTAAAATATTTGGTACAACTTGACATCTCTATTAATATCATTCACGTAACTCTACAGACACATATGCATCTTTATAAAAGAATGTCTTGGGCGAAAAGAGGACGTACGCATTTTTCTTTATATATATATAATAGAGACAGACATGCATATACATATACACTGGTGTGTACACAGCATTTTACTCTAGTAGAAGACTGAATAAAAATCTAAATCATCCAATCAAAGTAAATAAACGGAATAATGCATAATTATTGCCTTTCTAAGGACTAGTTTTGAGTGTGGGAATTCCTGAAGAGCAAAATGAAACCTTTACTTGACATTGTTACACTGCTTTTTAAATAAAATTTTCAAAAAAATCAGAATTTTAAGAGTGACTTGGCCTTAATGTAACTTGTACAGTTATAATTCCATTCCCAAAGTGTTTCAACAATACAAAAAATATATGTTTGTTTATTAAAGTAAAAGAGTACCAAAAGGAGAAAAAGTACCATTCCACATTCCCTATAAACAATTAACATTACCCAGATAAATGGTAAAATAATATCCATTCCTTCTTAGGTAAATGAAAAAATTACTCCCCAGTAGCCTAGCTTTCAATATTTGAGTACTTTAACCTCCTTGCTGATCTACAGATTAATTTATTAGCCACGTGTAAATAAAAACAGTATAAACTTTGGCTTATAAATATGAGTTACCATGTAGCCTCTTCAACATTTTATAACCAAATGGCCACTAAGAGAAATCTGCTTTTATCTCACTAATGTTTTCATGTCTTAATTTGGTCTTCTACACACAACAAAATATAATATAAAAGGCAATTATATGATCTCACTTACATAAAAGTATATGTCTTATACAACACATTGGAATTGTGAAGAGATTAATGAGAGGAAATGACTGTTTTTCTTCCCTTTTCTGATCAAACCATAAGGTCTCAAATCTGCCATCAAAATAATTCATTATTCCAAGAATTCTAACATTTATTCATCATTTTGAACTGCTCGAACTGCTCAGATATCATTAAATAATTTATCTGACATCGGCGTTCATAAAATGCATATTTATATACATGTTTTTCAACAATCATTATTTCCAAACATTTAATTCACTCTTCACAAACTCAATGCAATAAATACAAGACCCTTAAATAATATTTTGAGTAATAACCCAATGCTATTAGCATTTCCAAGAATCCTTCATTTATGAAAGGTCTATAGCCATATGCTTTCAATTCAAAATATCAGAGTATCTTTTTATTCTGATATTTATCTATTTATTCTGATACATTCTGTACATTTTACAGAATGGTCAAGTGGGATGCTAGAAAAGGTTAAAATCCCATTAAGTTCTTCTTAGATCTCCCTTTTCCACATGATGTCTATATTCTAGTCTTCTGCAAGATTTCAAATCTAAACAGAGATTGAAATGCAAAATAAAGGCTTCCCTCCACATAGAATAAAGGGTTCCATCCACACATCAACTGCTTAGTTCTTCACTGTAATACCAGCATCTTGCAGAGTGACTGACATGCAGTAAGCACTTAAAAATGTTTTATTAAATGAATAAATGACTGAACCAAGAATTAAAGAATGAATAAATGATATGACTATCTAATAACATGTTAAGAAGAATCACACTATTAATTCTGTTAAGGTAATAAATCACTGAGCTAAATTACCATTAATTTCATTTCTGCATCAATTTATAAAATTCATATGCACATTTTCAAAATGTGTCAAGTAGTTTAGCAATTGTGAAGTAGAGACACTTCCAAATACACACATTAACATTTTTAAGAGGCAAATGAGGAAGGAAAAGAGACAGGGGAATCCTTATGATTCATAATGAACAAAATATTAACGATTATTAGACAAAAGGTCAAGAATTAATTTAGCCATTTAAAAGTCAGCAGAGGTGGGGACAGTCCAAGATGACAGCATAGGAAGATCTATCTCCTCCCATGGACACAGCAAATCTACAGCTACATATGGAATAATTCTCTATGAAAAAGAATTTAAAACTAACTGAAGAGCTCCTCCACAACAAAGGATAAAAGGACCACATTTAGTTGTGTAGGAGAGGCAGATATGTAATATCACCAAAAACCCCACCCTCACTGCAGTGCCACATAATAGAAAGGGATCTCACAAGTCCAGAGCTTCTTCCAGAGGAGTGAGGGGTTTTTACCATACATCAGGCACTCCAACCCTTGGGACCTGTACTAGAGAGATGAGCCCTCAAAAGAGATGAGTGTGGTTTAGAAAAACAAGGGAGCTTATACCCAAGGGAACCAAAGGGCTGTAGGTAACTGAGATGCTCCTTCTAAGGCTCATATCTGGTCTCACTCACCCCAGGATCCAGGGCAAAAGCAGCAGTTTGAAAGTACCTACATTATATATGCAGGAGATTCACTTGCTAATCTTAAAGCATCTGCTCAAGGGGCAGGGAACAGTTGGGACTCTCTCCAGAGAAAGAGGTTCCACCAGACACCATTTGTGCACTCCCCCTCTAATCCTGCTAGCACAGAAGCACACACACAGATGCATAACCCACTCACCACCTTGCCAGCAGGGGTGAGCAATTGCAGCATTATCTTGCTGCCTTGCTAAAGCTGGTGAGAAAGGGCAGAAGCAGCACTCCCCTACTCCCTGATTGGAGCTGGTGAGCACAAGTGGTTATGGCACTCTACATTCCCATGCTAAAGCCTGTGGGTGCACAGCTGAAGCCAGCGACTGTGCCCCACACCCTATACTATCCAGCTCCAGTCCTTCAAGACTGGGAAAGGTAGCTGCTTCACCTAATTCATAGAAACAAACAGAGGAAAGCAAAATGAGGAAACAAATGAATATCTTCCAAGTGAAAGAAAAAGACAAAAGCTCAGGAAAAAAAGACCTTAATGAAATGGTGATAAGTGATCCACCTGATGAAGAATTCAAAGTCATGGTCAAAAAGATGCTCACCAAACTCAGAAGACTGAATGAACACAATGAGCATTTTGACAAAAAGACAGAAAATACCAAACAGAGTTCACAGAGCTTAAAAACTCAATCACTGAACTGAAAAATACACTAGAGGGATTCCACAGCAGACTAGACAAAGCAGAAGAATGAATCAGCAACCTGAAAGACAGGGTGATGAAACTCACTCAGAGCAGAAAAATAATAAAGAATTTTAAAACATGAAGATAGCTAAAGTGACCTATAAGGTGTCATCAGGTAAAATAACAGCCACATTATAGGGGTCTTGGAAGGAGAAGAGATAGAAGCAGAAAACTTTATTTAAAGTTTTGAATGGCTGAAAACTTCCCTAACCTAAAGAAAGAAACACATTCATATCCAGGAAGCCCAGAATGCTCCAAGTAAGATGAACCCAAAGAGATCAACACGAAGACACATTACAATTAAAATGTCAAAAGATAAAGATAAAGAGAGAATTCTAAAAGCAGCAAGAGAAAAACAACTTGTTATGTACATGGGAAAACCCACAAGACTATAAACATATTTTTCAGCAGAAAATTTGCAGGCCAGAAGGAAGTGGCATGATATATTCACAGTGCTAAAGGAAAAAACTTCCAACCATGGATACTCTACCAGGCAAGGTTATCACTCAGAATTACAGGAGAGATAAACAGTTCTCCAGACAAGCAAAAACTAAAGGAGTTCATTACCACTAAACATGTCTTACAAGAAAATTTAATGGGACTTCCTTAAGCTGAGAAGAAGTGGTAATAATTAATAACAAGAAAACATATGAAAGTAAAAATCTCACTGGTAAAGATAAATATATAGTAAAGATAACAAGTTAATAAATTACAAAATTAGTATGAAGTTAAAAAAATAATAAAATTATGACTAAAATTACAATAATTAGTTAAGAGGTACATGAAGTAAAAAGATATAAAACATACAATGTGAGGGGGAAGTAAAAATGTAGAGATTTGGAATAAGTTTAAATTTAAGCTGCTAGTAACTTAAAATACACTGTTACATATATAGAATGTTCTATGTGAATCTCACAGTAACCACAAAGCAAAAACCTATGGCAGATACACAAAAGAAAATGAGAAAGGAATCTAAACATATACCAAGGAAAGTCATCAAACTACAAGGATAGAAAGCAAAAAAAGAAGAAAGGAACAAAGAGAAACTACAAAAACAGTCAAAAAACAAATAACATAATGGCAATAAGTACATACCTATCAATAATTACTTTAAATATAAATGAACTAAATTCTCCAATCAAAAGACAAAGTGACTGAATGGATAAAAAAAACAAGACTCACCTATATACCCCCTACAAGAGTCATTTCAGATGTAAGGACACACTCAGACTGAACATGAAGGGATAGAAGAAGATATTCCACACAAATGGATGTGAAAGCTGGAGTAACTCTACTCACATCAAAACAGACTTCAAAACAAAAACTTTAATTAAAAAAACAGAGCATTACATAACAATAAAGGAGTCAATCCAACAAGAAGATATAACATTTAAAAACATATATGCACCCAACATAGGAACACCTAAATATATAAAGCAAATCTGAATAGATCTAAAGGGAGAAATAGACAGCTGTACAATAATAGTAGGGGACTTTAGCAAACCATTTACATCAATGGACAGATCATCCAGACAAAACTAATAAGGAAACATTGACCTTAAGACACATTAGACCACATGGACTTAATAGATACATACTAAAAATTCCACCCCAAAGCAGCAGAATACGTATTTTTCTCAAATGCACATGGAACATTCCCCATGATATATCTCATGTTAGGCCACAAAACAAGTCTTAATAAATTTAGGAAGACTGAAATATCAATTATCTTTTCCAACCACAATGGTATGAAACTAGAAATCAATTACAAACACACCTCATTTTATTGGACTTCACACTGCGTTTTTTGTTTTTTTTTTTTACAAATTGAAGGTTAGCGGCAACCTTGCATTAAGCAAGTCTATCAGTGCCATTTTTCCAATAGCATATGCTGACTTTGCGTCTCTGTGTCACATGTTGGTAATTCTTGCAATGTTTCAAACTTTTTCATTATTATTAATTTCTTATGGTTATCTGTGATCAGTGTTCCTTAATTTACTATTGCAATTGCTTTTGTATGCCACAAACTGTGTCCATATAAAACAGTGAACTTAACCAATGAATGCTGTATGTGTTCTGACTGTTCCACAAACCAGCTATTTCCCTGTCTCTCTCCCTCTCATTGGGCTTCCTTATTCCCTGAAACACAGTAATATTGAAATTGGGCCAATGAATAGCCCTACAATGGCTTCTAAGTGTTCAAGTGAAAGGAAGAGTTCCATGCTCTCACTTTAAATCAAAGATAGAAATGATTAAGCTTAGTAGGGAAGACATGTCAAAAGCCAAGATAGGCTGAAAGCTAGGCCTCATGTGCCAAACAGTTAGCCAAGTTGTGAATGCAAAAGAAAAGTTCTTGAATGAAATTAGAAGTGTTAAAAGTGCTACTCCAATGAACACAAATGATAAGGAAGTGAAACAGCTTTATTGCTGATACGGTGAAAGTTTTAGCAGTTTGGATAGAAGATCAAACCAGCCATACATTCCCTTAAGACAAAGCCTAATCCAGAGCAAGGCCCTAACTTTAATTTTTTGAAGGCTGAGAGCGGTAAGGAAGCTGCAGAAGAAAAGTGTGAAGCTAGCAGAAGTTTTTTCATGAGATTTAAGGAAAGAAGCCATCTCCATAACATAAAAGTACAAGGTAAAGGCATCAAGTGCTGATGTAGAAGGTGCAGCAAGTTATCCAGAACAGATAATTAACAAAGGTGGCTACACACTAAAGAACAGACCTTCAGTGTAGATAAAACAGCCTTCTATTGGAAGAAAATGGACTTTCATCACTGACAGCTAGAGAGCATTGACTGCCTGGCTTCAAAGCTTCAAAGGACAGGATGACTTCTCTTGTTAGGGGCAAATGTAGCTGGTGACTTGAAACTGAATCCAATGCCCATTTACTTTCCAAAAATCCTAGTGCTTTTAAGAATTAGGCCGAATCTACTTGCCTGTCCCCTTTAAATGGACAACAAAGGCTGGATGACAGCACGTATGTTGACTGGTTCCGTAAACCTAGTTCACTGAATATTTAAAGCCCACTGTTGAGACTTACAGCTCAAAATACAAATATTTCTTTTGCAATATTACTGTCATTGACAATGCACCTTGTCACCCAAGAGTCCTAATGGAGATATACAAGATTAATATTCCTTTCATGCCTGCCAACACAACGATCCATTCTGCAGCCCATGGATCAAGGAGTAATTCTGACTTTCAAGTCTTATTATTGAAGAAACACATTTTGTAAGGCTATAGCTGCTATAGATAGTGATTCCTCCATTGGATCTGTGCAAAGTAGGATGAAAACCTTCTGGAAAGGATTCACATTCTGGATGCCAATCAGAACATTTTAATTCATGGGAAGAAGTCAAAATACCAACATGAAGGAAGTTTGGAAAAAGTTGTTTCCAACCCTTATGGATGACTTAAAGGGGTTCAAGACTTCAGTAGAGAAAGTAACTGCAGATGTGGAGAACTAAAATTAAAAGTGGAGGCTGAAAATATGACTGAATTGCTGCATTTTCATGATAAAACTTAATGGATGAGAGTTACTTCTTATGGATGAGCAAAGAAAGTGGTTTCTTGAGAAGGAATCTACCCCTGGTAAAGACACTGTGAAGATTGTTGAAATTATAACAATGGATTTACTTGATAAAGCATTGACAGGGTTTAAGAGGACTGACTCCAATTTGAAAGAAGTTCTACTGTTATCAAATAGCATCACATTCTACAGAGAAACAGTTCATAAAAGTAAGATTCAACCAACACAGCAAATTTCATTGCTGTCTTATTTTATGAAACTGGCACAGACACTCCAGCTTTCAGCAATCATCACTCTAATCAGTTAGCAGCCATTAACAATGAGGCAAGACCCTCCACCAGCAAAAAGATTACAACTCAACTGAAAGCTCAGATGGTTAGCAGTTTTTGGCAATAAAGTATTTTTTAATTAAGGTATTACTATTTTTAGACATATGCTGTTGCACTTAATAAACTACAATATTGTGTAAACATAACTTTTATATACACTGAGAAACAAAAAAATTCATTTGACTTGCTTTATTGCAGTGGTCTAGAATCAAACCTGCAGTATCCCCAAGGAATGCCTGTGCAAGGGTAAAACTGGAAAAAAATGACAAATATGTGGAGTTTAAACAGCATGCTATTGAACAACCATTTATTCATTGAAGAAATCAAAGGAGATATAAAAATAAATACCTAGAGGCAAATGAAAATAAAAGTACATCATACCAAAATGCAAGTGATGCGGCAAAAGCAGTTCTTAGAAGGAAGCTCACAGCAGTACAGGCCTACCTCAAGAAACAAGAAATATTTCAAATAACAATCTAACTTTGCATCTAAAGGAACTAGAAAAATAAGAACTAATTAAAGCCAGTTAGTAGAGGGAAGGAAATAAAATCAGAGTGAAAATAAATGAAAAAGAGACTAAAAAGACAACAGAAAATATTAATAAAATTGAGTTGGTTTTTTGAAAAGATAAACAAAATAGACAAATCTTTAGCTAGACTGAGAAAAAAGGAGAGAAAGCTCCAATAAATAAAAGCAGAAATGAAAAAGAAGTTACAACTGATACCACAGATATACAAAGGACCAAAATAGACTACTATGAACAATTCTATGCCAACACATGAGACAACCTAGAACAAATGGTAAGTTCTTAGACTCACACAGTTTTCCAAGAATGATTCAGGAAGAAATAGAAAGTCTAAGCAGACTAATTACTAGTAAGGAGACAGAATCAATAATCAAAAACCTCCCCAAAAACAAAAATCCAGGACCAGACAGCTTTACTGGTGAATTCTACCAAACATTCAAAGATTTAATAGCTATTCTCAAATTCTTCCATATATTGAAGAGGAGGGAATGCTTCCAAACTCATGTTACAGAGCCAGCATTATCTTGATACCAAAACCAGGCAAGGACATCACAAAAAAAGGAAATTATAGGTCAATAGCAATATTTGAATATAGATGCAAAATCCTCAACAAAGCATTAGGCAAGCTGAATTCAACAACACATTAAAAGAATCATACACCATAACCAAGTGGGATTTACTCCAGGGATGCAAAGATGGTTCCATATCTGCAAATCAATCACTATAATCCACCATATTAACAAAATTAAGGGAAAAAAATCATATGATCATTTCAATAGATGTAGAAAAAGCATTCAACAAAATTGAAAATCTGTTTTTGATAAAAACGCTCAACAAAGTAGGTACAGAAGGAATGTACTACAATACAATAAAGGCCATATACGACAAGCCCACAGCTAACATACTCAACAGAGAAAAGCTAAAAAATTTTCCTCTAAGATCAGGAATAAGACACTCTCCCCACTTTTATTCAACATAATTTTGAAAGTTCTTGCCAGAGCAATCAGGCACGAAAAAGAAATAAAAGGCATCCAAATTAGAAAGGAAGAAGTAAAACTAATTTGCAGGTCTCACAATTTTACATATTTTATATATAAAAAACCCTAAAGACCACCAAAACTGTTAGAATAAATGAGTTCAGTACTAAGTGAAGGGCACAAAGTCAATACACAAAATTCAGCTGCATTTCTATATAGTAATAACAAACTATCAGAAAGAGAAATTAAGAAAACAATCCCATTTACAATTACATCAAGAAGAATAAAGGACCTAGGAATAAATTTAACCAAGAAGGGTAAAGACCTGTACACTAAAAACTGTAAGTCACTGATGAAAGAAATTGAAGAAGACATAAAGAAATGGAAAGATGGTCTGTGCTCATGGATTAGAAGAATTAATATTGTTAAAATGTCCATATTATCCCAAGCAAGCTATAGATTTAATGCAGTCCCTATCAAAATGTCAATGACATTTTTCACAGAAATAAAACAAACAATCCTAAAATTTATATGGAACCAAAAAAGACCCTGAATATAGCCAAGGCAATCTTGAGAAAGAACAAATCAAGAGGCTCCTGATTTCAAACTATATTACAAAGCTATAGTAATCAAAAAAGTATGATACTGGCATAAAAATGGATACATAGATAATGGAACATAGGTAACGAACCCAGAAATAAACTTATGTATATATGGTCAATTAATTTATGACAAAGGAGGCAAAAATACACAATAAAGAAAGGACAGGCACTTCAACAAATCTTGTTGGGAAAACTGAACAGCCAAGAATCAAACTAGACCACTATCTTACACCAGACACAAAAATAACTTCAAAATGGACTACAGACTTGAATGTAAGAACTAAAACCATAAAGTTCCTAGAAGAAAACAGATGGTATGCTCCTTAACAGAAGCCTTGGTGATGAATTCTAGGATCTGACTACTACCGCAAAGGCAACAAAAGTAAAAATAAACACATGTAACTACATCAAACTAAAAAGCTTCTACACAGCAGAGGAAACCATCAACAAAATAAAAAGGTAACTTACTGAATGGGAGGAACTATTTGAAAATCATATATTCAATAAGGGGTTAATATCTAAAATACAGAAAGAACTCATGAAACTCAATAGCAAAAAAAAAAAACCTAAATAATCCAATTAAAAAATTAGCAGAGAATCCGAAGAGACGTTTTTCCAAAGAAGACATACAGCTGGCCAACAGGTACATGATGAAAAAATGCTCAACATCACTAATCATCAGGGAAATGCAAATCAAACCATTAGTTACCACCTCACACCACTCAGAATGGCTGGTATCTAAAAGACAAGATATAACAAGTGTCAGTGAGTATACAGAAAAAAGGGAAACCTGCACTGCTGGTGGGAATGTAAATTTATGCCACTATGGAAAGCAATATGGAGGTTCCCTTTAATTTTAAAAAACTAAAAATAGAAATGCCATATGGTCCAGCAATTTTACTTTAGGGTATTTATCTGAAAAAAAAAAAGAAAAAAAGAAAGGAAACGCTAATTTGAAAAGACAGATGTATCCCTATGTCCATTTCAGCATTACTACAATAGGTAAGATAAGGAAAAACTAAAGATCTGGGGTGTATGTATGTATCTGTGTGTGTGTGTGTGTATGTGTATGTACATACACACATATAATTGTATTTACTCATACATATACATGTATTTGCATGTGTGTACACACATACACACACACACATACACGAATACTACTCAGACATAAAAGGGAATGAAATCTTGCTACTTATATGTGAAATCAAAAACAAATGGACAAATAAGACAAAACAAAAATCACAGATACAGAAAACAGAATAGTGGTTGTCCTGGGGTGCGGAGTGAAAGAGGTAAAGAGGTACAAACTTACAATTATAAAATAAATAATTCATGGAATGTGACATACACCATGGTGACTATAGTCAGTAATTTTGTACAGCATACTAGAAAGATGCCAAGAGAGTAAATCCTAAAAGTTGACTTTGTATGGCGATAGATGGTAAGTAGACTGTGAACTATTTCACAGTGTATACAAATTTTAAATCATTACATTGTACACCTGAAACTAATATAAAGTTACATGTCATTTATACTTCAATTAAAAAAATGTTTTTTAAACCTCAAGGTTTCAGAAAGGTGTATGAGTTTATGAAGATACATGAAAAATTTTTTCAAAAGTCAGTCAAACCTGATGAAGGGGTAGTTTAATAACCATAATATTGCACATGTAATTGTAGATTAATGATACCAAAATAAATTATATTAAAAAAAATCAGTCAAAAAATAAAGATGGCCAAAGCAAATGATATACAGGTATAATCATAGACTGTTTTTTAATTAATGAGGATATGGAAGGAGAAACAAGAGAGCATTTCTAATGTGTACTGAAGTGTTCACAAAAGCCAAAACACAAGGAAATTAATGCATTTGGTTTACACATTAGTACAAAACTACAAGATACTATAATCATTATCACCACTGTAATTCTTCTAAGAGCTTTTCTCTTGATACTCTAAGTGAAAATAAGTTTAAGGGAAAAAGATTATAGCAATGACTTTTTCAAGTTCTATTTTCTACGTTTCTAATTTTCAGTCACCACCTAAATATAACAAAAGACTGTTTCCCTTAAATAAACACTACTTTTTTAAAGCTAAAAAAAAAGTCAGCCAAGAATAATTTTCTTGGGTGAAATTCGGTGCAATGGAAAACCAAAGGCTATTACCATGAACAAATGCATATTAAGTGTCCATTATATGTCTGGCTCTATACTAAACACACTAAACACTAAAATCTAATTTTCCTTGAGGAAAAAGAATTTAGAACCTCAAACTTATATTCTAAAATATATGAGACATACTGTCCTTGGAGACTGAGCACCAAGAATAAAAAAAGTGAATAACAACTTCCAGTTGTAAAATAAGTAAGTTACAGGAATGAAAAGTACAGCATAAACAACATAGTCAATACCACTGTAATAACTTTGCATGGTGACAGACGGTAACCACTTATTGTGGTGAATATTTCATACTGTAAATAAATGTTGATCGTTATGTTATACACCTGAAGCTAATATAATGTTATGTCAACTACACTTCAATAAAAGGTTTTCTTTGAAAATGAATAACCAAGACAGTGAACTACAAATCAAAATAGTATATGAATTTCAACATAAAAATCTGGTATGCTTAATTTTCAAAACATGCATATTGCATAACTAAAGACACAACTATAAAAAACAAAAGTGATGTAGCAAATACCTTAAAGAAAAAATTTCAGAAGGATAAAACATAGAAGACTAATGGATGAAAAAGTCTGAGCCATAATGAAGAAACCTAACTTAGCATACTAACCTTGCTAAATAGCAGTATTATTTAAAAAAATACTACTTATGTAGTTCCATGAATGCAAGAACTTTCCTTGTCTGTTTTGTGGCTCTAGCATTCAGCAAAGTGCCTGACACACAGTAGGTATACAATAAATATTTTTGAATGGAAATAGAAATATATCAATAAGACACTGACCTTTGTCTTCAAACACCTGAGTAAGGAGACATGAAATTACTAATGACATTTCAGCATTAGCCAGTCTAAAACAGAGTATGTTAGAGAACACAGAGAAACACAGCGCATACTGTCAGGAAATGCCTCTAAGAGATGAGCAGACTGGAAGGACAGTGGAGTTAACCAAGCAAATTAGGGAGGAGTCATACTATTTTTTTCATTCCATAAACACTGAAAAAGGATGACTGAAAGTACAGGTAAATGAAAAATCAGTGGAGTATTGAGGGACATACAACTAGGGCAGTCTGGCTGAATTAAAGGGGATATTACAGTGGTGTGACCAAACGGGACTTACTGCTATCAGTAGAATGTACATTCTACAATGGCAGGGTACTTTTTGTGTGTTTTTACTCTACTTGTGGTAGATGGCAAAAATGGCTTTTGCCAACAGAATATAGCAAAAGCAAAATTGTGCTACTTCCAAATGTAAGCCTCAAAATGCTTCCACTCTCTAGGAAACCTGTGGCTTCCATGTGAAAAGCCCAGTTTAGTCTGTTGGATAATGAGAGACACAGTCCAGTCAACTTCTGTTGCCCTACACCAGGGATCAACAAACTTTTTCTGTAAAGAGATGGATAGTAAAAACTTTAGGCTTTGAGGGCCATGTGTGATCTCTGTCACACACAGTCTTCTTTGATCTTTCATTTTACAATTCTTCAAAAATATAAACACCATTCTTGGTTTAGGGACCATACAAAAACATAGGCCGTAGATTTCCAATCCCTGACTTCGATGATGACCAAGAAGTCAAAGTGCCTTAGCTGCTGCAAATTCATGACTGAGCCCAGCCAGATGGAAAGAACTGCACAACAAACCCAGTACAAACTGTCAGCCTACAGAATTGCGACCTAAATAAATGGTGGTTGTTTTTTACCGCTAGATTAGAGTTCTGAGTTAACCATCAAAAAGCTTACAGACACATTATCTTTGGTGCCTAGAATAGGACCTGTCACTTAGTAGACACTCGCCAAATACTTGGTGAATAAAATAATGAATAGAAAGTATTATAGGAGTCAAACATGACATCACCATACATAAAATTAACTCAAAATGGACCACAGACCTAAATGTAAGAACTAAATTATAAAACTCTTAAAAACATAGGAGTAAATCTTGTGACCTTGAGTTAAGCAATGATTTCTTAAATATCTTAAATATATTACCAAAAGCACAAGATGAAACACTGATAAACTGAACTTAGTCAAAAATTTAACATTTGTGCTTTAAAAGATACCATTCAAGAAAGTAAAAAGGCAGATGAAGCAAATCCATAGAGATAGAAGATAAGTGGCTGCCAGCAGCTGGAAGGAGTAAGGAATGGGGAGTGACTGCTAATGGATACTGGGTTTCTTTTGGAGGTGATGAAAATATTCTGGAATTACATAGTAGTGATGACTGCACAACCTTGTGACTATACAATAAACCGCTGATTTGTGCACTTAAAGGGGTGAATACTATAGTGTGTGAATTATATCTCAAGTTTAAAAAAAAAGAAGAAATAAAGTAAAAAACTGACCCACAGACTGGGAGGAAATATTTGCAAATCATATATCTGATAAGAGAATTGTATCTAGACTATATAGAGAGCACTTACAGCTTAATAGATTTTAAATGGGCAAAAGGAAGACATGCAAATGGCTAATAAGCACATGAAAAGATGTTCAACCTCATTAGTCATTAGGGAAACACAAATCAAAACCAAACGAAAAACCACTTCTTACTACTAGAATCACTATAATCAAAAAGACAATTATCAAGTATCAGTGAGACTGTAGAGAAATTGGAACCTTCATACATTGCTGGAGGGAATACAAAATGGCATAGCCACTTTAGAAATCAGTTTGATACTTTCTTTAAAAAGTTACAACACTCATTTACCATATGACCCAGCAATTCTACTCTCAGGCATCTACCTGAGAAAAATGAAAACATGTTATCTACACAAAAACCCATACACGAGTGTTCACAGCAGTATTACATGTAACAGCCAAAAACTAGAAGCATCCCAAATGCCCATCAACTAGGAACTGGATTAGAAAATTCTGACATATTCATATAATGGAAATGTTACTCAACAATGAAAAGGAACAAAGTACTGACATCAGCTACATCATGAATGAACCTCAAAAACAATACGCTCAGTGAAAAAGGCCAGACAGAAAACAACACACCTACTGTAAGATTCTATTTATATGAAATGTTCAAAAAAAAGAGAGGCAAATATAGACAAAAAGTAGATTAAAGGTTGCCTAGAACTGGGGGTGGTAATGGGGAGTGACTAAGTAGACATGAGGTTTCTTTACAAGGTGATGAAAATCTTATAAAATTAGATTACGGCGATGGTTGTACAATTCTATAAATAAACTAAAATTTAGTGAACTGTACCCTTAAAACAGGTGAATCTTATGCTACGTAAATCATACCTCAATAAAGCTGCTTAAAAAAAAGAATCAGCAGGATTTGGTAACTGATGAGCAGTGGTGAAAAAGCAAGTGGGAGAAATCTTTAAAAACTACCTAGATTTTTGGAATTAACAACCAGTGTGTATGGGAATACCCTTTACTGAAAAGACAAGGTGGAAAGGAAAGGAGTAGGTTTGTTGGGGGAAAAATGAACTTGGTTTGGGGATACTGAATATACATATTGATATAAAGGCATCTAGATAAAGATGTCCAAAAAGCAGTATGAAAGAAAAAATTTAAGACTCATTTATTCAACAAATGTGTACTGAATGACCACAATGTACCAGGAACCATATTTGGCCCTGGAAATAAAGTAGTTAACCAGAAAATCTAGTCCCTGCTTTCACTGAGCTCTTATTCAGTGGGAATCAAACTTTAAAAGGTGAAGACTTCTTGGATATATTATTATGCAATTGAGAAGAATCAACATGTAAGTGCCCATTTAGCCACTGGTAGACTGAAATCATCAAGAAAGGATGAAGTACAGAAAGGAAAAAAAGGTCCAAGGATTTTAAGAAACGTATAGACTGTATATACAGGAAGTGGAGCCTCGAGGAAGATAGAAACCAACCAGAGATAAGAAATAACTTATAAATGAAGGGGAAGTGAGTTCAAGAAAGAGTAGTAGAAGTCAAAAACATAAAACGTCAGCAATATGAAGGTGAAAAAATGCATTTCAATGGATTTAATTTAACACTTCGTTCATTCAACAAATATTTTTGAGCACCTATTATGTGTCAGGTAATTTGGCTGTTATTTTGAGTGAAAAGCAGGAGCCACTGCAGAACTCTGAAAAGAGGAATGACATGATTTAGCATTTTGAAAGTTCAGTCAGGGTCTTCCAATGAGAAGATTATGGACACAAGGGCAGAGGCTGGGCTACCTGTTAAGAGGCTCCTGCAGTAAACTGAGCAAGGGATGATGGCAGCAGTGGAAATAGTGAGAAAAGGTCAGATTCTGAATAATCTGTAATAAGGCAGAGCCGACAGGACTTGCAGATAGATCGCATGTGAGGTTTGAGAGAAAAGACAGTAAGGTTTCGGCTAGACAACAGGAATTGCCACATAAATGAAATGAGGATAGCTGCAAAGAGACAGTGGCAGAGATCAGGAGTTCGTTTATAGATGTACTAAGTTTGATATGTCTGGTAGAGATCTGAGTGAAAAAGTCTAATGACCATTCGGATGGACGGCTGTAGAGTTCAGAAGAGAGGTGTGGACATTAAGAAGCCAGCAAGAGGAGAACAAGCAAAGCAGAGTGAAAAGCAACAATAAGTATAAAGGAGGAAAACAATGTCATGGAAGAAAGAGTATTCTACTTTACCTGAGGTTCTCAACTAAGAATGATTTTGTCCCCTCACGGGACATTTGGCAATGCCTGGGGACATTTTTTATAGTCATGACTGGGGGAGGTAGGGTGTGGTACCAGCACCTAGTAGGAAGAGGCCAGGCATAATGCTAAGCAGTATACCATGCACAAGACATCCTCCTCCCAACCTCCCACTGAAATCCAACCCTCTTTGGAGACAGTGTAGCATTAACCCTCTGGATGGCAGAATGACACAGGTTTTGACTGGCAAGCAAGAAACCACCCACTAAGGTACCAACAAATCTCAGTAGGAACTGCCCATGAGGGTACCAGAGGACTTGCTAGAAGGCCACCTGTGGGCTGATGCTGAAACTCAGTAGAAGGTGAGCTCACTGCCCACTCCTACCCCACTCCCCATGCAGCATGAGTGCCAAAGCAAGACAAAGAGGAAAGCCTGCCAGAACCAGGAAAAAAAGTCCCTTCTCCCTGCAGTGTTACCTCCAGTACCCTCTACTGGAAAAATATAACATTATGCCAGCAGGCAAAGGAGAAATGTTTCAGGGTATAGCTTCAGGATTACAAACTAGGGCAATGAAGGTGAATTTGGAATTGAAAAAGGCAATAAATTGGTAACTGACACATGCTCCCAATTCATTACTCAAAAGCATTTAAAGTGGTCAAAACTTGAAGAAAAAAATCATGCCCGGAAAAACCAAAGACAGAATAGGAAGGTACGCACAGTTACTAAAACTGGACCACATATTTTGACTCAAGTTCATGTGAATAAATTTCTAAATAATTATGATTTCTTTTTTTGCAATAATAAATTAAAGCTCTTCTTTTAAAATGGGACTGTAATTCTCAACCACGTACATAAAGATATAAAAACAAAAGACCACAAAGGAATATACCACAGTATTAAGCCACAGTTCTCTAAACAGCTTACCACCACCTATCTACATGTTGTATCTTCCATTTACACTAGTATGTGTTACTTTGAAAATTACGGAAATTTTAAACTTTTTTTTGAAGTATAACTGGTCACTAAATATGAATGCACAGGATTAAAGCTATACAGCTTCTTATGCAACAGGATTCTGAATGCCTTTGAAAGAGCATACATTAAAGGAAATCATATCTGTAAAGTAAATCCTGAAGTTTTAGGTTACTTCCTAGTAGCTGTGAATTTAGAGAGAATAAATCAAATGTTAATCCTTTCAAGCATTAGGAAGTGTACCGGCAAATTCAGTGTTCTATTAAATGATTTAAGGGTATACTATTAAATGAAGGTAACATATCCTAGAAATAAAAAAATCAGCCAGAGAAGCAGATCTGATCATGGGTGTTTCTATGATAAAATTTTTTAGACCCAGGAAATCTACTGGCAGTAGATCCACAACCTACTCCCCAAAGTGCCAACTGGTCAGCCCCATGTCCTATCTCCTATAGGCTCTTCACTAAAGAAAAAACACAAATATGGCCATTAATATAGGAAGTCATGCTTATCCTCACTAAGAATCAAAGGCTGCAAATTAAAACCACAAATATATCATTTTATGGCCACTAGAACCAGAAGAAATTCTAATCACGGAAGATGTAGAAAAACAAAATTCTTACACATTACTAGGAGGGGAGGAATTCTTCATATTTATGGTTATAATCCTTTCTTGTTATAAGTATTACAAATACGTTCTCTCAACTTCTGACATACCTTTTATTTTCTTTATGGTGTCTCCTGACAAACAGACGTTCTTTTATTTTAAGGTAGCCAAATTTATTAATTTTTGTTCCTTTCTGATAAAACACATAAAATCCTTCCCTATCCTGAGGTCACAAAGACATGCCTCTGTGCTGAAAAATTTACAATTTTGTTCCACACACTTAAAGGGGCAGCAGTATAGTGGTTAAGAGCACAGACAGTAGAAACAGCCTATCTGGGTTCAAATAAGACTCTGCTTATTTGAACCCAGGGCTATGGCCCTGGCCGAATTACCTGATTTCTAATCTGCTTGCCTCAGCTTCCTCACATTAAAAAAAAAAAAAAATAGAGACAATAATAGCACCTACCATTAAAAAATAAAGGCAATGATCAGAGGAGTAAATAGATGTAAAGTGATCAAACAAGGTCAAGTGTACAATAAGAACTACAAGTGTCAGCTGTTTTTATTTAGCCTTTAATTTGCCTGGACTTGGTTTTGTACATGGTGTGAGTTAGAGGTCCCATTTCTTTCTTTTTTTTTCCCCCTTATAGGTAACCAATTATTCCAGCAATATATAGTGAATAATTTATCCTTTTCCCACCAAATGTGCAGCATCCCTCTGACATATGTTTCCATAAAGGTCTGCTTGCCTGTCTCTATTCTGCTCTATTTATCTATGTCTGTGCTGCTACCATACTGTCAGATCCTAAGTTATTGACAGTAATTACTACATTGCACAATGTAGACCAACCCTCTACCCCCAACTTGTTCTTCAATTCCCAGAATAACTTGTCCTTTGCAAATTTTAAAATAAGTTTTAAATTTTCATTTTAAAAAGTATTGGACTTTTTAATAAAACTGCATGAGCTTACAAATCAATTTGTGAAAAACTGACTTAATATCCAATCTTCCTATCCATAAACATGATCTTTCCCTCCATTTATTCATGACTTATTTTCATTCAATAAAGTTTTATTATAGTCTCTGTTAAAGGTTTAACTTTCATCTACATATCTTTTTGTGAAAATATAAATGTTACCTTTGTAAAATATATTTGGTCACCCAGCAACTAAACTAATAATTTTTCTGCAGACTCCTTGGAGTTTTCTTTGTAGAAAATGCTACCATCTACAAATAATGACCATTTTGTCTCCTCCTTTCCAATTCCTTCCAATTCCAATCCTTTCATTTGTCTTGTCTCATTAATTTAAGGTGGCTAGAATTTCCAACTGAAAATATATTTTCAATGACTTACAACTAATTAATGTTTTTATAATTTATAGTTTCCAATATAAAGTAGAAGCATGATGATGATCATCTTTGTTATATCCTTGATTTTTTTAAAAAAGTTTTATTATTTCATTACTTAATGTCTTCCTGTAGGTTTTCAGTGGATTTTAACAGGTTAAGAAAGTTTCCTTCTATTCCAAGTTTTGGTAAGAGTTTTTACCATATGTGGACACTGGTATATTTTATCAAATGCTTTTTCTATGCTTACGGAGATAGTACAATACTTTACATTCCTGGCTGGTCATGAAAATACATAAACACCAAGCTGGTACTTCAAGACCAAGTTGGATTTATCTTTCCTATACACCACTGCTTAGTTTGCTAATGTTGTGTTTGGGAAATCTGATTCTATATTCTTAAGTGAAATGGACAGTAATTTTCCTCTCTTTACTATCCTTATTTGGTTTTAGTATTCAGACATACTAATCTCATAGGATAGGTTTTCTTTGTTGCAACTCTCGAGTTTGTACACCACTGGACTTATCATTCCTCTAATGTGTGATTCACTATCTGAGCCTATTTTCTTTTAGGAAGATCTCAGATTGGTAACTTAATTTCTTTACTCAAACTTTTTAAAAATTTTATTCTTCAGTCAATTTTGATAAGCTTTATTCTTCTAGGAATGTGTCCATTTCATCTTAAATTTTCAAATTTTGCAGAATAAAGATGACCACAGAATTCTCTTGTCTCTTTAATATCTGTAGCATCATTATTTTTTTTTGAAGCAGAGTAAAAGCTTTATTTAAAGTTACTTAAAGCGAGAAGTGCAGCAGGCAACCTCAGCAAGGAGAGGTACCCCGAAAGGTTGGGAAAGTTTAAGATTAAAAGGTTACATACTTAGAAAGTATGGGCCACCTCAGAGAGAGGAACACCCCCTGAAAGGTTGAAAAGAGAGTTTAAAGTCGAAAGGTTACGCACTTGGAAAGTGCGGGTGACCTCAGAGACAGGAGTGCCCCAAAAGGTTGGGGGTTCCTCCTTCTAAGGATTCTTTAGGAATGTGACTAAGGTCTAGGGGTGCAGATTTGTTAAATGGTCTTTGAATACTTAAAATTAGGACAAGGAAGTTCCTGCTCTGATTTCTCCCTGGGATACCGGTGATGCGGGGTTCTTGTTCACGAAGCCAATGAATGAGCTTCACAAACACTCAAGCTAGGAGAGCAAGGTACAGGCTTTTATTTAGAGATAAAGTGAAAGGACAGAGCTCCTGGCTCATGCCAGGAGGGGACAAGAGAGTCCTGTAGCATCATTATTACATCCCATTTTTTCATTTCTCATATTGTTTCATTAGTGTCTACTTTAAAAAAAAACAATCTTGGATTTGATGGGTTTTATCTCATTAACTTCTGCTCTTGTCTTCCTTATATTTCCTTTCTACTTTGCTTGAATTTATTTTAATTTCCTTTCTTTTTTAAACTTCTTATAACCATGTTTAGCACATTTTCAGTATTTTTTTATATTCCTTTAGGTGATCAGTTTTACTGTTAACACTACTTTAACTTCATTGCTATAAGCTTTGATTTATAGTAGTTTTGTTGTTATTCAGCACTAAGCACTTTAAAATTTCCATTACAATTGCTTCTTTGATCAATGAGTTGAGAAGATTCTGCCCCCTCCCCTACCCTCTGCATATATATGTATGTCAGAGTGGAGAGAAGGGTACTGATTTCTACCTTCACTGTACTTCAGTCAGAAAATGTAGTCTGTATGATATGGAAATTTGTTGAGACTTTTATGACCTTAAACTGAAGCTGGTAAACTAAGAACTATAGGCCAAATCCAGCCAGTCACCTGCATTCGTAAATAAAATTGTACTGGAATATGGCCATACCTACATGTCTGCATATTGCCGATGGCTGCTTTCACTCTACAACAGCATAACAGAATAGCCTCACGCCATGTGACCTACAAAGCGGAAAATACTACTCTTTGGCCATTTACCAAAAGCTTGCAAACCCCTGGCCTAAACTACAGTCAGTTTTCACTAACGTTCTTTATGTGCTTGGAGGGGGGAAAAAAGTATATTTTCCCATTATTGGGAACAGGGTTCTATATGCATTTACCAATCAAATTTGTTAATAATGTTCCATCTTCTATAACTTTACTTATTTGTGTGTCTCCTGAATCTCAGAATTACTGAGAGAGGTGTATGAAAATTTCCTACTATGATGATGACTTGTCAACATTTTCTTGTAGTTCAGACAAGTTTTTCTTTATACTGGAGTTAGGCAATTGGGTTCATACAAACTTAGACATAACTTCCTAGTAAAATCAACATTTTATCATCATACAGGGCCCCTCTCAGATGCTAATATTATTTTGTCATAAAATATGTTTTATCTAACAATATAATTACTACACAAGTAGTACTTGGTTAGTATTTGCCTATTTTTTCCATTGTTTACTTTCAACCTTTTCCTGTTCTTATCTTTTAAGTGTTCTCTTATAAACAGCATATGGCTAGGTTTTGTTTTCCTTTTCAGTGTCTTTTAACTTAAGAACAGAATTCATTAAATACTTGATTCCTGATATTTGGATTTATTTCTACCATTTTATTTTGTGCTGTTTTCCCCACATTCTTTTTTTCTCCTCCTTGCCTTCTGTCAAATTGACTACTTTTTTTCTTGTCATATTTTTTCTTTCCTCATTTAGAAGATACCTACTCATTATTTTGAATAAGCTTTAATTTTTAACCTTTCATATTTAAATAAATCCTATTTTTTATTTAGCTTCTTTCCAAATAATCAAAGGGCCTTAAGAGGTTTTAAATCTAGTTATCTCCTTTCCACTTACATCAAATTATTGTACAGTATTTTATGACTGCCTGATACTACTGAGGTCTTTTTAACTCCGCAAATTTAATGTTTTTGTTTTACTTCATTAATATATGTTTAGATATATCCCCTATATATCATTTTACTTGATTATGCTCCTTCTTACATCTGAAACCTTCCTTCTAAGATCAGAAGTAAATCATTCAAAGTTATTTGGAAGTGGGAGAGGGTCTTAGGTAAATAGGTAAACGCCCTAGAGTTTTTTAATCTGAAAATCTTTATTTTGCCTTCATGTTTGAAAGACTATTTCACTAGAAATACAATTCTAGATTGGCGTTTATTCTTTTTCAGCACATGGATTATTCCACTGTGTCAGGTTTCTGTTCACTAAAATGAGTCCAGGTACCCAGCTTTGGATTTCTTTATGTATTTCTTGGGCTTCCAAAATGTGAAGATTAGGGTCTTTTCCTAAAAAAAAAAAAATCAGCTATTAATCACTTCATTACCATTCTATCATCTTCTGAAACTTATTCCCTTTATTTCCTTTTTATCACAATTTCCACCCCTCTGCCTGTGTGCAGCCTTCTCTGTGCTAGTAGCCTCAGACTCACCTTCTAGTAATTTTTCTCTCCTGCTCTGTCTAATCTCCTATTTAACCTTACCATTGATTTTTTTTGTTTTTTATTTTCCATTTCTACAATATCTATTTGGTTCATTTTCAAAACTGCCTGGTCAGTAATAGACACTTGTCCCTTACTCATATTTTCAATTTCTTCATTTAAGTCCTTTAACAATATTAAAATACTCCTTTCATAAACTGCATTTATATTCCAATAACTAAAGTCTATTGGGTTTGGTTCTTTGGTATGCTGCACCTACTGACTCTCATTCATGCTTGTTATGACAGTAGTTTCTGACTGTGTGCTCCTACTTACATAACTCCATGGCAATTTTTTGCAGCTTGGTTGAAGATGTTTACTTACAGGTAGAATCTGAATATGGTCCTGCAAAAGCACCTGCAGCACTAAAGACCCAGGTCCATGTTAAATTATAATTCTTGGTTTAGGCTTTTTCAGATCACGCAAACAGTAGTGAACCCCAAATGCACACATGAGGGTGAGTACATGGCCACAAATTCTGAGGGAGACTTTTTTTTAATTTTAACCTCATTCAGAGTCAAGGCCAAAGAGAACATTTTCTTTGCCTACACTCTTACAGGTTAAGTACTTTCTTTTCCCTTTACTCTTGCTTGCCCTTTCCCTAAAGTAGTCTCCAATCTGACTTCCAAACCATGGAAGCCCATATTTTAATCCCCAGCCTTTCTTGCTCTAAAGTTATGTGCCACTTAGGTCTGTATATGTCGCCAGCATATCGAGGCTTCAAAGCCATTTCAATTCCCTGATAGTCTGCTTGTCCTTTTTGCAAATTCATCCATTCATTTTAAATGACTTTCTGTTGTCATACTTTTTTTAATCAAGCATGTTTTAAATATTTTATAACTGAAAGATGCAGCAGTCGTATTGCCAGAAAAAGAAATCCAATGAATACTTTCTTGACTGTTCAACCTGAAATCCAATGAACGTTTTCTTGGCTGCTCAAGCCAATGTCTATAACTATTATGAGTTTTTTTTTAACATTTTCTGTCTTAAAAGAACTGTGTAGAAGTTACTTGAGGATAATCCATTCCAATAGGAAAATTCCTTTGGAATAAGAATTTAATAAATCAGTTCACTTAGATATGATGAAATCAACAATTTTAATGTGGCAATGTTTTTACTATGACAATTAACCAGATAGCTGATCTTTTGTGAATATAATTTGGAAACTATTTTAAAAACATGAGATTTACTTTAATAGTGTTCTACTCAAATCAGGGCAATTCACTTTCTAGTTATGTATCGTGCATCATGAGTTATACCAAATTATACAGCAATTCTATTGTAATTATGTCCCCAAACACCTCTTTTCATATTTTAAAGAAATGTCACAAAGCCAAATGCCATATTACTTTGTGTAATATTAATCAGCCATTTTAACCAAAGAGTCTCAGTTTAGAAAGGATCCATTTCTGAAGGGAGCAGTTACATGGATAGTTATTATTATTCTTCTTAAATTGTATATATACAATTACACAAAAGAGAGAGAAGCAGAGATGGAAGAATGAGAAAAAGAAGAGGAAAGGAGAGGCTTTTCACGTGCTCAGCTGCATTCTTGTCATGCAGTATTCTGGTATCTTTATAATAAAATGTCCTTCTATTTCTAATGTTAGGTGCTGAATTATGTTCCCCACTAACTTCATATATTTAAGTCCTAACCACCAGTACCTCAGAATGTGACTATATTTGGATTGAAGGTCTTCAAAGAGGTGATTAAATCAAAATGAGGTCATTAAGGTGGGCCCTAGTTCAGTATAACTGATGTCCGTGTTAAGAAGAGATGAGGACTCAGGCAAGTACAGAAAGAAGGCCGTGTGAAGATACAGGGAAACATAAGCCAAGGAAAGAGGCCTCAGAAGAAACCAACCCTGCCCACACCTTGATCTCAGACTTCTAGCTTCCAGAACAGTGAGAAAATTAATTTCTGTTGTTTAAGCTAAAAAAAAAAAAAAGACATCTTGGTTTACAGTAACAGAGGGTTGTAAACCACAAATATAATGACTCCACATCTGATCATAGAGTTCTTCTAAGTATATTGCCTGCATTTATTTAATCAAATAGTTGAATACCTGCTGTGTGTCAGGACCTACACGAAGTACTCAAAATAATATAGAGAAGTATATAATTTCCAAAGCCAGCAACAACTCCAACCTCTCTCCTCTGGTCGTAATATCTTCTTAGGGTTCTCTCTCTGATAACAGGAAACAAAGAAATGCCTTTATTCTTTTTTTTATTGTATATATTTTTTAAATCATGTCTGTTCTGTGGGCTGCATCTGTGGCTTGAATAAT
The DNA here is from genome assembly GCA_032199065.1 of Smutsia gigantea. NCBI lineage: Eukaryota > Metazoa > Chordata > Mammalia > Pholidota > Manidae > Smutsia > Smutsia gigantea. Next base: position 194,200 of record JAVSCE010009923.1, read on the forward strand.
GGATTTTCACAATGGTCCCAAAAACAACCTATACATTTTATAATTTTGCAGAAGTGCATACAATAAATGGCAGGAGCAGTGAGACTGATTTTTCAGAATAAGTTGTTCAGCTAGGAAAAGAACCAAGGCAACAAACTAGCCAACCTCTATATCTCAATATAGCTTTGTTTTTCTTGTTATCATGTATAACACATTCTCTAACATTACAGAGAATAATAACTGAATAAAAATGCTAGTGGAAGATGACAAGGTGATTATAAAAATTTACATGCAAATTTAAAGGATTTGTAACAGCCAAGAATAAAGTTGGTACTTAACACTAACAGATATCAAGACTTACTATAAAGTTATAGTAATTAAGACAGCATGTTATTGGAACAAGGACATACCACAGAACAACAGAACAGAATACACTGTATTGTACAATACAGTAGCCACCAGATATATATGACTATTGTGCACCTAAAATGTGACTAGTATAACTCATGATATGAATTTAATTTTTTTTTTATTTTAATGAATTTAAATTCAAGAACTGGTAATTGATTCAGTTATTGGAAAACTTTTGAGTATGGCTTGGACCACCTTAGGCATGTGAACCTACCTTCTCAACGGTAAATTTTATGAACTCTAAATAAAGATCAAGTATTTCTGATGACAATTTTACATATGAGTTGAGAGGTGCTATAAATGTAAAACATGCCAGATTATCAAAGATACAGCATGAAAAAAGTAAATATCTCAATAACTTCATACTGATAACATATTGAAGTATTTTTAATATGTTGGCTTAAATAAAATATATTATTTAAATAAATTTCATACTTTTTCTTACTTTTTAAAATGTGGCTACTAGAAATTTATAGTTACACATATGGCTTAAATTTGTGTTTTGCATTATACTTCTACTGGACAGCTCTGATATAATATGTCCAGACAAAAGTCACTTGTATGCACTGTTTTTGTAAAAAAAAAAAACTATATTGCAAGTGTGTCAGAGAAAGGATGACCTTTTCAATAAATGGAGTTGAATGAACTCAATATCCTTTAAAAAAAAAAAAGGAATTTTGAACCCTCCACATAATAAATAAAAATCAACTCCAGTTGGATTGTCTATCTAAATTTGAAAATCAATAAAAACTATTAGGACAAAGAGATTATCTTCATCACCTTAATTAAGCAAAGATTTCTAAACACAAAATGAAAAGTATTAATCATTTTTAAAAATTGATAAATTGGAATACATTAAAATTAAGAACTTCTGCTCATTAAAAGACATCACTAAGAATGAAGGCAAGCAAGAGTAGAGAAAAAAGCACTAGAACAGGGAAAGCAACAAGAGAGGGAGCATAGGTGAGACACACACACACACACACGCACAGAACATATCCACTGCATATACACTAATACCGCAATATTTGACCATTGTTTTCCTGTTAATATGTCCTACTTCAGCAAAATTTCAAGCAACTGAAGTTTACCCAACAAAAAACAAAAATTTTAGTTAGCCAATTTGATTCGTATTAGAAATACTATATATACATTCCTGGTTGTTAAAGTAAAGATAATGTACACAAAAATCAACCTTTACATGACCACATACAGCCAGTGTTACAGTCAGTATATAAGAAGAAATCCTCAAGCAAAAGGTATCCTCCAGAAAAGTTACTTCAAATTAAAATAAATATGTTAAAACATGGGACTTTCAATCTATGAGATGGTTTGAACTGGTTTCTCCCTGTTCCTCCCCATTAAATACAATGATAAGCCCTAAAAAAAATGCAAGAGACAACCAAAGGAGAACTGGGAAGGTGGTAAAAAGAAGGCACAATGGTTTGGGATGCTAGGACTAGAGCAACAACACAGAGGCAGGGCACCTTTTGTGCCTTCCACCCAAAAAGTGATCCAGTCCTGGCACGTCCCAATCTCCAGTTTAGCACAGAAGATGGTCCAAACTCATTTCTCTCTGCGACTGAACAAGAATCTCCCAACAACACTAGGCAAGCCTATAACCAGATGGAAGGGGTATGAATGTGAGTCCCACTAACAAGCAGCCAGGGAAAGCAATCTCCTTCAAGTTCTGAGACTTCCTGCCATACTGAGAGATAAGGTAATGACCAGACGGCACTGGCAAGAAGGATTCTGCCACAACAACTGACCAACTGACCAGCCTAAGGAACATCTCTGGCCCCACAGATGGGAAACCCCATACAGAGACAAAAGGCAGCCCAGACCAGGGAGAGCCCTTCTAGCTCCTCTGGCAGCACCAGACGGGACCAGTGGGTGCCCAGGAGCACCAGATAAACTACGATGATCAAAACAATACCACCAAGGTTCTGAAAATTAGGCCATTACTGGAATCACAGCCCACAAAAGGAGGCTTGATGTCATGCTAACAGAACGACTATCTATTAAAACAAAATATTTAAATAGGACTCAGAGTCTTCAAATAATAAACAAAACTTCAAGGATACAATTTTAAAAATCACCTATCATACCCAAGCAACAGCAACATCACAACTTCAATAAGAAAAGACAATCAACTGCCATCAATACAAAGATGAATCAGATGTTGGAATTATCTGACAGGGCTTGTAAAGCAGTGATCACAAAAAATGCTTCAACAAATTCATGCTCTCTTGAAACAAATGAAAACCTCAGCCAAAAAAAAAAAATAGAAGTTATTAAAAGGAAATGGAAATTGCAAAACTTAAAAATACATTAACAGAAATAGAAAGTACTCTGTGGATGAGCTGAATAGTACAGCAGAGGTGACAGAGGACAGAATCAGTAAACCTGAGAAAAGAAGAGTAGAATTTAACCTATGTGAGCAACAGAGAAAACAAGAGAACACAAATGAACAGACCCTCAGGAATCAGTGGGACTCCAATAAAAGAACCAACATTTCTATCATCAGAGTTCCAGAAGGCCAGGAGAAAAGAGAATAGGATTGAAAAAAGTACTCAAGAAGTAACAGTTAAAATCTCCTCCAAACACACAATGTATAGATGCATGAAGCTGAGCAAATACCAAACAAGATAAACCCTAGGAAATCCATGGTAAAACACATCACAATTCAACTTCTGCAAACTAAACTCAAAGGAAAAAAATCTGGAAAACAACCAGAGAAAAACAATGCATTATCTGCAGAGGAACATCAATTTGAATGACAGTGAATTTCTCATCTAAAACTATGGAGGCTGGAAGGAAATTAACACAACATCATTTTTCAAACACTGAAAGAAAAGACCTGTCAACCATATATTCTATATCCAGGGAAACCATCCTTCAGGAATGAAGGGGGAAAAAGACATTATCAAAAAGAATATCTAGAAGAATTCATCACTAGCAGGCATATGCTTAAACAATGGCTAAAGAAAGTTCTTGAAACAGAACAGAAATGATAAAAAGGAAATAAAGGAATCTAGGAGCATCAATTACAAAGATTAACAGAAAGAGCAGAAATTTGGGTACAAACAATAGATTATCCTTCTCATGAGTTTATAAATCATATTTGAGGATTAAACAAAAATTGTATTACCACATGGTGTCTACCATTAAAAGTCAGGAAGCTAAAGGAACCTAAATGGAAGTAAGATTTTCACACTTTCATTAAAATGGTAACATGTTATTCACACTTTACTCAAAATGGTAAAATGTTGAAACCAGAAGACTGTGAATATATAGTAGTCCCCCTTATTCTCAAGGGATATAAGATATTCAGTGGATGCCTGAAATGGCAGATAGTAAAAAACCCTATAAACACCATGCTTTTTCCTATACATACATTCCAATTTAATTTATAAAGTAGGCATAGTAAGAGATTAACAACTAATATAATAAAAAAACAGAACAAATATGCTATAATAAAAGTTATGTGAATGTGGTCTCTCTCAAAATATCTTATTGTACTTTATTCACCCTTCATCATCTTATGATGATGTGACATGATGAAATGCCTGCATGAGAGATGAAATAAGGTGAATGTCACAGGCATTGTGACATAGCATTAGACTACTATTGACCTTATAATGGTATGTCAGAAGGAAGATGTCTGCTTCCAGACTGTGGCTGACTAGAGGTAACTCAAACCACAGAAAATGAAACCACAGGTAAGAGATGACTGCTGTGTGTGTGTGTGTGTGTGTGTGTGTGTGTGTGTGTGTGTGTGTGCAGGGAGAATTCCAGAGCAACCGCTACAAAAATTATATTTTATGTTCAAGTAACCCACATTAAGATGAGAAGACAGAGGAATGAGAACCAGGGTAAACAACCAGAATACAAAAAAACAAAATGGCAGACTTAAGCTCTAACATATTAATAATTACCAGTATGGACTGAATTGTATCCCCCAAAAATTCATATGGTGACTCCAACATGACTGTATTTGGAGATAGGGCCTTTAGGAGGTAATTAAGATTAGATGAAGTCCAAAAAGTGAGGCCCTGATTGGATAGGATTAGTTGCCTTATTAAAACAGACCAGAGAGCTCCATTCTCTTTCCACCCACAAGCAAAAAAGAGGGCATGTGAGTACAAAGCAAGATAGCAGCTGCCTGCTAGTCAAAAGAAGAGGCCTACAAATGACACCCACCTTGCTAACACCTTGATCTTAGACTTCTCAGCCTCCAGAATTGTGAGAAAATAAATGTCTATTTTTTTATGTCATCCAGCCTATGGTATTTTATTATGGCAGCCTGAGCAGACTAAGGTAATACCTTAAATGTAAATGATCTAAATACTAATCAAGAATAGATTGACAACATGTATTTAAAAAAAAAGACCCAAATACCAGGTATGTACAAGAAACTCAGTCCAAATTCAACAACACAAGTAGGTTGAAAGTAAAATGATAGAAAAAGTTATACTTTTCTAATGCAAACATTAATTTTAAAAAGCAGGAGTAACTATAACAGTACTTGCAAAGTAAACTTTAGAGCAAAAAAAATTATGGAAGACAAAGAAGGATATTTACATAACAACAAAGGGATCAATCTACAAGGAAAACATAATGATCCTAAACATGCATGCACCAAAAAACAGAGCTTCAAAATACAGGAAGCAAAACCTGACAGACCTGAAAGGGGAAATAAACAAATCTACAATTTTAGTTAGAAACTTCAATACCTGCCTCCTCAGCAATAGACAGAACTTCTAGAAAGAAAATCAGCAAGGATATAGAAGATTTGAACAATAAAATTAACCAAAAGCATCTAATTGACATATTGAACAGCCCACCCAACAACAGCAGAATATACCTTTGTTTCAAGAGAGAACATATCTTGTGCTATAAATCAAGCCTTAACAAATTTTAAAAATTGAAATCATATAGTATGTTCTTTGAACATAAAATCAAATTAGAAATCAGTAACAGAAAGACATCAGGGTAGTCTCTAAACACATGAAAATTAAACAACTCATATGTGTCAAAGATGAAGTCTCAAAGGAACTTTTAAAAGTACATAAAACTGAATGAAAATGAAGTTATAACATACCAGAATATGTGGGATACAACTAAAGCAGTACTGACAAGAAAATGTTGTAGCACTACATATTTACATTAAAAATCAACAATCTAAGTTATTACTTCAATAAAATAGAAAAAAAAAGAACAAAATAAACCCAAAGCAAGCAGAAGAAAGGAAATAAAAGCAAAATCAGTAACACTGGAAATAGCCAATAGAGAAAATAAATTAAACAAAAAGCTGGTTTTTTGGAAAAAGTATCACTAAAATTGTCTCTCTATAAAGACTAATAAGAATCAAAAGAGAAGAGATACAAATCACCAATATCAGAAATGAAATACGGAACATCACTACAGATCCTGCAGCCATTATAAGGATAATAAGGAAATACTGTGAATTTTACACTTATAAATTCAACAATTTAGAAGAAATGAATAATTCCTCAAAAACCACTCAACTAAGATGAAATTGATAATCTGAATAGTTCTATAAACATTAAAGAAATTGAATTTGTAATTTAAAAGCTGTAAAAAAAAGAAATCTCGAGTCAGATTTCACTGGAGAATTTTATTAAATATTTAAAGAAAAATTTTATTAAAACCAATTTTAAACAATCTGTCAATCTCTTCTAGAAAACACAGGAGGCAACATTTCCCAGCTTATTTTATGAGGCCAAAATTACCTTTTCATTTATGTTCATACTAAAACCTGTACATGAATGTTCATTCCAGCTCTATTCATAATAGTCAAAACTGGAATCAGTCCAGATGTACATGAGGAGGTTAATTAAACAAACTCTGGTTTGTACAAACCATGGAATACTACTTAACAATGAAAAGGAATGAACTATGGATACATGCAACAACTTGGATGAATATACAGGAAATTGTGCTGAGTGAAAAAAATCAATCCAAAAAAGTTACTTATTGCATGACTGCATATATAACGCTTTTGAAATGACAAAATTATAGAAATGAGAAACAGAAGAGTGGTTCCTGGGGTTAGGAAGAGGAAGGGACAGGAAGGAGGTATCTATGGTAATCAAAGAGCAATTGAAGGTATCCTTCTGATGGAATTGTTCGGTATCTTGTCTATGGTGGTGGATACACAAGCCTACACAAATGATAGAACTGTGTAGAACTAAACACACCCAATCAAGAGTACATGTAAAACTGGGGAAATGTGTTAAGACTGATGGATTGTATCAATGTTGACATCCTGATTGTGATTCGGTACTATGGTTATACAAAATGTTACAAATGGAGAATGTTGGGGGAAAACTACATGGGATCTCTCTGTTATTTCTTACAGTTTTCTGTTGACAGTTTTCACAATAAAAATATCAATTAAACAAAAACAATAATTGCTATCTAAGTTAACCGACAGTACAACAGCTAAAGAGAGAGTTGGGCAGGGCACATCTTAGCTATAGCTGTAAAATCAGTTCATACTAATGGTAGGAAGGAAAATTCCACAACTTGATTCTAAAACACACAGTCCAGCATCCAGGTCACCAAATCCTATATCAAATGATTAGTAAACAAAGCCAAAGCCAAACACATATAGATTAAAAACAAAAACAAAAAGCCCAGGTAGTTACAAACCACAGAGTTTAAGCGCAAAACAAAGTGACCAGTAAGACACCACAAAGCAAAGGAGCAGAAGTAATTGCAGAGTCATAGCACTTTACATCTGGTTTACTGTGTGCAGACACTATCCACTTCTGAGGGTATTCCTAAAATAATCAGAACACTGTGAGGTCTACTTAACTACAACAATTACTACCATCCAGTATTTTCACAGAAGACAGTTCCCTGTTTTAAGGTTGGTTACTTCTCATAGACTACATATAAATAAAAAACCAAGTTTGTTAAGAATTAGATGTCATATGAAAAGTAAGGACTTGTATAAGCATGACACATGTTATTTATTAGAACGTAGAAAGGAGGGAGGTAGTAATTCATGAAGGAATTAATAAAATTTGATTCACCCTTATCCCATAAAAAGACACAATTCTGAGAAATTTGACATGCAGCTTCAGAAGTTTCTTTGAAGGCCCTAAAGCCCAGATTTTGTATCTGGAGGTACCCTCCTCTGGCAGAGGTCATTTGCCTCTTTAAAGTAGAGGGTTAGATAAGACAATTTCTCAAAGCCCTTTCCAATGATTTTATTTAATGATCTATGTACACAAACCTCTGACGAGATTACCTCTCTATCACTGTCAAATGTAATGGCACAGAATTTCTAACTGAACATTTGGTTTATCTAACAGGATCCTTCCGCATGTTTACCACCTGAGACAGGTTTGAAATATTAAGTTGGAAATTAGAGAAAATCATAAGATCAGTAAGTAGAAAGCATGAGGCACAAAAGCCTCAGGAAAAAAAGGGAAAAGCCATGAAGCTGCACTAGGCCAGACTGGTTAGAAAGTATGCTCGATTTAGCTCACTTTCGGCAAGAATACTTCTCAAAGCAAACTGCAGTAGACCTTTCCAAAAAAAAACAAAAGTTTATAAAACTCATTTAAAATATATGGGGGAAGTGAATTTGGTACATAATACACTATGAGATGTCTAAAAGTACACAAGCTTTTTCAGTGTCCCAAAGCAATCTTCACTGACTACAGCATAAAAGCCACTCCCAGTGCACAGACCTCTGATTTGGATTCCCCGAACTGCAGTATATAGCTTTCTGGGTATACTTGAAAGTGAACTGCTAATAGAGACTAGATCTTCCACTAGAAACTATAAAATATGCAACATGGATAAACTGACTCTTACCACATTCCCTCTCCTTAAGCCTTCACATCAACCTACTGAAGTCCAAAAAATTTCTCTCTTATTTGGAAAACTGCAGTATTATTCAAACTCCTTTCCATCTAACTTTTTAGAAATGCCATCTATTCTGTTTAAAAAGAAGTCTGATTTTTTTTCACCTGAAGGAATTTGTGTTATTAAAATAAACAAAAACATATTTAATGCAAAAGAATTTTGACCAAACAGAACTGGTCACTGCATTAGCACTGAGTTCCTAAGTCTAAACCCCTGTGGTTTTCAACCTCTCCTGTAGGCCTTATGTTTGGTGCAGTACTGAAGGGGTAACAACAAAGCAGTAAAGCAACTAATGGAGTCAAAATTGAATCCCTTAAGGCAGGGACCCTGTTCCATATCCAGATGCTGACAGCTCGGGGCTGTGCATAGAGAATCACTCCATCTCCGAACCAGCAAGGGTCTAAGGTTGTCGAGATCCAGCCAAAGCTTAGATTCCATCTGTAGCACTTCCAGTAAGAGGTCTTTCATCCTCTGATCAACACTGCTAGTGTCTGGGACATGCTGCTGCTTTCTGAAACTGCCCACTCCATCCTCACAGCTCTGTTAGAAAGTTCTCTTACAGTGGGTACAAATCTGTCTCTCTGAAATTTCCACCTACGAGTTCTAATTCTATCCCTTGGGACCACACAGAAAAAGTCTAATCCTCTACCTTCCACATGTCAGCCCTTCAAATATTTGAAGATAGTTACCAAGTCTCCCATGATGATTGTGCTAGGTTGAATACTGGTCCCCCAAAGATGTCTATGTCCTAATCCCCAGAACCTGTGAGAATATTATCATATTGGCAAAAGAGACTTGTAACTGTGATTAAATTGAGGATCTTGGGATAGGTATTAGCCTGAATTATCCTAGCGAGCTCAATGTAATCATGAGGGTCCTTATGAGAAGGAAGTAGGAGGGTCAGAATGAGAGGAGATCGGACAACGGGGGCTGAGGCTGGAGTGCTGCGCTTTGAAGATGGAGGAAGAGGCCATGAGCCTAGGAAGGCGGGCAGCCCCTGCAGGCCGAAAAAGGCAAGAAGATAGACACTTCCTAGAGCCTTCAGAAGGAACACAGCCTTGCATATCCATTCAGACTTTTGACCTCCAGAAATGTAAGATGGTAAATCTGTGTTCTTTCATGCTACTACATTTGTGGTAATTTGTTATAGCAGCAGTAGGAAATAATTGACTCCTCTTTCCAAACTAAAAGATTTCTTCAAGCACTCTTCCAATGAGTTCCAAGTCCCTTCTGTAGGCTATTTCCAGTCTTTCTTTTGTCTAAAACCCCTGCGTTTCCTTTGTCCTATCCCTGCACCCTACTTTCCTGGACCAAAATACCTTTGACTTTCTCTCCAGCAATGATATCTAAAGCCCTATCCATTTGGTTCACTTGCCTTACAAGCACATTCTCAGAGTAACTGCTCAATAAATAGGTATTCAAGTGAAATGAAAAAACTGCTCAGAATTCCCAACACTTCTGATTTTCTAAAAGATTACAAGACCTTATTCCACCTCGTTTCTCCTCCTAAACTAAATAATCATAATATAATTTAACCTTTAGAATCCTCAAATTCCTCTCTATCCATTAGGATTTAAGAAATTAGATAGTTGACTCCTCAATTGAGACTATCAGTCATATGGCTCCTTAATAAAACCACCATGGAAATGAAGATAAAAGTGTAAGTTCCCCATGTTGTATAGATGACTAATGTTTCTTAATACTGGGCCCCTAACTCTACATTTATTTTTAATTATCATGCAAATCATAAAATTTATTACAAAAATCAAGCAAAAGTATAGCACTAGTTAAGCCAAATTTTTTACAAAATATTTAAATGGTTATATAATAGCTTTACCTGCAAAAATTAATTTCTTCCAGAAATGATACAGCAAAAAAAAAAGTTTGACAAATGCACTATAATAAACATTGTACCTATAGTATAATTCACTTTACAATCTTAAAGGTTTTTCTATCACACTTCTGTTCGTGGATACTGAAGTTTAGTGCACTGATCATTATATTTCAGAATTTTATTAGATATTAAATTAGTCACTGTATTCCCTACTGAGCTTCTATGCTAAGGGCAAACAGGTCCCTACTTATTCTAATCAAATATGTATTTACTGAAGACCAATGACTCCAAACCCTACATAAAGACAGTGGGAAATTCAAATGTGTATAAGACATGGTCCCCAACTTCAATGTGCTTTTCGTATCATACAAGAAGAGAGCATATTTATAAGTAAATAGAGGGAAAAGGGAGTAATACAAGGAAATATAACACATTAGCAGCATAGGTAGTTAAGTGCCATAAGTGAATTCAAAAGAGACAGTGTTCTATGTAATAGAATGATCAAAGAAGTGGCAAGTAGGACTTAGGTAGGACTCAAAAAGAAATGGAAAAGAAGAATATACTAGACTAGTGAAATAGCACAAATAAAGGCAAGAAGGCAAAAGATATGTTCAAAGAACAGTAAGCAACCAACTGAGACATTGTGGAGAATTTTATGTAGAGAAGTGGAAAAAGATAGCAGGAAAAGTAGGTTGGGGACAAATTATAGAGCCTAACAAATCACCCATCACAGTGCATTACATTACAAGACATTCAAGCTTTTTAAATAAATGACAAATAAAGGTCTTGAATGATAGTCATATAAGATTATTTTTTTCCTCTGGTAAATAGGGAGCCACTGTGGTTTCTGGGTAAGACAATGAGTTACATAAAACAGAATCAGCAATAGTACACAAGAGAAGAGAGAAAAACAAAAAAACTATTATCAAAGAACCCCATATTTGAGGTGAAAAATCCCACACAAGAAAGATATGAAAATGAAAATGAATGGATGAGAATATAAAAATTATTCCAGGGGAAGATGGCGGTGTGAGCAGGGCGGCAGAAATCTCCTCCCAACACTATATTTATCTACGAAAACACCGAAAATACATCTATTCCTAAAAGAGAGACGAGAATACACAGGAAAGCGCACAGCGTGCAGCTACACCCGAGAGGACTCGGCACCCCAAGAGGCGGGTAAGATCCGGAGCCGCGACCCGGCGGGACCCGAGCCCTCCCCCACCCCAGCGCACCGGCGGGAGGAGAGGATTCAGAGCCGGGAGGGAGTGGAAGTGCACCCCGCGAAGTAGCCAGCCCCGGGGATCTGCGCGGGGAGCGCTGACCCACATTGCGCAGTGCAGCGGAGATTGGAGAGACAGAGGGGCAGGATCTGAGCGGGGAACGCGCCAGGGGGCTTGCAGCCGGCTCCGGGAAGGAAAAAAAAAACGCGCGCTTTCTTCAGCGGTCTTAAAGAGACAGGAGCCCAGCGGAGGAGCCGGATCGCCCCAGCACACTCAGCCCAGCAGGCTGGGAGTCCTGGGGAGTTTCAGACGCCTTAGCTGGCGACTGAGGAAGCGTAGCCATACTTAACACTTCTCACTGAGATCAGCAGCCTCCTATTCGTTCCCACCCCTGCCAGAGCGATAAAGGGCCCTGCGGAGCGGCACAGTCACAGCTGTTGAATAGTGGGGCAATAGCGCCACCTAGAGCATTCCCACAGAATCTACGTACGGTGGGCATTTTTTTGTTTTTTTTGTTTTGTTTTGTTTTTTGTTTTGTTTTTGTTTTTTCTTTTCTTTCTTTTTTTTCTTTTTTCTCTTTCTTTTTTTTTTCTTCTCTTTTTAAAGTCTTAAAGAGCCCAGCTGACATACGTGGCAACTATCAGTGACCAAATTATACAGTCATGAAAAGACAGAGGAATATGGTTCAGACCAAAATCAACCAGACAACCCCAGAGAGGGAGTCTGAAGGGATGGAAATGCACAGCCTCCCTGAAAAAGAATTTAGAATAAAAGTCATAACCATGCTGATGGACCTACAGAGAAATGTGCAAGAGCTGAGGGAGGAAGTGAGGGAACTGAGGAAAGACAATACAGAAATCAGACAAGCGATTGACGGGCTTAACAGCAGAATGGATGAGATGCGAGAGACTGTTAATGGAATAGAAAACAGAGAACAGGAGTACAGAGCAGCTGAGGAAGAGAGAGATAAAAGGATTTCTAGGAATGAAAGAATATTAAGAGAACTGTGTGACCAATCCAAACGGAACAATATTCGCATTATAGGAGTACCAGAGGAAGAAGAGAGAGAAAAAGGGATAGAAAGTGTCTTTGAAGAAATAATTGCTGAAAACTTTCCCTCGCTGGGGAAGGAAGTAGTCTCGCAGTCCACCGAAGCTCATAGATCTCCCAACACAAGGGACCCAAGGAAGACAACACCAAGACACATAATAATTAGGATGGCAAAGATCAAAGATAAAGACAGGGTATTAAAGGCAGCTAGAGAGAGAAAAAGATCACCTACAAAGGAAAACCCATCAGACTATCATCAGACTTCTCAACAGAAACCTTACAGGCCAGAAGAGAATGGCATGATATATTTAACGTTATGAAACAGAAGGGCCTCGAACCAAGAATATTGTATCCAGCACGATTATCATTTAAATATGATGGAGGGATTAAACAATTTCCAGATAAACGAAAGTTGAGAGAGTTTGCCTCTCATAAACCACCACTACAGGATATCTTAAATGGACTGCTCTAGAGGGAAGCACACCTAAGGCTAAAAAGATGTCACCAGAGAAAAAAAAAATCATAGCAAAGAAAGCAGACCATCCAAATGCCAACTAAAGGCAAAGAATAAAACACCTATTATAGAAAGAATGGAGGAGGAGGAATAAGAAGGGAGAGAAAGAAAGAAACATCAGACTGTGTTTACAATAACTTAACAAGAAAGTTAAGTTAGATTGTTAGATAGTAAAGAAGCAACCCTTGAACCCTTGGTAACCACGAATCTAAAGCCAGCAATGGCAATAAGTACATACCTATCAATAATCACCCTAAATGTAAATGGACTGAATGCACCAATCAAAAGACACAGAGTAACAGAATGGATAAAAAAGCAAGACCCATCTATATGCTGCCTACAAGAAACTCACCTCAAATCCAAAGATATACACAGACTAAAAGTGAAGGGATGGAAAAAGATATTTCATGCAAACAACAAAGAGAAAAAAGCAGGTGTTGCAGTACTTGTATCAGACAAAATAGACTTCAAAACGAAGAAAGTAGCAAAAGATAAAGAAGGACATTACATAATGATAAAGGGGTCAGTCCAACAAGAAGATATAACCATTATAAATATATATGCACCCAACACAGGAGCGCCAGCATATGTGAGACAAATACTAACAGAATTAAAGGAGGAAATAGACAGCAATGCATTCATCTTAGGAGACTTCAACACACCACTCACTCCAGAGGACAGATCAACCAGACAGAAAATAAGTAAAGACACAGAGGCACTGAACAACACACTAGAACAGATGGACCTAACAGACATCTACAGAACTCTACACCCAAAAGCAACAGGATACACATTCTTCTCAAGTGCACATGGAACATTTTCCAGAATAGACCACATACTAGGCCACAAAAAGAACCTCAGTAATTTCAAAAATATTGAAATCCTACCAACCAACTTCTCAGATCACCAAGGTATAAAACTAGAAATAAATTTTAGAAAGAAATCAAAAAGGCTCACAAATACATGGAGACTTAACAACACTCTCCTAATTAATCAATGGGTTAACGACCAAATCAAAACAGAAATCAAAGAATATATGGAGACTAATGACAACAACAACACAAAGCCACAACTTCTGTGGGACGCAGCAAAGGCAGTTCTAAGAGGAAAGTATATTGCAATCCAGGCCTATTTAAAGAAGGAAGAACATTCCCAAATGAATAGTCTAAAGACACAATTACTGAAATTGGAAAAAGAAGAACAAATGAGGCCCAAAGTCACCAGAAGGAGGGACATAATAAAGATTAGAGAAGAAATAAATAAAATTGAGAAGAATAAAACAATAGAAAAAATCAATAAAACCAAGAGCTGGTTCTTTGAAAAAATAAACAAAATAGATAAACCCCTAGCCAGACTCACTAAGAGAAAAAGAGAATCTACACACATAAACACAATCAGAAATGAGAAAGGAAAAATCACGACGGACCCCACAGAAATACAAAGAATCATAAGAGAATATTATGAGACTCTATATGCTAACAAGCTGGAAAACATAGAAGAAATGGACAACTTCTTAGAAAAATACAACCTTCCAAGACTGACCAAGCAAGAAACAGGAAAACTAAACAGACCAATCACCAGTGACGAAATCGAATTGGTAATCAAAAAACTACCCAAGAACAAAACCCCTGGGCCTGATGGATTCACCTCTGAATTCTACCAGACATATAGAGAAGAAATAACACCGATTCTCCTTAAAGTTTTCCAAAAAATAGAAGAGGAGGGAATACTTCCAAACTCATTCTATGAAGCCAGCATCACTCTAATACCAAAACCGGGCAAAGACCTCACCAAAAAAGAAAATTACAGACCAATATCCCTGATGAACGTAGATGCAAAAATACTCAACAAAATATTAGCAAACCGAATTCAAAAATACATCAAGAGGATCATACACCATGATCAAGTGGGATTCATCCCAGGGATGCAAGGATGGTACAACATTCGAAAATCCATCAACATCATCCACCACATCAACAAAAAGAAGAACAAAAACCACATGATCATCTCCATAGATGCTGAAAAAGCATTTGACAAAATTCAGCATCCATTCCTGATTAAAACTCTCAACAAAATGGGTATAGAGGGCAAGTACCTCAACATCATAAAGGCTGTATATGACAGACCTACAGCTAACATCATACTTAATGGCGAGACGCTGAAAGCTTTTCATCTAAGATCGGGAACAAGACAAGGATGCCCACTCTCTCCACTGTTATTCAACATAGTACTGGAGGTCCTAGCCACAGCAATCAGACAAAACAAAGACATACAAGGCATCCAGATTGGTAAAGAAGAAGTCAAATTGTCACTATTTGCAGATGACATGATACTGTACATAAAAAACCCTAAAGATTCCATTCCAAAACTACTAGAACTAATATCTGAATTCAGCAAAGTTGCAGGATACAAAATTAACACACAGAAATCTGTTGCTTTCCTGTACACTAATGATGAACTAACAGAAAGAGAAATCAGAAAAACAATTCCATTCACAATTGCATCAAAAAGAATAAAATACCTAGGAATAAACCTAACGAAGGAAGTGAAAGACCTGTACTCTGAAAACTACAAGACACTCCTAAGAGAAATTAAAGAGGACACTATCAAATGGAAATGCATCCCATGCTCTTGGCTAGGAAGAATAAATATTGTCAAAATGGCTATACTACCTAAAGCAATCTACAGATTCAATGCAATCCCTATCAAACTACCAACAGCTTTCTTCAATGAACTGGAACAAATAATTCTAAAATTCATATGGAACCACAAAAGACCCCGAATAGCCAAAGCAATCCTGAGAAGGAGGAATAAAACAGGGGGAATTACACTCCCTGACTTCAAGCTCTACTACAAAGCCACAGTAATCAAGACAATTTGGTATTGGCACAAAAACAGACCCACAGACCAGTGGAACAGAATAGAAAATCAAACATTAACCCAAACATATACAGTCAATTAATATTTGATAAAAGTGCCTTGGATATACAATGGGGAGATGACAGCCTCTTCAGCAGCTGGTGTTGGAAAAACTGGACAGCTACATGTAAGAGAATGAAACTGGACTACTGTCTAGCCCCATACACAAAGGTAAACTCAAGGTGGATCAAAGACTTGAATGTAAGTCATGAAACCATAAAACTCTTAGAAAAAAACATAGGCAAAAATCTCTTGGACATAAACATGAGCAACTTCTTCATGAACATATCTCCCCGGGCAAGGGAAACAAAAGCAAAAATGAACAAGTGGGACTATATCAAGCTGAAAAGCTTCTGTACAGCAAAGGACACCATCAGTAGAACAAAAAGACATCCTACAGTATGGGAGAATATATTCATAAAAAACGTATCTGATAAAGGGTTGACATCCAAAATATATAAAGAACTCATGCACCTTAACAAACAGAAAGCAAATAATCCAATTAAGAAATGGGCAGAGGACATGAATAGACACTTCTCCAAAGAACAAATTCAGATAGCCAACAGGCACATGAAAAGATGCTCCACATCGCTAATCATCAGAGAAATGCAGATTAAAACCACAATGAGATATCACCTCACACCGGTGAGGATGGCCAACATCCAAAACACAAACAACAACAAATGTTGGCGAGGATGTGGAGAAAAGGGAACCCTCCTACACTGCTGGTGGGACTGCAAATTAGTTCAACCATTGTGGAAAGCAGTATGGAGGTTCCTCAAAAAACTCAAAATAGAAATACCATTTGACCCAGGAATTCCACTCCTAGGAATTTACCCTAAGAATGCAGCAGCCCAATTTGAAAAGGACAGATGCACCCCTATGTTTATTGCAGCACTATTTACAATAGCCAAGAAATGGAAGCAACCTAAGTGTCCATCAGTAGATGAATGGGTAAAGAAGAGGTGGTACATATACACAATGGAATATTATTCAACCATAAGAA
>JAVSCE010009924.1:0-250325 GCA_032199065.1 Smutsia gigantea
CAAACTCCCTTCTCTAAATCTTTTTCTCATCTGCTAGACCAAGAAATCCCTTTTGGGTATCTTTATAGAACAAATGTATTGTAACATTTTCATTCAACTCCCTTCCCCCAACTCCAACATAGCTACACAAAGGAAAAAAGACAAACATTCAAGGAGAATAAAGTTAAAGTTAATAAAGTCAGTCCATTGAACCCGAAGGCCTGACCTGTAAGAAAAACAGCTAGCTGTATTTCAGTAATTCTATCAAGAATTGACTATCTGCTACAGCACATTGAGACATCTGGATTATTGATCAGTAAAATGATTCCATTTAGGCCGGTCCTCCCCCCCCTTTTCCTTCAGACAGGTGCAATGGAATTGGTACAAATAACACTCAGTAAGGTCTACTCTGTTATTTAGTTGTCGCTCTTAATGTAAAACATAGCAGTTATTTTTTAATTTAAAATCAATGAGTGTCTCAAAGGCAGCCTTGTTTAGGTCTAAATGAATCATTTGTCTCTGCAAAGCAGAACACTTGGATTATCATTCAAGGTGATAGTTGGCTTTTTTTTGTTGTTTATTTTGCTGTGGTATTTTGAAGAATGAAATACGTTGTCCTATGAATGGAACCAGAGTTATTTAAAGCACTGTAAGGAAATTACCAATCAACTACATCAGTCTATTTGCTTTGGTTAGAATATTGGCCTACAGTGGAGAAGAGGAGAGACAAATCTAATCCTGATAACTTTATAACTACCAACACCATTTTTACTATTAGGGGTAAACAATCATATATATTTAAGTGGAAAAGATTAAAAAAAAGAATGCCGTTTTGTTATGGATTGGTAAGCACTGTCACTTAGTTATGATTTGAAATATTTCCCATGAACTAACTCTGAATATTTTCCTGTTAAATATTGGAAAAGCAGAAGTCTTCATTTTATTTTGATTTTGAAACATACTTCACTTGGTTTATTTCATTATCCTTTTAAATGGTTGTGATAATAGGAAACTGGGCATTTTATATGGACGGAAAAAAATTAAAAACAGGAAGTAAAAATAAAAATCCTCAAGAAAAAAACAAAAACAACATAAAAAAGTCCTGGTGAGAACCACCTTGCTTGAAACCTTGGCTTTTGACATGAGCTGACAAGGACTAAGGCAGGCAGTGTCAAAAACAATAACATTAAAGAGAAGACAACAGGAACTTGTCTCTTCATTGTATGCACTTACAAAGAGGGCTTTTTCAGAGCATTAGGCCTAGTTAAAGCTGCCCCCTGGATAAAATGTGTTCCCAAGTAGCCTCGACAAGCTGCAGAGGAGAGACAAACAGATGTGACTATGGACCCTGGCATTTGGCAAGAACACTCACTGTCAGATAGAAAAATATGAGCCTGGACAGGGCATCAGCTGCACAGAAATGAAGCAGGTCCACGGTGTTACTAGAGGAGCAATCCAGTGGCAGGGAGAGGAACGGGGCCTGTAAAATTCAGCCCTGTGTGAACTTCCTTCTCTAGATCCAAATTACCCTCTCCTTCCCTTTATTCGGGGTCGATATGTCTCAACATATTAAACTGAACATGTAAACATCAGCATTTAGCTCTTTTCTTTTTGCACCAAAATGCACATCAAGTATCAAGTACCATCAACCATAAATTTTTCTTAACTACCAGGATTGCATTAAATCCTTGCTTTAAATGGTGTTTTCTTACAGTCTCTTCTTGTGCATGAAGAACCCCTTGCGTTTGGTATTGTTGACCACACCCTGACCAGTTCTTGGTTCTGGCACCTTCTCTATGGTTTCAGTCATTTGACTTCACATTCTTAAAACCATCACCCCTCTTTTGGAACAATCCTGACTTCAGCACGGGACAGTTTTGTTAGGTAGAAAGATAGACATGAGCATACGGGGAAGGGGAAGATAAGGTTCATGGAAAATAACTGCCCAAACTCTGCCCACGTAGGGGTCCCATGTGAAGAAAACAAAGGCTTTGCAGGGAGGTACATTTCTTGCCTAAGGTGACCAGGCCAAATGGTCCCAACCAGATCCCCACACCGGCTCAAGCAAAGCTAAGAACCGCCCAAACCACACCTTCTCATGGGAAACGACATGCGCACTGAGAGGGATGGCTATACACGTGGACCCGTCCATCAAATGACCCCACTTTGTCAATCAAAGAGCCTCCTACCTAGAATGTAATACAAAGGCCTCCTGCCTAATGGATTGCGCCTTTGTCTACCTTGACTCTGGCCTGCTCCTCCACTGGGGGGTATTCAAATAAAACTTTCATTCTGCTTCGCTATTGTGTCTGTGCCTTTCAATTCTTTGTTACGGTGGAGACAAGGACCAAGGAGAATAAACTCGACCCACAAGAGTTTGAGTTTTAATTCAGCGCACTGAACTCAGTATGTGTGTCCCATTAATTGGCCCTGGCTTTATGCTGGACTTACCCTATCTTACCATAAACCTGGTAGCTTTTTTAGATTTAGGCCATTGCTCGGCCCTCCCCAGATGCTAAAATCTGTCCCTGAAGAGCAAGCTGGTGACTGAGGCTCTAACGCTGCTGGCCTACCTTGTCCAAGCATCGGCTGCTCCTGGTCCCCATCTGTGCACCGCCTACCTGCCGGGACAGTTCTTCCTGTGTCCATTCATCTCAATTACCTGTTGTCTGAGGCTCTACCACCGGATACAGTGATCCGCCTGCTAGTGGGCAGTCCTCCACAGCTTCCAGGGGACCTGTCCTGTCAGCGCCTCTTCCACCCCATCAGAGAGTTTCTACTTCTTCCCAACCTGCTTTATTCTGTGGACGAAACAGGTGGCTGCTGCTGGAGCTAATGTTCACTCTGTTTCTTACATGCCAGGCTGTCTGCTAATCAGCATGTCCCTCCTGTAGCGCCCGGTGCTCACTGCAAG
Organism: Smutsia gigantea; assembly: GCA_032199065.1. Taxonomy (NCBI): domain Eukaryota; kingdom Metazoa; phylum Chordata; class Mammalia; order Pholidota; family Manidae; genus Smutsia; species Smutsia gigantea. Next base: position 2,894 of record JAVSCE010009924.1, read on the forward strand.
CGTGAGGCAGGGACAGCTGTGTGTCAGGAGGCTTCTGGGGGGCTCAGGGACCAGGTGCACTGTCCTGCTGATCAAGGACTATCCTGGCTTCTCGGGGCAGTGCCAGCATAGCCGAACTGTAGTGAGCAAGAGGGATAGGTGAGAAGGTGGCGGGAGCCTATAGGCAGTCCAGGAGCCTCATGAAATCATGTGTAAAATTGTGTGTGTGCATATTTTTTTAGCAAGAGGGTCCTTAGTTCTTACCTGTTCCTGGACCATTAACAGAGCCTTTAATACTAGACAAAGTACCTTTGTACCAGCTATTCATAATCTAAAACAGAAAATACCTTGCTTAAATTTCAGGCCATCTTTTCTAATTATAATACCACAAACAATAGCATTTAATAATATAAACTAAAAAAAGTCTGTTTGAAATATCTACATGGTCATATGCTCTATCTAAAAAAAAAGCAACCCCATTCATTCTCCGTCTCCTTATCCTGCTTTATTTTTCTTTATGGTACTCTAAACTAATACTTTCAAACAATGAATATGCACAGGTGTTTGCCGAAAGGTATGGAAAGCTGTGCAACAGAATAGTGAGGATGGTTATCTCTGTGATGGCATTTTGTGGGGATTTTCTTCTTTATACATCTCATGATTATTGGATTTATTTTATGAGCATGCAACAAAGAAGATACAGATTATAACTAGATGGAAAACAGCAAATGATGGAATTAATAAATGTAAGTGGCTTTGGCAGGGGATTTCTTTGTCACACATGTAGTCAAACTTTTCACACTGTGGTTTTGGTTCAAGCTATAGATTCTGGTGGCCTGATCTGCCCTGAGGGTGAGTCTGGGGTCAGAACCTGTTCCCTCTGGTGCCCCCTTTCTGTTTTCCCAACTAATTCTCTGAAAAAGCCTACTTGTCACTGTATTGGTCAACGTTTGGAAGGATTTCTGCCCATCTTTGGTATGTTACTTAAACTCCATTTGCCTCAATTGCTTTCCCTTCAAGAGCTGTGATTAGACTAGTACTTAACTCAAAGGTGTTTTGAAGATTTTATTTAGAAATCATGTGTGTATACATCTGGCACAGTGCCTGCATGCTGTAAACAATGATAACTGGTAGCTATTAAATTGACTGTTAATATCATAGACACTTTACGGATGAGAAGTCCAGGGCACAGAGATGTTAAATAATTTATCCAGGATCACAAAGGTAAGGGGAACTGATGGTATGCATTTTGTGAAATCCAGTTAGAAGAATGCCTCCTGTAGAGGGTCACTAAACTGATACCAGATAAATACATGCCCTATACACCCATTACATCTGAACACTATAAATATGCTACTGTTAAGATGTAATTAGGGTCATTTCTAAATAATACATAAATATTTTTTGGCAGTTAATAGAAAAGTTCGATTTTTCTTTAGTGTTTGATTCTGCTTGTTTTAAATGTGGCATAGCATGTAAGAATAAAGTACTCATATTCATCTCGCAAATTCCATGAAAGCCCATGAGAATCTTGCAAGTCTTAAACCGACTAACCTTCTCATGTCATCCCATCGCCACAAATTTTCTTTTTGCCACCACTGGGTACTTCCTATTTTAAAGATGTCTATTTGGTGTGTCCATGCTTTATCTAAAGCCCCGAGGGTCTGCTATTCTAACAATATCACTCCTTGTGCATGTTAATAAAACACAACTTCTATGCCCATAAACAGCTTATCTAAATGCTTCTTTCTGTACCTTTTCATTATTCTAAACAAATGGTATCTGAAAGGTGGCGGTGATTTTATGCAATACAGGCACATCTCAGAACATTCTGTGCGTGTGAAGAGGATAGTCTCACATTTGGAGAGAAGTTAATATTTTCATAGTGCAAATTATTCAGTAAGGTTTCTAAAAACCTATTTGGGAGAAGAGCTGTTACATCTTAGCTTCCATGATGCTGACACCATGCTGCCCATATTTGTCCAATTCCTTCATAATATTTTAAGAAACTGCTAGCCACTAACCATGCATACATGCTAACACTAGAGCGATGTATTCTACCCACCTGAAATAACTTCCCTGTTTCCTAATTTTGCCTATCTTCGAAAGCCTGCTCTGTCTCCCTTCAAAGTTCTCCCAGTGCATTCAAATTGAACTTTTCTCTCTTCTTTAGACTTTCTGAACCATACTATTCTCCCAAGTGCTTTTTCTCTATATTTCATGTCAACCTGTGCTTATCTCTGTCCTTATACTTATCATGTAGTATGGCCTCAAGTTGTTTTCAGATTAGAGGGGATTATCAGTTAAATCTGTATTGGGAGCAATTTGAGGCCAAGAACCATGTCTAATTCTCAGAACTCAGCTTTGCTTCTATCATATATAAGAAGCACAATAAATGTGTACTAAGCCAACGTGAATCAAACTATGTAACAACTGTTGCCTCAACATTTCGTTTGTCAATCAATTGTGCATTTTTTCATGATAATACTTCTTTCTTGAACTGTTACGTAAATTCATTCAAAAACATTCATTTAACAATTAATCAAACTTGACTTTGAATCAGGTGTTTTACTAGATACTAAACAAAACACAAGGTTAGAGTAAGACAGCTCCTATCATCAAGGGGCTCATAGCCTGATGCGGGGAACATGAGCAACAAATTACTATACAGTGTAATAAATCCACAGGGCTATAGTAGATGAGCGTCTCTTTGGGAAACTGAAGAAAATTCATTTTGCCTGGTTTCAGATTTGGATATTGTCTCTCCCAGCAGAATCTAAAATATTTGAGGCATCTTGGAGTATTCTTTTATTCTTCATACCATAGTACCTGGGAAATACTAGGCACTTCGTAAACTGATATTAATTTACTTGATTCCTAGCTGTATACACTTTTGGATCCTGTTTATTATTGATATTTACTATAAAGTTTCAATAAGCTTATTCTAATTTCCTTTTAAAAAAAGATAAATCTTAGGAAAGATTAAAAGTTACTCAAAGTAAACGTGATTCTCTTGGATATCCCCATTAAACGCAAGAAGGTATGTGTCTACACTTAAATAATAGGAATGTTGATCCTGTAATATCTTGTATCTTACATAAAAAAATAACTGTCAAATCAGACTATATATCTTGAGATATAATTCCACATTCTCTCTGATAAAGACATCATGAAATGTTTCCTAGGATGGTACAGTTGTCACATATCTATTAATAAAATTATGGGGTATTCCTAATATTAACTTTATTGAGTGAAGTCCATGCATTACTCATTTTCATATCCAGTGCATATATAATATTTGAGTATGTTTGTTGAACTGACTTTTTACTATATTCTCCTATGTGGTGTTTTCAAATCTAAACCAATCTTTAAGTTGGAGTTCTGAGGCAGCATTTTGGAACAGATGTGCTGAGTTTCTTTCTTTCACCAGCTTTAGGGAATGATGGAGTTAAAAGGGCATGGCCGAGAGTATATTTTGTATATTCTTATTATTTTGAATACATTTTGGTTTCTTGAGTCTTAGAATTTAGGACTGAATTACCAGGAACATCCAAACCTAGTGAGTGCTAACTATATGTGGGGTACTACACTGAATGTGTCCACATATTTTATCTTGTTTAATACTCAGAAAACCCATCACAGGTCTGAGGGTCCTGAGGTCCAGAGACACTGCTACTTGTCAAAGATCACACGAACAGAAAATGAACTTATTTGAACCAAGGAATGCTTGCATCGAAAGAATCCATTTTCCCCACACCCTACTACCTCATTCAACTTAGTGTATTTATTATACTCCATTTAATAAACAACTACTGAAAATGTAATGCATGCCATGTCCTATGCCATAAAACAGGACTGAGAAATAAAAAAGATATGGCTTTCATTTTCTAGGGGTTAAAGTCTACTGATCATGTGGGAAAATGATTTCAACTCAATATTCAGAGAGAATTCTAAACCAGAATGTAAGGCATTCTAGGCCCCTAAGTGAGAGAACACATTTGAAGAGGCACAAATGATTTGAAGTGCACACGATATGCATATTTGGGGCTCTGTAAACAATTCATTATGACAGGAGCTGCAGTATATGGAGGAATGGCAGGAAATGACAGATAATGCACACACAGTGTTTTAATAAATTCAATGAACGTCTCCATTCACAATCTTTTTAATTTCTCCAGAAAAAAAAAACAATGAAGATGTTTGTTTGGCTGAATTAATAACCATGTTAGTAACTAAACTGATAGTTAAATTCAGTGGAAAAAAGCCTGTCCACTGTTCTTTGTATACACAGTTTTGGATTTTACTGTAGCTGTAGCCAGAAAGCTACTGCCCTAATGAAAAGACGGGATCAAATGGAGATCCATCTCCAAGGTAGCTCTTGACGTTGGGAGGTTTCGCTCATTCAGTAGAGTCTACAATTTACTTGCAATTTGCAGGCTCAAGACTGAGCTCAGCTTTCATTTTCTGTAATGGGTCTCATGACTGCATGTTGAGAGGGGACTTACGGTAATGTCATAGTTCTACATGTTGTAAAGTACATTTGTTAAGTTTGACTACTGAAGAGAAAAGGGAAGTGTGGTTGCCACTTTTATCTCCATCTTGAGGAGGTAATAAAGCCTGGAGATTTTAATACCACGCTAAATGTCTTAAATTTCTGAAAGATTTAAGAAATGATTTCTACTTGGAATATGTCAGACAATGTTAATATTTAATACAAACTTACTTAAATTTAGCTTACATTATTGTTTATTGGTATAATTCGTTTGGGAATATATGACCCAGTTGAAATGCCACCTCCTTTATGCAACATTTTCTGATTGCCATTGCCAGAATAATCATTTACTTGTTGGAGAAAACAATGTTTTCAACCCTAAACTACATCTGTGTGTATATAACATAATACTGTAGCTAGACTGTATATTCCTTGAATGCCATGGGAACCACAATACATTTATTTTTTTAAAGTAAATTCCCCTTAGCACTTATAAGCCTTGCCAATATCAGTCACTTATTAAACAGTTATTGAATAAAATTTAATAAGGCATGCCAGAGTTTTTATAGTAACTTATTTTTATTGAGGTTCCAATTTCAATAATAAATAAATGCTTACTTATGGAAACAGAAAACCACAAGACTCACTTGGTCCATATCTTGGGCTTTGGGATATAAATATCTGCAAAATCAAGCTTCTACACACAGACATCTTTTAAAGTATATGTAGGAATCTGATACTAAAATGTTTTCCTTTCTACAAACTTTTGCATTTCACTATTATGAAAAGAAAGCTCTCAGTTCCTCCTTTTCTATGATAGTTTTTGGCAGATGAATGAACATTATGTACGTAAATTTACAGCCTTGTTAGCAAGTCTGTAAAAAGTTTACTAGACTTGTTAGCAAAAGTTTACTAGTTACATAATTACTAGGGGGGTTATCAGGAGGCTTGTGATGACAACATGAACCCTGAAGTTCAATAATCAGGAGGCGGACTACTTTAGGATTCTTCTAATTCAATTCAGTTGAAATACTTGCAAAGTTGGAGTGCATCAGCTTTTATTCAGTACCAGTTTTGCCATCAAGATCTTTGACCAAAAGTCTTTTATAAAATACGAGCATCTAAACAAAAGCAAGTCACTTATACATGAAAGAAAATCAGACTGTATCAGACATTGAAGTGATTAGTATATTGACAATGGAGTAACATAGTTAAGACAGTTCAGGAAAGAAAAAGGATTGTGTATCTGGCCAAAGCGATCTTTAAATGTACAGGCCGTGGATAAATTTTTAATAATATGCAGGAATTCAGGGTATACTGTTCCCCATCAGGCCTTCCTGAGGAATCAAGTACAGAATAAGTTTCACACAAAAAAGAATAGAGAAGCATTAACTTCAGGTCTGATGGGGCTCATTACATATATACATTTATTTGTAGAATTAAAACAATGAACTGAGCTAAAACTCAAACTAGAACTAAAACTAAGGAGACAATATATACTAAATGCTAGAAAAAAAAAAGTCCTAACTCATTTCACTGAGAAGGCCTGGAAATGATGACATCCCCAACGTATAGATTGCAGTGTCTAAAAATACTTCCCAGGAAATTAACTAGCGTTTTTTAAAGAAACAGCAGGTTCTTGGTGTGGGCTAAGAAAAGTCCAAGATAGCTTGAAAATGTAAACAAGTGAGAAGGCAAGGAAGAAAGCAGAGACTCAAGGGCCAATTTAAATAATCTCCCACTGCCCAAAGAGAGGCCAATTTTAACATCATACATCAATTAGGATAAGAACAAATGGATTGAAAGACATCAAATGTGTTTAAATAAATGAGTTAAAGGTGAAGTGGAATATTACTGATCATCTTTGGAAAATGTAAGGAACCAACTAATTTTGAAAACTGATAATGAAAAGAAAGGATCAAGTATTTATCTTGTTTTTCGTACATGATATATTCTTTAGTTGAAGAGGGGAAGTTTTTAACAGAAGTAATCCAACTAACAGAAGTGAAATGACAGAATTAACATATTCTGTAACCCTTAATGAAAGAATGTGGGCAGTGATCATTATGGCTAATAAATTACAGAAAGGGTCATGGAAACAAACAGAATATACAATATCACCTCTGAAACAGTCTTGCCAAAGTGAAACAAACCAAATAAAACTAAACCTGTACCTAATCAATTGCTAGATCTAAATAACAATTATAGGGAACAGGGAACACAGGGGACAGAGAAATATGCTAAATGGCACCAAGTGGATAAAATCAGCAATATTCCTCAGATGTGGGAAACTTTATATAATAACCAATGTGACTTCTTTGACCAATTTCAAGGAAAAAACAAAGCGGGTGAAGGTGGTAGGGGCTAGGGAGAAGATTTACAAACCAAAGGGGACTTAAGAGAATATATATCAACCCATAATACTAGATAGATCTCATCTGGATCCCAATTCAAACAATGTGTAAGATACGATTATAAAAGAATCAGGGAAATGTGAATATCAACTGTGCATACACACACGCATATATCTACACACACATACATATATATATATACTCATATATTAAGGAATTATTCCTTTTTTAATAGCTAAAGGTACTGTGGCTCTTTTTTAAAAAGAGGCTATTGTTTAGAGAAAGAAAGTAAGTGACATATGTCAGTGGAATTGATAGACGGCTTGGGGGATGGAGGAAGGAGAGGGTAGGGATATAAATAAAAAGGTTGCCGGTACACTGATAATTATCTGTCAGTTGATAGACATCTTGAGTTTTATATTTTTCTCTGAATTTCTGCATATGCTGAAATTTTCCACAATAAAATATTGTTAAATCTGACGTTACCATCTGGACACAGCAAGTGAAAAGGCATCTTTTCAACCCTTAAGATTTCCAGTATAGTTGGTCACTATAGGTTTTTCACATCTTCGCGAGACTCTCCATAATTTTTAAATGATCAAATTTGAAATTAAATTAACTTATCCACGAAGTCTGTCATTTAGTCTGTATATACCCCTGGACTATAACATGATGTAAAAAGATTACAGAAATCCCTATCTGAGGTTTATTGTCCTTAGAAAGGATAATGCATAGTTTTTATTCCATCTTTCTAATTAGTAATTTAAGCATATGTTCAGCATTTAACTCTAAATGTTTGCCTTTTCCCCAAGCTCAAAGACAGCTGTCCAAGATTTGAATGCCAGAAAACATTTAAATATCAACATCTGTTGAATTATGTTAATTTAGTGTAATATAATTGGGCATGAGTTGGAATTGATCAAAAGTATATGAAATAAACAAAGGTAAATTCCCAACAAGATCTTGGTATACAAACAAGTCACTACAGAGTGATGAAAAAATATTTCTAAAGAGAAAGGGGAAAGAAAAATACTGTCTATAATGATTCGGGTTATTTTAAAAATATAGTTCTAACTCCCTGGGACATTATTTTGTGATTTTGAAAATTTTTTTCTAAATTGTTTCATAATTGAAAGATAATTAAAATTGGATAAAACAAGTGATAGTTATATGTTTATTATTTGAATATTTTTATAAATTGTTAGAACATTCAAACATCCTAATTATGTATATGTACATTAAATTTTTAGATTGCAGAATGATTTCTGTTACATGATGAGGAATTATGTACCTCAAAATTCAAGAGTTCATGTAATTTCTGTTCTATTGACATTAAATAGTATTTTTAAATTGAAAGTGTTTTCAAAGTGGCAGATGAATTTATTAGGCTTATTCTGGGGACTGTAAGGTCCAAATGATCAAGTAGCAGCTGTTGTTTATTATATTGCTGATTTGAATATTAATTTTTACAGCAATTCTTCTACTAATAAATTAGGAATGCTTGTTGTTTGGGGAAGTAGTCTGGCATACATACATATCGGCTGACCTGATCCTCAAATGTACCCATAATGAAGTCATAACACAGGCAGCAGTAGTGATATGAGCTGTTGTGATATGGCCCTGGAGGTGAATCTTCATCAGTTCCTGGGGGAACCATCTCTGGGTGGTAAAGGTTAGATCTTTGTCCATGCCCATTTACTCATAGGACCAATTTGGAGAGTGCCAACTGTGAAACAGACACCTGTCTTTAAGGAAATGGACTTCAGATGACAAATTTATTTCAGCTCTAAGTTACGGGGAGCAGCTTTCACCTTCTATTTTCCATTATTAGTGACCATGGCCAAATTCGACTGCTGTTCTAGAGGTGAGAGGCTGTAAATACTTTTAGTCATTTGAAAATATCTAGTTCACCTACCAGATTTCAAGAAAGAGGAGACATAGTAATGAATGTTTCACCAGGGAGTACTTGATACCTTTTTTTATTTATCACACATTAGACACACTGCCTATTTCTAAATGGGAAATCTCTATTTTTGTCTGTGTGGGTAATTCATAATAAACTGAAAAGCAACCTCTTAAAATTCCAGTTGGCAGATCTCTAATTTTATTTAGTATAATCACAATTTAAAATAACGTTCCATTATCATTAGTTTAAAATTTTGGCAAGGAAAGTTAGAATTTCAGGAAGCCAAAAGCAAAGGAGGCATGAGAACTGGCAATATGAGAAAACTGCTTTGTTTTAAAATGCAAGAATTTGGTCATATAGAGTAAAACATATTACTTAAATTTATGTTGTATGTGTGCTATGTTTCCAATTATTCTACTCTAAATATCTCTATAAATAAAAGCTATTCACAGTTTAAAAAATTTTAACACATGCACTCAAATGTATTCCAATTAAACATATATAGAATGTATATATTCTAATTATATACATTCTATGTGAATACTTTCTATGTGTTCACTTAGCATACATATAAGTGAATTAAAATAACCTAAAAGACTCTTGTATCTGCAAGATTGGGTAAACTTCTTTTTAGAACAATGAATTTAATATTATTTTTAGGTTTTGAAAGAAAAAAGTGATAAAATTCTAGAAATTTTATTTTTTAAAATTAGTATTTAAAAGCAGTTTAAAGCCATTAATTTGGGCTTATAAAAGCACATAAAATATAAATTGTTGAGTGATACAACTTGCTTTAAAATATGGTTGTGTCATTAGTTTTAATATGACAAAGTAGGGTTTACTTTAAAATCCTAAATTTACTGACATGGAGTAGGTGACTTCTCATTTTAAGTAACTAAAATAAAGCATCACTTATTTTTGTTGATGCATTTCTGTGAGCAGCAACACTAAATGAATACAGTCCATGTCATTAACCAGTACTCTAATGAACAGTTATCCTATTTCAATTTATTAACAGCTGCTCAAAAATGTAGTAATTAATAGTTTCATTTATTTTTGGCAAATCCACAAAATGACAAATAGTTGTGTATCTGTTGCAAATTAGGTCTCCTTCCCAAATAACAGACGACACTATGGGGAAGATTTGAGCAAACCGAATCCTTGAACACCTTTTAATCTTTAGAAGATCAAATAATGAACAGCTGTAATTCTATTTGTGTTACATCTGCAACAAAATACAATGATCTTTATTATCATATGAAAATGAACGTGCTCTGTATTAACATAAATAGGAATGTTCTTTCTAATTTGATAGAAGATGGTTGATATGAATGTGTGTGTTTGTGTGTGTGCGTGAATGTGATGGGATTTGTTGTGATTCTGATTAAATCTATTGTCATTTATTCATTTTAGTAGACTCTTTACTACTAATCAGAGAAGATGACAGCAAAAAACATGTTTTATTTTTTACCCCTCACTATTAATTGATAACATTAAGAAATTGCACAAAGTACCCAGGGTTTATCAAATCATTCAACACTAAGTAGATGAAAAATGGAATGCTTCTAAGAATTAAGTAAAAGTGAATTAACAGAGACATGTTTCTAAAAGACATTTAAAAATATTAAGCAGAACTTAATAACATTGGCAATAAAGCTATTTTACTTAATTTCAAATGATATATCAGACTGCTGGATGATTCTAGCTTTTGGGCCTCACAAGAGTAAATGACAAGTATCATGTAACTAAAGAAGCAGGATAAATTCCTTCCCCCCCAAAAAAAACAGAACAAAAGGTAACACATGTAAAGGGAAAGGCCCTGATGTGGTCTAAACAACTCAATAAAAATGCTGCAAACGATCACATTTTTTATATGGATTGTTGGAACAATAAAGACTAACCACAAACATAAAAACGTGTTTAAAAAAAAGAAAGATATTTTCAAGAATGGTACATCAGTTAGTACCAGGTGTTGCCCAATGCATATTCTACTGATTTTCAAGTTGAGAAAGCTATATTGAACTTTCTGTTGCTAATCTACGGGTATAACAGAAGAAATAATGTGAAATAATTCAACTGTAATTTTTAAAAAGGTGAAAGCAGAGGAAAGATCTTTAATTCTGAGAAGCATAAAATTATATTTGAATACCGATATGAAAAATAAAAGGTTTGGATATCAAGTCTGGAATTTAAGAAAAAGAGAAGCATTGAAGATATAAATCTGGATGTCACTAGTATTTCTTTAAGCACTTAGGTGCACTGCCCCAGTGTTTAGCTGAGTGTGTGTGTGTGTGTCTGTGTGTTGCTTCAGTTAATAATCTATTACGTGCAGTAATCACTCAAAAATCAGGCCTGTAATTTACTAAATATTGACAGTGACAGGTAACAAGTAGTGGTTTATAACAATAATACTTATACAGGCTTTCGTGCATTTATTTATTGAAAGAACTCTCTGTTTTCCTTAGTTATGTATGCTTTCAAAGGCTTTCAACCTACATAGTGTAGGTAAAATTAAGAGAATGACATGAACTTTGAGATACTCATTCACTATTAGATGAGGCATAATATATAGCAGAACTAAGATGAAACTCAACAGCAGGAAAACGAACAGAGAACATTGAAGAAATGGAAGAACTGTGGGAAAATAAAATCCCATAGACTAATCAAGCAGAAATATCAGATGGGAATAATCAAGAAGACAGAAGCAACATGGAAGACTGTAAGACACAAAACTTCAAGCACTATGATGCAAAATCTTGGGAGAGCACACGAAATTAACATGAGAAAAATGTCATGATGAAAATTTTTTACACCACTCAATATCTGATGCAACTACTCGATGGTGACAGCTCCCCATGAGGGAATAAAAATAAAAATAAAAAAGATGTTTAAACTAATACTACTTGAATCATTACATTAAATTATACCTCTGTTAATAATTAGTGTTTAAATTAGTTTACACTATACATATGTTAAGAATCAGTCAAAAGTTTGATTTTAGGATTCATGAAGTATTATATATGAGAAGAAGGAGAATGTCTATCCTGTCTCCAATAAACATATGAGTAAATAAAATGCATTCATGTTTCATTAGTAATTCAGATGTGATGGGATGGTACATTATGACAGCACTGCTGATGCTATGATGCTGTCCTTTTAGGGAAGGAAGTATAGGGCACCTTGAAAAACAGTCTGTTACTGATAAAGTAGAATTTCTTGAGAGAACTCATTCAAATTATTAAAGTGGGTTCTTTGTTTGAAGGAGTGTTCAACAGGTTGTCACCTCTTTGGTGCTGTTAGACATACACCTGCACCCATCATTAATTTAGAGCTTAGATGGACACTAAAGTGGATGTTGCAAAAAAGGAGAAATATTACAAACTGGACACCCAGAATATCAAATTAGTGGCATTGGTAAATATGACCCTAAAAGCCTTCTATGGACATCCTGAAAATTCCACCACATTGCTGAGCACGAGATGTGCTACACTCCACAAGCTAAAGCCTTAACTGTACGGCCTTTGATTCCTTCAGACTTTCAGTGAGGAATGCCCACCTGAAAAGGGTGCTGTAGTCATGCACTTCGAAAGCTCAGCTTTGAGTCATTAACAGCAGACCACTTGTGCATTTATCTTTTTTTTTACCTGCCCGGTATGTTTTAGGAGTAAATGATCCTAAAATTTATTGATTTAATGCATAGTCATTCTCTTCTCTAACCTTTATATTTTTCCACAAGTTGAGAAAGGGAAGGGCAGTCACTCATCCAAAAGGGGTAAGAAAAGTCAAGACAATATTAAAAATACTAAGAAAGAAAATGGCTTTCAAGGGAGGAACGCAGAAGAATGCACATAAGGACAGTGAAGAATTTTCACCTTGCATTTAATAAACCTTACAAAAAAAATTAAACTTGAGTAAATCTTCCTCTCCTTGTGTTTACTGCATCTTTACAGATTGCCCCTTGCCTAACACAACTGATACCCTCAGAGACAAAAAAAATACATTCTATCCGCAAAAGAAGACAATGAGGATATATGGAAGAAATGAAGTGAGCTCTTGGAAATGAGAAGTATGACATTTCTTTTTAATAAAAAGAATTCTTTTAATCAATACAAGATTTTGGACATAACATTGATAGACTTGCCCAGAAATCTTTGAAGACAACAATATAGAAAAGTTAAAAAAAAAACTAGAGGATCCAACATGCAAATAACAGGACAGTGAACACGGAGACCACCAAAAACCAAAGGTACTGGAGCAACACCTTCAAAATCCTGAGTCAAAGCTGGTGATGCAAAACCTGCATTCATTTCCAGCTAAATCAGTCAATGTGAGACTAGAATACAGATATTTTCAGACATGCGAAGTCTCACAAATTTATGCCTGTTCTCTCTCTCTTAGAGCCCAGGGAAAATAATGGCATGGGACCCAGAGCACAGGAATTCCTACAGAGGAGAGAAACAAAGGAAAGACCCAGAATGACAGAGAAGAGAGATCCGTAGTAGGTCCAGACAGCGAGCAATCCAGAAAGGGTCTGAAAAATGCAGGGCTCCCAGGGGGATGCCACCAAGAGAAAAAATTGAGAGGAGTTACACTTCTGGTAGAGGTGGGTGATGAACTGGGACGAGGTACAGAGAAAATGAAGCAAATGAGAAACAAGACATTTATACTCCACAGCAACCAAGCAAGTTCTACATCTATGAATAATATCCACATACATAACTGTATTAATGCAAATCAGTGAATATTGATTTGGTCTGAACATTAGGATATAAATATCAGGGAGAAAGAGGGAAAGAAAGGCAGATATGGGATATGGGTGTGGGCACGTGTGGAGGTCACACAGCAGGAAGTCAGCAGGAAGTCAGCAGGTAATCCTAGACTGAAAAATTCCAGAAGTAATAATAATTTAGGGCAATACTAGCAGAAACAGCTAAAAGAGTTGAAAGTGGTTTCCTTGGGAGGGTGAAACCAGGGCATGGGGAAGGACGGGGCTGGGCCTGCTACACTTTAAGAGTCGTACAGAATGACTTGACATTCTAGATTATGTACAAGAAAAATATGGCAAAAATAAAACTTAACAAGTGTTTAGTAAATACACATGGGAATAATATCATAATTGAGATAACAGCTTACATTTGAGCTATTAGTTTTAAATGCTTATCGGTATGAACTCATATATTCCTTACAACAATGCTATGAGGTAGGCAACATTCTTTATTCCACAGAGAAGTAAACTGGGGAACAGAGGTTAAGTATTTCGCTCAGGATCACCCAGCTGGTAAGGGGAGAAACGAGGATGAGACGTCAGGCACTCGACCTGAACAGCCTGCATGCAGAGGCCAAGATAAGGACATGATCTGTGCACTCTATGGCCAGAGAATCAATTTAAAATTCATTCTACAAATAGTTTATGCAACAAATATTTATTGCCTATGTATCAGGCATTGTTTTTGGTGCTGGGGATACACCAGTGGGGTAAAGCAAAGATCTTGCCTTCCCGCAGCTTGAAGAGTGGGGTAACAGACAATAAGGAAGACTACTAATGCAGAGTCTGACGGTATTGGTGGAGAGCGGGCCTTTCTTACACTGAGTAGAGGCTTGAGGGAAATGGGGAGCAAGCCATATGGACAGTTGCAGACAGAGTGTTCTAGAGGGAAAGCAAGGGCAAGGGCCCTGTGATGTGAGTGGGATGGGTGTGCTGGGGGGGCAGGAAATGGCCACTGGGTCCGCAGCAGGTGAACAAGAGTAGAATTGGGAGGAGCTGGAGTCAGGGAGGAAGCAAAGAGCAGGGCCAGATCATGTACAGCCTTGTAGGCCAAGATAAGGACTTGGCTTTTACTTGGAATGAAACAGAAAGCCACTGAGTATTTTATTTAAAATATTTTTATAGACATTTATGGAGGTATAGTTGACATAAGCAAAATGCATTTTTGAAGTGTACAATTTGGTAAGTTTTGATGTATGTATCCACATGTGAAACTATCGCCACTGCCAAGATAGTAAAGCCATCCATCAGCCCAATGGATTCTTTCTGCCCCTTTACAACCCTTCCCCTCAATGCCTCCCTGGCCCTTATCCCCGCCCACGCATCAACTGATCTGCTTTCCATCACTCTGTGCTAGTTTACATTTCCTAGGATTTTATATAAATGTGTTATGTGTATCAATTCTTCATTCATTTTTATTGCTGAGTTCTATTCCACTGTATGAATAGACCACAGAGCGTTTACTCACTTACTGATGAACATTTCAGTTGTTTTCTTTTTTTAATTACTATGAATAAGCTAAGAATAGTTGTGTACAAGTCTTTTAAGTATTCACATGGACCATATTGTAGGCCTATGTTTCCTATTTTAAGAAACTTTCAAGTTGTTTATGAGAATGTCTGTACTATTTTACATTCCCCCATAACAATTCCATTTTTCCTACATTCTGTATGGTCGGCTCTTTTTATTTTAGCCATTCTGATAGTTGTGAGTGGTTCCTTATTGTGGTTTTATTTTCCATTTTTCTAGTGAATAATGATCTTTTTATATGCATACTTGCCACCTACACATCTTTGGTGAGACGTCTGTTCAAAATTTTGCTTATTTTCCATGGAATTGATTTCTTATTATTGAGTTTTTAGTGTTCTTTACATATTCTTGGCATGAGTCTTTTATTAGACATGCGATGTGCAAATATTTTCTTCCAGTCTGTGGCTCATCTTTTTATTCTCTTAACTGTGCCTGAAGAGCTCAAGTTTTCAATTTTGATTTAGTCCAAATTATCAATTAGTTCTTACATGGATTGTGTTTTGGGTTCTATCTAAGTCATTGCCTAATCCAAGGTCACAGGATTTTATCCTGCATTTTCTTTAAGTTTATACTTTTAGGTTTTGTACTTAGGTCTATGATCCATTTGAGTTAAATCTGCTGCATGGTATAAGGTATTGACCTAAATTCATTTTTTTTGCAAATGTATATCCAGTTGTTCCAGTATCATTTGTTGAAAACACTATTTTTTTTCCATTGAATTGCCCTTGTACTTTGTCAAAATCAACATACAAACTTTGTATGTGTGGGTGTATTTCTTGACTCTGTGTTCTAGCCCACTGATCTATTTTTCTGTCTTCACATGAATACTATACTTTCTTGATTACATTAGCTTTATAATAAGTCTTCAAATCAGGTAGTGTTAGGCTTTTCAATTTCTTTTTTTTTGTTGTTGTTTGTCTATTTAAGTCCCATGCTTTTCCATATGAATTCTGGTATTAGCTTGTCAATTTGTACAAAATAACCTGCTAGCATTTTTCTTTTTTTTTCTTAAATTTTTTATTAAGGTATTATTGATACACACTCTTATGAAGGTTTCATATGAAAAAAATATGTGGTTACTACATTTACCCATATTATCAAGTCCCCACCCACATCCCAGTGCAGCCACTGTCCTTCAGTGTCGTAAGATGCCACAGATTCACTATTTGCCTTCTCTGTGCTACACTGTTTTCCCGGTGACCCCCCACACCATGTGTACTAAACATAATACCCATCAATCCCCTTCTGCCCCCCTCCCACCTGCCCTCCCAAACCTCTCCCCTTTGGTAACCACTAGTTTCTTCTTGGAGTCTACGACTCTGCTGCTATTTTGTTCCTTCAGTTTTGCTTTGTTGTTATACTCCACAAATGAGGGAAATCATTTGGCACTTGTCTTTCTCTCTAGCTTATTTCACTGAGTATAATATATTCCAGCTCAGTCCATGTTGTTGCAAATGGTAGAATTTGTTTCTTTCTTAAGGCTGAATAGTATTCTACTGTGTATATGTACCACCTCTTCTTTATCGATTCATTTACTGACGGACACTTAGGTTGCTTCCATATCTTTGCTTTTGTAAAAAGTGCTGCGATAAACATAGGAGTGCATATGTCTCTTTGAATCTGAGAAGTTGTATTCTTTGGGTAAATTCC
This sequence comes from Smutsia gigantea, assembly GCA_032199065.1. Classification (NCBI taxonomy): domain Eukaryota; kingdom Metazoa; phylum Chordata; class Mammalia; order Pholidota; family Manidae; genus Smutsia; species Smutsia gigantea. The sequence continues at coordinate 19,570 of JAVSCE010009924.1, forward strand.
AAGGAGTGGGATTCCAGGGTCAAATGGCATTTCTATTTTAAGTGTTTTGAGGAACCTTCATATCGTTTTCCACAATGGTTGAAGTAGTTTACATTCCCACCAGCAGTGCAGGAGGGTTCCCCTTTCTCCATATCCTCACCAGCATTTGTTGTTCTTAGTCTTTTGGATGCTGGCCATCCTTACTGGTGTGAGGTGATATCTTATTATGGTTTTAATTTGCATTTCCCTGATGATTAGTGATGTGGAGCATCTTTTCATGTGTCTGTTGGCCATCTGAATTTCTTCTTTGGAGAACTGTCTTTTCATATCCTCTGCCCATTTTTTAATCGGGTTATTTGTTTTGGGTGTTGAGGCGTGTATGTTCTTTATGTATTTTGGACGTTAACCCCTTGTTGGATAAGTCATTTACAAATATATTCTCCCATACTGTAGGATGCCTTTTTATTCTGTTGATGGTGTCCTTTGCTGTACAGAAACTTTTTAGTTTGATGTAGTCCCATGAGTTCATTTTGGCTTTTGTTTCCCTTGCTCGAGGAGATGCATTCAGGAAGAAGTTGCTCATGCTTATATTCAGGTGATTTTTGCCTATGTTGTCTTCTAAAAGTTTTATGATTTCATGACTTACATTCAGGTCTTTGATCCATTTCACGTTTAGTTTTGTGTACGCGGTTAAACAATAATCCAGTTTCATTCTTTTGCATGTAGCTGCCCAGTTTTGCCAACACCAGCTGTTGAAGAGGCTGTTATTTCCCCATTGTATGTCCATGGCTCCTTTATCATATATTAATTGACCATATATAGTTGGGTTTATATCAGGGCTCTCTAGTCTGTACCATTGGTCTATATGTCTGTTCTTGTGCCTGTACCAAATTGTCTTGAGTACTGTGGCTTTGTAGTAGAGCTTGAAGTTGGGGAGCATAATCTCCCCAGCTTTATTCTTCCTTCTCAGGATTGCTTTGGCTATTCAGGGTCTTTTGCAGTTTCATATGAATTTTAGAATGATTTTCTCTAGTTCGTTGAAGAATGCTGTTGATATTTTGATAGGAATTGCATTGAATTTATAGATTGCTTTAGGCAGGATGGCCATTTTGACAATATTAATTCTTCCTATCCATGAGCATGGGATGTGTTTCCATTTATTGGTATCTTCTTTAATTTCTCTCATAAGTGTCTTGTAGTTTTCAGAGTATAGGTCTTTCACTTCCTTGGTAATGTATATTTCTAGGTATTTTATTCTTTTTGATGCAATTGTGAATGGATATGTTTTCCTGATTTCTCTCTCTGCTAATTCATTGTTAGTGTATAGAAATGCCACAGATTTCTGCATATAAATTTTGAATCCCACAACTTTGGTGAATACTGATATTAGATCTAGTAGTTTGGAGTGGATTCTTTAGGGTTTTTTATGTACAATATCATGTCATCTGCAAACAGGGACAGTTTAACTTCTTCTTTGCCAATCTGGATGCCTTTTAGTTCTTTGTGTTGTCTGATTGCCGTGGCTAGGACCTCCAGTACTATGTTGAATAGAAGTGGGGAGAGTGGGCATCCTTGTCTTGATCCCAATCTTAAAGGAAAAGCTTTCTGTTTCTCGCAGTTAAGTGTAATGTTGGCTGTGGGTTTGTTATATGTGGCCTTTATTATGTTGAGGTACTTGCCCTCTATACCCATTTTGTTGAGAGTTTTTATCATGAATGGATGTTGAAATCTGTCAAATGCTTTTCAGCATCTATGGAGATGATCATGTTGTTTTTGCCCTTCTTTTTGTTGATGTGGTGGATGATGTTGATGGATTTTCGAATGTTGAACCATCCTTGCATCCCTGGAATAAATCTTACTTGATCATGATGGATGATCCTTTTGATGTATTTTTGAATTTGGTTTGCTAATATTTTGTTGAGTATTTTTGCATCTATGTTCATCAGGGATATTGTTCTGTAAGTTTCTATTTTTGTGGTGTCTTTGCCCGGTTTTGGTATTAGAGTGATGCTGGCCTCATAGAATGAGTTTGGAAGTGTTCCCTCTCCTACTCCTTGGAAAACTTGAAGGATGATGGGTATTAGGTCTTCACTAAAGGTTTGATGAAATTCAGCGGTGAAGCCATCTCGTCCAGGCATTTTGTTCTTAGGTAGGGTTTTGATTACCAGTTGAATTTCGTTACTGGTAATTGGTCTGTTGAGATTTTCTGTCTCTTTCTGGGTCAGCCTTGGAAGGTTGTATTTTTCTAGAAAGTTGCCCATTTCTTCTAAGTTATCCAGTTTGTTAGCATATAATTTTTCATAGTATTCTCTAATAAATCTTTGTGTTTCTGTGCTGTCCGTAGTGATTTTTCCTTTCTCATCTCTGATTCTGCTTATGTGAGTAGACTCTCTTTTTTTCTTGATAAGTCTGGCTAGGGGTTTATCTATTTTGTTTATTTTCTTGAACAACCCGTTCTTGCTTTCTTGATAGTTTCTATTGTTTTATTCTTCTCGATTTTATTTATTTCTGCTCTAATCTTTATTATGTCTCTTCTTCTACTGACTTTGGGTCACATTTGTTCTTCTTTTTCTAGTTTCGTTAATTGTGTGTTTAGACTGCTCATATGGGATTGTTCTTCTTTCCTGAGGTAGGCCTGTATTGCAATATCCTTTCCTCTTAGCACGGCCTTCACTGCGTCCCACAGATTTTGCAGTGTTGAATTATTGTTGTCATTTGTCTCCATATATTGCTTGATCTCTACTTTTATTTGGTCACTGATCCATTGGTTATTTAGGAGCATGTTATGAAGCCTCCATGTGTTTGTGGGATTTCTCATTTTCTTTGCGTAATTTATTTCTAGTTTCATACCTTTGTGGTCTGAGAAACTGGTTGGTGTAATTTAAATCTTTTTTAATTTACCGAGGCTCTTTCTGTGGCCTAGTATATGATCTGTTCTTCAAAATGTTCCCTGTGCACTTGAGAAGAATGTGTATTCTGCTGTTTTTGGGTGTAGAGTTCTGTAGATGTCTGTTAGGTCTATCTGTTCTAATGTGTTGCTCAGTGCCTCTGTCTCCTTACTTATTTTCTGTCTGGTTGATCTGTCCTTCAGAGTGAGTGGTGTGTTGAAGTCTCCTAAAATGAATATATTGCATTCTATTTCTTTTAATTCTGTTAGTATTTGTTTCACATATGCAGGTGCTCCTGTTTTGGGACAGTAGATACTTACAATGGTTATATCTTCTTGTTGGATTGACCCTTTTATCATTATGTAATGTTCTTCTTTGTCTCTTGTGACTTTCTTTGTTTTGAAGTCTATTTTGTCTGATACAAGTACTGCAACTTCTGCTTTTTTCTCTCCATTAGTTGCATGAAATGTCTTTTCCATCCCTTCACTTTTAGTCTATGTATGTCTTTGAGTTTAAAGTGAGTCTCTTGTAGGCAGCATATAGATGGGTCTTGTTTTCGTATCCATTCAGTGACTCTATGTCTTTTGATTGGTGCATTCAGTCCATTTACATTTAGGGTGATTATGGATACGTATGTACTTATTGGCATTACAGGCTTCAGATTCGTGGTTACCAAAGGTTCAAGGTTAACTTCATTACTATCTAAGAGTCTAACTTAGCTCACTTACTATGTTATTACAAACATAATCTAAAGGTTTTTTTTTTCTCCACCTTTTTCTTCCTCCTCCATTCTTTATATATTAGGTATCATATTCTGTACTCTTTGTCTATCCCTTGATTCACTTTGGGGACAGTTAATTTAATTATGCATTTGCTTAGTAATAAGTTGTTCTAGTTTCTTTACTGTGGTTTTATTACCTCTGGTGACAGCTATTGAACGGTAGGAACACTTCCATCTATAGCAGTCCCTCCAAAATACACTGTAGAGATGCTTTGTGGGAGGTTAATTCTCTCAGCTTTTGCTTATCTGGGAATTGTTTAATCCCTCCTTCAAATTTAAATGATAATCATGCCGGATAAAATAATCTTGGTTCAAGGCCCTTCTGCTTCATTGCATTAAATACATCATGCCACTCCCTTCTGTCCTGTAAGGTTTCTGTTGAGAAGTCTGATGATAGCCTGATGGGCTTTCCTTTGTGTGTGATGTTATTTCTCTCTCTGGCTGCTTTTAATAGTCTGTCCTTATCCTTGATCTTTGCCATTTTAATTACTCTATGTCTTGGTGTTGTCTTCCTTGGGTCCCTTGTGTTGGGAGATCGGTGCACCTCCATGCCCTGAGAGAGTATCTCCTTCCCCAGATTCGGGAAGTTTTCAGAAATTACCTCCTCAAAGACACTTTCTATCCCTTTTTCTCTCTCTTCTTCTTCTGGTAACCCTATAATGAGAATATTGTTCTGTTTGGATTGGTCACACAGTTCTCTCAATATTCTTTCATTCTTAGAGATCCTTTTTTCTCTCTGTGCCTCAGCTTCTTTGTATTCCTCTTCTCTAGTTTCTATTTCATTTATCATCTCCTCCACCATATCCAATCTGCTTTCAATACCGTCCTTTATGCTCTTCAATGATTGGATCTCTGACCGTAATTCATTCCTGAGTTCTTGAATATCTTTCTCTACCTCCATGAGCGTGTTAATGATTTTTATTCTGAACTCCCTTTCAGGGAGAGTCATGAGGTCGATATCATTTAAATCTTTCTCGGGAGTTGTATTAATAATTTTACTCTGAACCAGGTTCCTTTGGTGTTTCATATTTGCGTATGGCACCCTCTAGTGCCCAGAAGCTCTACTCTCTGGAGCTGCTCAGCCCCTGAAGGTAGGTCAGAGGTCGCAGGGGAGTGGTATTGGTGCCTGGGGGCGGAACGAGCAGTTTCTGGCTTCCTGGCTGCTATGTCCGTCTCTACTGCCTGATCCAGTGGGCCAAGCACACAGGTATAAGCCTCTATGCTTTGCGTTTGTAGTTGCTGTAGACAGATCTTCCCTCTGGCTTGCCTAACACCTGGGCAGGGTTTGCTGGTTTGCGAGCTAGGTGAGGCTGACCAGGAGAAAGGTGCAGTAGACTGACTATCACGGAGGGGGTTTTTGGAGCTGTGTAGGTAGCCAGGGAGGTGGAGCACCTGAAGATGGTGAAAGCTCCCAACCTGCTGGGCAGAGTGCACCCGGGCAGTTTTGTCTACCTGTCCTTTCTCCTGAGGAGTAAGCTCTGTGCAATCTTTTCCCCTTTAGCAGCCCTCTTGCTAAGGGCTTCCTTGTTAGGAAGTCTCTCAGACTACCTGCCTTTCTTTTGTTCCAGAGCAGCCAGATATGGATCCCTGCTTTTCACAAGCAGCTAGAATCTAAGTCTCTCCAGGAATTCTGCCTGTCTTAGCTTTCCAACCCCCTAATTACGAGAGCATCATGCAAGCACCATGAAATGTAGGTTTGTGCTCCCAGAGCAAATCTCCGGAGTTAGGTATTCAGCGGTCCCAGATCTCCACTCTCTCCCTGCTCCGTTTCTCTTCCTCCTGCTGATGAGCTAGGGTTGGGGAAGGGCTTGGGTCCCGCCAGGCCACAGCTTTAGTATGTTACCCTGTTCTGTGAGGTGCGCTCTTGTCTCTAGGTGTATGCAGTTTGGTGCAGTTCTTTTTCCTGTTGCTCTTTCAGGAGTAGTTGTATCAGTTATATTTTCGTATTATATGCGGTTTTAGGAGGAAGCCTCTGTCTCACCTCTCACGCTGCCATCTTTAATCTGTCCATTTTTCTTTGGATTATATTTCACCTATATATAAATTTTGGGAGAAGTGACATCTCAAAAATATTGAGTCTCCTGGCTCGGGGGCAAGGTGTATCTTTCCAGTTATATTATGTCTTTAATTTCTCTCAGAAATGTGTTCATATATCAAAAAATATGATGACATGGTTAGGAATAAACCTGATAAAAAATGTGTAAGATCTATACAATGAAAACTATAAACATTGCTTAGAAAAAGTGCAAAAGACCTAATATTTGGTTATTACTTATGTGCCCTATTGCTTGATTCATATTGTTTTCTTCCCATCCCTCATTTAGTTAATATTTATTACAGCAATTAAAAATTTTTTGACTTGTTTATTCTAACATTTCTGTTTTTGTTGTGAAAATCTGTAATCCAGTGTACTGTCTTTCTTTTGAAAAGGCTGTTCTCTTCAAAAGTGTTATCTTATCCTACAGGTAATGCTCTGGGGAAAGGCCAGTCTAGTGTGTCAGCCTCAAGCAGTTGAGCAATTGGAGTAGAATGAATCTCAATTAAAGGACAGAGGCTCTGTCAACAGAAAACCACAGTCATCAGATTCCACTCCACAAAATAACTCCTCTGGTCAGGAAAACATTCTCTCTCTCTCACCATCAGAATATTAGAACTCTAATTCTCCAGCTCTGTGGTTTGTAGGTGGCAGGGTTAAGACACGATAATTTGTCACCTAGTCCCACCAAGCTTTTCCAGCTCCTCACAAATACAGCACTGTAAGCTACACATAAGCTACTCTGAGTTTATTCCTAAAGACACTTGGACCACAAGTCTGAGTCTTTCAAATGGGTCAGACATCATTTGTCCTAAGGCAATGGCCAGTGATAAGCAAGTATAGAACTCCAAAGGTTCTCCTCACATCTTATTTTGCCTTACCCAGGCTGGATTCCCTCCTGCATTAGGCCAAAGCCACCCACCTCACAAGTACAAGTTAAAATACCTCTGTTTGTTCCCCCAATAATATCAGGGACTTCTTGTAGTTTTCTGTATATATATTTTTTGTTTCTAAATTCCTCCTGGGTTGATCTTAGCAGAAAGAAGCAGTAATCTTAGATTCAAAATCAGTTATCTTATAAATTAGAATTTTGACTGGAACTAGATCAAATTTCCAACATAAATACTTAAAGTAATAAAGTTTTCTCTAATTTCACCTAATAATAAAAGTCTCATTTAATTGCAACCCACAAGTTTAGATACTATCATTATGATTTTTTGATATGTGTTATCCAGAAATGATTTTTTTAACTCCAAACTTTAAAAAAATTATCTTTTTGTAATTGAATTCTAACTAATCAACTTCAAGTCAAGCAATATGATCTTTATAATATGTATTCATTAAAATTTAATGATATTAGTTTTATGGCCTGGTAAGTGGCTAGTTTTTATAAATGTGTCTTTGAGAAGAAGGTGTTTTCTTAGTTTGGGTAAAAGGGTTTATATAATATCACTAAATTAATTTGAATTTTGTGCTATACAAATTTTCTGTTTATACATTTTCTGATTACTTAAGATAGTTATATTGAAGTGGGAACACCGTAATAGTGGATTAGTTTCTCCATGTACTGCTATTGATATTTGCTTTATGTATTTTGAGGCTAATTTACTGAGTGTTTACAATGATTAAACTTTTTTTTTGGTAAGTTGAATCATTTATCATTAAATATTGACTTTCTAACAAAAGCTTATTAAGGCTTTTGTTCTTAAGTAAATTCGTCTGGTGTGAAAACTCTCTTTTATAGTATATCTGGTATATCCTATTCCATCCTTCAGTTTTCCAGCTTTCTTGGTCATGCATTTTAGGCACGTCTCTTATTAAGAACATACAGACAGATTTTAAAAGGAAAACCAAATCTGCTTAGTTTTACTTTTAACTGACACATTTAATCCACAAGTGTTTATTTTGATTACTGATAAATGAATTTGATTTAATTATCTGTTTCCCATGTGACCCATTTTCTTTATGCTCCTTTTTTTTCTTCCTTGACTTAAAAAAAAAAAACGGATTTTTTTGGTAATATTTTAAATTCGATTTCCTTCTCCCTCCCAGATGGTTTGGAAGCTAAATACTCCATTTCTACTGATATATTAGTTATTCTTGATTTTTAACCATGAATACTTAATATAATCCTATCTAACAATTTTTTAATTCATTCTTTATTTTTTACCAACTTTCAAAAATACAAATGAAATGGTACTTTTTTATTCATTACTAGTAATCCTGAAATATATTCTAATAAACAATACATAAAATATTTAGAGCTGGATCTTTAGAACCAAAGACAGCCCAATTATAACTCACCATATTCACACTGGTATGGAAAAAAATGGCCCATGACTTACTGATCAGAATTAAAAGTGATTTTGAATTGCTTACCTGCTGGCTGTTTTCATAGAACAGTTTTTCTTGTGTCCTCTTTCAGCCCGGTTATCTCTCAGAAGCTGATGCTATACAAAGTGTTAAGACAAAGTTATAGAAACAAAAATATTTTCATCGTATTATTTTGTAAGTAGGAAAGTATTCTTGGCATTCAAATGGACACTACTGGGTCACTTGCATTACTTTTTTTCTACGAGTTTGTCTCAAAACAAAGAGTACTATTTTTGCTGAAGATGCCAATGCCATTCTTGTAAAACTGTAAGTAAGAATTGGCAATCTAGTGCTTCCTTGACCACTATAGTGCCCTGACAGTTCACGCACAGCCTAGAGCTGGAGGCTTAGAACTCAGTTCTCATCCTGACACTCTGGTGTGGTCCTGGTTAAAGTAATGTAACCTTTTTTGTCAACAGCCTCTACCACTGCGTTCAGCTATGAGGCTTTGTCTCCTATGCTGACATAAAAGATATAATTTTCTCTGTACCTACTGACCTAACATGGTAAAGAGACAGACTTAAAAAATTCTTTTTCAAAGAAATTATTGGTTTGGAAACATGCAATTAGAAACAATATATATTTGATGGCTTCCTCAAAATGTCCCACCATCCACTTCCTTTCACACTTGCTTTGCTGTAACATAGTCAATACTTTGTATTATGTGTTCACTCAAACTATGGCTTATCTTATTTATGCAGGAAAATGATTATATGCAAGAATGGGATAGTAAGGAGTTGTAGAGTATATTAGAAATGAATCCTAACAAGTATAGAAATCTTGTAAGTAATAGTGCAGGATAGATCTGGGTTCTTTCCAGCTGTGTCAGTAACTTAACAAGTAGCTAGGTTTTAATTACAGATGTAGCATTTACAAACAGTGTAACTTTGAGCAAAGTACTTAACCCTTCTAAGTCCTATCCTCCATCTGAAATATGAAGGTAACAATCATAGTATCTACCACTGGGGATGCTGTGAGCTTTAAATAAGAAATACCATGGAAAATGGTAGGCACTATGACTAGAACATAAGAAGTGCTGAGAAAATGGTTCAAATGGTACAACTGTGATAACAATGACTGAGCCTAGTTGTCACTGGGGATTGTCTAACTAGTATCAATAACTTGTAATGACATAACTGTTTTCCCCTATTTAATAACAGCATTTAGAATAATTTATTAGCAACATTTAGCCATCTTTGAGAAAGAACAGAACATGATTAGATCACCAAGAACATGGTTAGAGCATTCATTCTTTCAGGAATGTCTTAACTAAGTAAGTATATCTTAAAATTTCTCCTAAATATCTACTTCTTTCCATGCCCACTGCCACCATCCTAGTCCAGACCATTATTTTCTCTCACCTTTAACGTCTCAAACGGTGTTCCTACTTCTATCCTTCATCCCGTCTATTCCATTCTCCACACTGCAGTCAGTAATTCTAAACTAAGGACTGATAGCATTACTGTCTTCACATAACCCCCTAAATCTTGTATAAGGCTTTCATGGCCCTTCATAATATGATTACATTTCTGGCCTCATAATTTTTTATGCTTCTTTCTACCTCCAACCTAACTTCCTTATGAATTATATATCCCAGCCATACTGAACATTTTAGTTTGGGATGGGTTCTTGTTCACCTTTGGCCTTTTTCTTCAGTTATTCAGTCTGTCTACATCTCCTAGATCCAGCACGGTGTCTGGAACATTTTTAGTGCCCAATAAATATTTGTTGAATGAATGAAATAATGAATAAATGATATAAAGAAATATGGAGTGAGATCTAGCATCTGATAGGGAGTGAAAGCGGTATCTTATTATAACTACTTATGGAAAATAGCAACCATTTATCTTAAGTCCATTAATCTGAAAGTGTTTCAATTTAGAAATACTTCGTACCATGAAAACTAAATTGTTTCTGAAAATAAAAATAATTAATTACTTTGGCATTCCTAAACCTAGTGCCTTTAAAAATATATATATACTAACCAACATTTGTGACACAGATAGCTAGAGGTGACATGATAAAATCTCTACCTCCACCTTAAATAATAGTAGTAGTTAACTAACTTTTCTAATTTGAAGATGAAAGACAGATATGTGAACACTATGCCTGAGGTTTGTGTTAAAACAGTTTAAAATAAAGAACTCAAAATCCCGAACACAATGTTCTGAAATAAGAAAAGGATTCTATTGTTTAGTTTTGAAAAATGTAACTATGAGGACCAAAATAAATATTAGGCTGGATCTACCCAGTCAGGACACTTCTCAGAAAGGCTACCACCTGGATAAACTTAAATGAGATAGTACTTTCTCTGCTTTCATGTTTGAGCTCCTTCTGTTAGATTCATAGGGAATTTTCTTTTCTTCCTCAATTTATAGTTTTGATGGGCTTTGTATACAAAGGGAGACAAATACTGGAATTAAATAAAATGTGCCTATGTTCAAAAGTCATCACAACATTATCTCACTTTATCAGTAAAACTATAAATCTGGGTGCACCTTTGCAAATCTAAAATCAAGCACAGATGAAAAATACACACTTAGATCTCTGGGTCATGAGCCTAACAAGTTAATATGGAAACCTGGATCTGTTAAAGGGCAAAGGCAAAAAAATTAATCCAGAATGTTATTAAAATAGAGAACATGTATTTATATTTGAAAGATTCCCAATATGTTTCTCCTATGCCACAAAGAACAACAAAAAAAGGCAGCATGTGGGGATAGAATCAGGTCATGAATTCATGATAAACGACACAAAAATCCTTGAGCTCTGCTCTAATGAGCAAGCATCACTTATCGGGTTTTGAGAATTTCTTCATTCTTCTTCCTGACAACTTTGCTGTTTCCTTGGACTACTATCAGTGTCACAAGTGAGGTCAACTTTCAGGATTCGGACTCAACAACGTGAACTCTGATGAATAATAACTTCTCAATCTGGTGCGAAGTGCTTCTTACCTTCCAACTTTCAGATTGAAGGACTTAGGCCAAACGGAGATATATTCCCCTTATTAGTGACCTGCAGATGTATATTAAAAAATGACTCATATAAGAATTACATTAAAACTCATAAATGCCAAATCTAGCACAATGAGAAGTTTATAAAACGTACACCATCTTTTAAAAATTGCCGAATTAAACCAGGAAGAGAAGTGTTCCCTGTGGAGAATGGTTCTACTGTTAAAGAGGAAGCTGTGAATTTCTGTGGCTATTCATGTTATTTTTACAAGAGCATGAAAAGTTTCAAATCCCTAACACAAAAGGAAGAAGCAAAGAGCAGAAATCTTATTCCAAAGTAATCCTCTCTTTGCCACCGGATATTTAGCAGGCATTCATGCTCAGGAGTGTTTCCATTAGCAGCCATGGAACTCTATGGCTTCAGGGAATGCCTCAAAAATCTACCTAAAAAGTCAAGTCTCTTCACACTTGGCTTCAATGTCCTCACCTTAAATGGAGAACTGAGGAATATATAAACTATGATCTGTGACTCCTTGTAAGCACAGCCAAAATGTCAAACCATTAGATGCGCAAGGAAGAAGAGCCTCAGAATTAAAAAAGGCAATTAAAAAAAAAAAGAGATGCTTCCAGATGCTCCATAGAGCCGCCTATCTGTCCTTCCTTCCATTTCTGAACTGATTTTCACATGTCTCTTCTGTGGCCTTTAGCGTGTCCTCTCTGTGATTTTCTCAAACATTTATCAACATACTGTAATTGCTGCTTTCCTGCCTCAGATTATAACCACTTCGGGGGGAAGCTATGTTGTTTTTGTAAATTTCTCTTTTTGTAAAAATAGAGTGCCTGATGGATAATAGTTTTTTACAAAATGTGTGATAAAGGAAGGATAAGTATGCACGGTGGAAATGGAAATGGGATTGAGCGCTAAAGAACAGAAAGAGGAACCATAACATGGGGAAGGTTAGTGAGTGGGGGGATTTCAAAACAAGTGTGATTCATATCGTCATTTCTTCATAAGTTGGTATGAGAAAAATAAAAGTTCATCATGCATGCTAATAGTCATTCATTCAACAATATGTTGAAGGATTGTATACTTTCTTTCTGGTCTTGCATTTCATCACTTGCACGTAGGTTTAGCCAGTAGTTTATTGTGTTAGGTCTGAGCTGGAGCAAGAGATTTTTATTCTTCAAAATGAAGTGTTCTGTATGTGTATTTGTTTACACAGCTATACATACAGTCGTTCTTCATTATTCGCCGTTTCCATAGCCGCAAATTTGCCTATTTGCTAAAATTTATTTGAAACACCAAAATCAAAACTTCTGGCGCTTTGCTGTCATTCCCAGACACATGCAGAGAGTGGTAAAAATGTGAGTCCCCTGTAGGGCATGTTCTCTGCCAAAGTCTGACAAGGTGATGCTCTGTCTTCCTGCTTCAGCTCTCACAGTGTAAGTAAACAAGTGTCTTTTTTGCTGTCCAGTGTTCCTAAGTGTCAAAAGGCTGTGATGGGCCTTATAGATAAAATATGTGCATTCCATAAGCTCTGTTCAGGGGTGAGTTATAGTGCTGTTGGTCACTAGTTCAATGTTAATGAATCAATGATATGCATCAGATAAATAAGGTGTCTCTAAAAGAAACACACATCAAACAAGGATATGTATTGATCTAAAGGAAAATTTGTGACCAGAGGCTCTCAGGGACCTAACCTTGTATTTTTCCTAGGAGTAATGTTTCAGTATTTGCTACTTCAGTATTCCCACTGACATAACAGGAAGTACCTACCATTGACTTTATAGAACATGACTACTGAAAATAACAAGAATCGACTATATCATTAACAACATACCGAGTCAAGATAAAAATCTGAAATGGTGTGTCAAAGTTTAAGCAAAAGGCTGATTCAAAAATTAGTCAAAAGGATGTTAAAAATTAAAAAAAAAAAGAATTGGCCAACTTTCTTCTATGTATGTTATTATTTATTTGTTAATTTTTAACTGGAGAAAAAAGGCTTGACTGGAAGCAACCAGTTGTGCCATAATCTAAAATACAAATTTATAGCATCACTTCAGTATTTCTCAAATTCTAAAAGATAGAAAATAATATTAAAAAAATATATTTTCAGATAAACGATATATTCTGCTGTGACTCACTTCTAGAAATAGAATCTTATTGTAAGCATTGCATATAGAAGGAATGAACCATTTGGGAAAGCAGAGAGCCCAATTTTTACATTTCAAATAATAAGATACGTAACTTAGACTGGTTAATTTCCAAATCTTTAGAAATACTGGTACATACTCTATTATTAATGTGAGAAGTAACTTTAAAGAGGCAAATTGCTCTCATGGAAAAAGACATTTACCAAAAAATTAAAACTGAATTCACATGATATAATGTGTGTTAAGGGAAATGTGTGTTAAGAAATACAGCATAATTCATAATGAAGTATTTGGCATCTTTCTTTTACTTAAATGGAACCAAAGGACTAGTTACCCAGCTTAGGAAATTAAACATCACTAGTATAATAATGTTGCCAATTACCATTACCAACCACAACTCCCTCTTTACCTACCTTCCTACCTATCCCTCAGAAGAAACTCTGTGGACCTGAGGTTTTTCATTCCCATGTAATTAAGAGGTATTTTTTACATATCAAATTTTTGACCCACTTAAAAAAATAACTTCTCTAATCCATAATGAAAAAAAAAAAACCAAAACAGCAAGGAAACAAAGCCTAAAATGTTTTATGCTTTAATATTTGTCAAAAATTTAAGCCCTAGCTTACCTTAGCATGTTGCAGAGAGAGAAACATTCCATTCAAAGGACAAAGAAAGTAGACTATTTATTTTATATATAAAGTTAATGGAAATGAATGTCAAGTTGTTGCTAAAGTCAACTAATCATTGTGCTGCCATGTACACAAACAGGAAATAAAAAAAACCCCTCATCTAGAAATATCACATACACTTGTAAGAAACTATTATGACCTTCTAAACTTCAAAAACAAAAGTATTTTCTTGCTGGCTGATCCTATGTTTAATACAAAATCAATTTCTTAAGCACATATACTATTTTGATACCTTAACTCTGTGGAAAACAAATATAAATGGTGAAGTCCTACAAACAAGGGAACTGCAGAGCCTTTTCGTGCAGGTGACATGTGTGACCGAGGGAGGTGGCAATAAGGCAGAACTCAGATGCTTCCTGAGGTCAGTGTGTTCAGCGCCCCTTTAAGATCTCCTTTCTAAATAAACTGGGATTTATATCTTTCCTCATAAAGCTGATCTTTTACCTTGAAGGGAGATGTTTAGGTATTGGAAAGAGACTGAGTAACTTCCTTTTTGATGAGAATGTTCCTTACCTGGCCGTGTTCTGTCCTTGCCCCAGGACTAAACCAATGGCTGCAGAGAAAGAGAAAAGGAGTTAGCAGGAACCCAACTAAAAACACGTGCTCTCACGTGGTCAATCTACATGTGCTTTAAGACATGTGTTCGCCACCAGCAACAGAGCCTTAAATATGCTTTATTTTAATGGATGTTTCATGTAATTCTAGACTTACACCAATTTTGACAGAAAATGGAAGAGTGCTCATAACCCAGTAATTTTCAATTTAATAAGCAAACTCAGAATTACATTTCCATTTAATTATGCTAACATAAACTGCTGGGACTGTATTCATTTTATGAATCAATTCCAGTTATAAAATCTACAAATGCTATCATTTACCACAACTTAATTACAGCACCATTACAACAAATTATGACCTTCTGATTGTGGGAGTTTTAAAAAATATTAAAAATACAAGGCTATTGTATCCTCTGGCTATGCCTCCAGGAATAACCACACAAAGCCCTTGATGTGAATTTTGGACATTCAGCTGAAGTCACTTTCAGCCACTCCTTCCACAGGTACAGCAACCGGGACTGTGGCTGAGAACAAGTTCAACAATACTCAAAATACAGAAGTCACTGCATAGTTGAAGGCTTCCCTTCCTGGACTGTGTCTGGCCCTGCCTGCTCCACCCCACACATTGCTTCAGCTGCTCCCTGGACTCCTAGTAGTGACCTATCTAGCGATGCCTTCGATGGAAATTGCTGTCATTAGCTGTGTCCAGTCCTCTGGCAGTATTCTGCATAAAAACTAATTGTAAACATCAAAGAGTAGAAAATCAAGAGACACTGTGGCAAATAAACCACAAAAGCCTGCAATCACAGGGAGTGGTAATACTGCTATGAATGCTAGTTATTTTTTCAAGAACAATAATACTGAGATCTGCTCTGGAGTTTCCCTTTGCTATCACTGGGCCTTCACATCATTCTTCTACTTTGTGTACCTCCATTTCCTGTTTCCCATAGTTTTGCAGCTTATTTTAGTCTTTTCCTGAATCACTCACTGAACAGTGTTTTGAGAGTGTTTGGGAAGTACTTTGTTTGAATTGATCTTTTTCCCCCTTGTTTGTCTACTTTCTTCTTCTTGTAATTGGTTTTCAATATGACAATCTAGGGCTTATTCCTGTTGTTTTGCATGTGGTCTGTATTATTTCTCTGGATGCTTTTAGGAGTTTCTAATTTCACTAGTCGTGGGCCTCTTTCATTACTGTGCTGGATGAAGCATTTCAATGTGCAGATCTGTGTCTTTCAGTATGAGCTCATTTGTTTTCTTTTTTTCCTTCCCCCTTTTTTTCTTTCTGTCCTAACAGTTAATTAAATGTTAGATCTTTTGGAGTGTTTTCTATCCAAGTTTTCTTATCTTTTCCCTCCTAAAATTTCTTTGTTGTTTTGTTAAATGATTTTGTCAATTAAAAAAATTAAATTCAATTATTTTTTTTGAGATAATTGTAGATTTACATGCAGTTATAAGAAATAATACAGAGATCACATGTACCTGTACCTAGTCTCCTAAAATGGCAAAATCCTGCGAAACTATAGAGTAATATCACAGCTAGGCTATTGACAGTGATAGAGTCCAATACAGAATAATTCCATTACCACAATGATCCTTCATGTTGCCTTTTTATAGCCACACCCATTTTCCTCTCCCTCTCTTCCTTCTGTACTTAACCCCTGTCAACGACTAACCTATTCTTTTTTAATAATTTTATAATTCCAAAAATATTATGTAATGGATTATACATTATGTCACTTTTTTGGATTGGCCTTCTAACACTCAGTATCATTCTCTGGAGAATCAACCAAGTTGCTACACATATCAAGAGTTTGTTCCTTTTCATTCTGAATAGTACATAGTCCATTGTACGGAAGTGCCCCAGTTTGTTCAATCATTCACATACTGAAGAAGGACATCTGGGTTGTATACAATGAAAAGTTTACCTCAACAGTGATGACAAGTTTCTATTCACAGGAGAAACTGACAAAGATCAATATCTTGTGGGCCTCTAAAATCTCAGATTGGTGAATTTCTCATTTTAAAAGAATTACTTTCTCGTCTGAGACACAGTATTTCAGCTTCATGTCTCACCACTTTTAAGTTTTCAGCTTTTCTAGGGCTTTTAAGGGGCAAATTGTCATTTCCTTCAGAAGACACAAGTTCACGTTCCTTCTATCTGCTTAGTTGGCTGCGACTCTCCGACTGCTTTCCATCTCCAAAAATTGGTTGAAATCTCTAATTTGCTGAAATGTTCTTTCCTTTTTTGTCATGGTGTGTTTATTTATACCTTTTTCTTTCTTTCTAGTGGGATTTGGGGAGGAAGACTGAAATAAATGTTTAAAGAAGAAAAATCTCCAAGAGACAGTGGTATCACTGAAACCACAAAGGGAAATGTTTTAAGAAGGGAGTGGTCATTAGAGTTAAATATCATAGAGAAATCAGCTCTGACAGGGACTGACAAAACACAGTTGGAGGGGTTGGTGGTGATCTTTTCCAGAGAAGTTTCCAGAAGCAGTGTGGGAGAACTACAGAAGCAGGACTGCAGTACCATAGCTGCCTGCAGAAGTGGGATGTGAGGAAGTAGATGGGTACAGTACAACCCATTCTTTCTGGACATCTGGGTTTCAAAGTCTGAGCATGGGGTGGGAAGGGAAGATATCGGAAGGAAACTTGAAGAAGAAATTTAAAAAACGTAGATGATGAAAGTTTTTGGAAGAAAAAACTACATTTAGTTAAAAGCATAGGTGTAGGAGTCAACATTGAACAGGAGGAAAAAAATCTTTTCTTTCAGGACTAAAAAAAGGGGGAGTGAAAGAAGATATATTTGGGTAAATTCATCCAAATTTGGGGACTAATAGCCTTACTTAGGAAAGTTCAAGAAAAGGCCAATTTCTGAGAGGGACAGGTGGTAAAAAGGACTTGGTGACTTAGGATACAGCTTTCTGGGACACAGATAATGTTGTAAGCCAAGGTCACACTAAAGCATTGCTGAGGCATATACTGAAATTTAACATTAGAAATTTGTAATAGCAACAAATCAAACCTTTTGATTTTATTCAGCAGTATTCAGCAGAGGAGCAGTAAATGTGAATAACTGGTTGATCCAAGATTAAGAGTTATAGGGCAGCGTGGTAGGCAGAATTCTAAGATGTCCTCAGGAAGCTACCCCGTTGTATAACTTCCTCTCTCTGAGTATGGGAAGGACCTAGAAATATGATGGGGTAGTTACCCTTGTGACTGGGTTGTGTTACACGGCACAGCTAGTTTTAAAGAAAGGGAGATTATGCATGGCAGGCCTAAGCTAATCAAGTGATTCCTTGAAAGGACTGGATTCTTCCTGGCGAAAGAGACTTAAAGCTTGAGACGGTTTCAATGTGAGGAAGACGTCCCACTGCTGGCTTTGAAGATGTAGGGCCGTGATCTAAGGAACTAAGAGGAGCCCCTAGGAAATGAGTGATCACTGGCTCATAGCCAGCAAGAAAACTAGGACCTCAGTGGCACAATCGCAAGGAAGTGAATTCTTCTAACAACTTGCATGAGCTTGGAAGTGGATTCTTTCTGACTCAAGTTCCTAAATGAGAACACAGCTGGCTGATGCCATGATTTCAGCCTGATGGGACACTGTGCAGAGAACCCAGCTGAGCTTTGCCTTTGTCAGACATGTGGCTTGCAAATATTTTCTGCCAATGTGTAGCTTATCTTTTCATCTTATTAGTAGGGTTCTCCACAGGACAAAATTTCTAATTTTGATGAAAAGCTTTCCTTCCTCAGTTGAACTGCTGTTGTGCATACCTTCCTCAAAAATTAGTTGAGCATGTTTATGGGGGTCCATTTCTGGGTTCTGGATTCTGTTTCACTGAGTTACATGTATATTGCACATGATCTGGATTATTGTAGCCAGCAAAATTGTGAACGAGTAAATGGGTGGTGCTCTTTTAAGTTACTAAGTTTGTGGTAATTTGTTGTGTAGCATAAACAATGAATATACACAGTGGGGAAACTGAAGGCTATGTAGCAAAGGCAGAGGACTAAAGGACAGGGAGGGCCAGGCTGAGAGACACAGCTGAGTTCTATGTTCTTAAGATTCAGAGGGGTCGGAAGTGCTTGTCAAACTCAGTTCTCCCTCTAGAATATGGATGAAGTGTGGGCATGTCTAGAAGCTAAGCCTAACATATTATCTCATTAATACACAAATGTCCTAATAACAAATAGCCATCATCTACTAGGTGGTCATTAGTGTTCTTTCACATTCAACCACAAAAGCATTCATGGTTGGTTAACTGTAGAGTGGAAAAGAGTTAAAAAAAAACTGTTTTTTTTTAAAGACAATAAATCCTTAGGTTTTTTTTTTAATTCAAATCTCTGCAGGTGAATAGTTCCACACTAATTCCTTCTCATGGTTCCTTAATCCCTTTTCCCCACTGATAGTGTTGAACTTGAAGGAGCAGATACATATAGGACTTCATGAGACGTCAAATAATATTACATCTAAAAAGGACAAAACCAACTTCAAGATTCTTAATAAAGTCTCCTAAAATGGACTTCTGAGTTACAGCTTAAAATATACATTTTGATTTTTAAAGTTTCTATTTTTTGACTCAGAAGCATAATTTTATGTTAACAGTGGGTCTTGTATATATAATATGCTAAATGTATTCTCTCTAGTTATGGTAGCTACTAGCCATATATGGCTATTTAAATTAATATTAAAAAACTCAGTTCTTCAGTTATACTGTCCACATTTCAAGGGTTTGAGACGTGGTTTAGCAGCTACCATAATGGGCAGTGAAGACAAAACATTTCCATTATTCTAAAAAGTTCTATTGATACAGTCTAAATAGATTATCATTGAGATTTGAATTAACTTTGGAAATGATATATAATACTCCACACTAAACATCTCTATGAACTATAACAGTTTTATCGAAGAGACTCGTACATATGAAGAAGTATATAGCAGAAAGGGGAGAGGAGAAGTAGAAATATCTGTGAAACTCCTGACCCAATATCCTTACCAGGGTATCAAAAAATCAAGATATGGAAGTAAAAATTAGGGTGAGGACAGAGTATTAAGAAGAATCATATGGCTATGTAAGAAATAGGTCTTGGGGGCAACTACAACTGCTGATGCCAAAAGATGAAGGCACAATGTCATGTAAAACACGGTGACAGGGAGTTCCCAGTGACCTTCAGTACCTAGGATGATACACAATTTTGATACTCTTGATTCTACTTTGCCAGTGGTTCTCACAGTGTTGAATTCAAAACGTAGTCTATGAAGCCCTGGGAAGGAGTAAGTAGTTCCCCAAAACACTTGTAACAAGAAGTTACTGTATATGTTACAGCCATGAACTGGGTGGGTGAGGGGTGGCAAGTGGGGAGGGCGGAGAGAAGCCAGTTTCACTTAAAGAATATTCTTGATACAGCAGTAACATTTTTAAAAATTAAATCTCAACTTTTGAGTATACTTTAGACAATGTATTCTTCATGGTGAAGTGGGAAGCGCTATTTTAGCTGCATGTTGAGGTGTAACTGTTGTCTACCAGAAAGTTGTGAGATCCTGTGAACTGCAAACAGAATAAACAACTGTTTTCACGGAATATCATTTTTAACTTGCAAGAATGATGAATGCACAAACTATGGTCATTTATACTTGGCCATCTAGAAGACATTTTCTTAAAAACTAAATAATTTGAGCATCTAAATTTAAGGAAAACTATTTGTGACTAATAAGGTTGAGCTTCAAGCAAAAATGAGACTCAGACTTTCAGAAAACTTGTAAGTGCCACCATGAACTTGACAATTTTCTAATAAAATCTATTGTAATATTAATAAATGTGACTCCAAATGGCCATTGAATGATTTACTAAATCATGATGTGTAAATTCAGATTTCAAGATAGACCTAGATTTTAATGTAATAATCTCATTGATATTTTTTCATATTACACATTATGACTAACCTTTGAGAAACTACCAATTGTTGTGTTTTGATCTAGCATCACAGAATATCCATGATGATCTGAAAAGCCTACTAAAATACTCCTCTCTTCTCCAACTACCTATCTGTGTGAGGCTGGATTTTCTTTATATGCTTCCACCAAAACAACATTTCACCATAGATAAAAAGCAGAAGCAGCAATGGCAATCCAGCTGTCATTAAGCCAGACATTAAAGTGATTTGCAAAAACCATGTTCTCACTATTTTATTGGGAAAAAAGACAGTTATTTTTCATAAAAATTTGCTATTGAATACACAAATACTTCCAATATTCTTTTACTACAAACCATCTTCATTTAGTGGCCTCTACCTCAACGCCTGGCAGCACCAACTTTCCAATGGACAACTACACTCATTTCAGGTACCTTTCTCTCTCATATTCAAAGTATGAGCGAGTCCATTATCTCACAAGCATCTCTTAAATCCATCCACTTCTCAACATCTCAGGTAACACTTTAGTCCAAGCTATTCAATTCTACCTGGAAAGTTACAACCTTTCTTGTGCCTGTTCACTTTAACCCATTTATCATACTGCAGAGCTAGAGTAATCATTTCAAAGTTCAGTTCTCAATATTTACTCACAGCGAATAAATAAACAAGTAAGTAAGTAAGTAAGTAAAAGCAAACTAAAGTCTTTATGGCTTTCCACTACTCTGGAGAGAAAGCATCCCTAACACAGCTTACCAGGTGTAGCATTATCTGGTCTTGGCCTACCTTCCTCAAGTCTTATCCCATACTACACGCTCTTCCTCCTGTTCTGTGCTCACTCCCTTAGCATTCTTTTAGTTTCTTCAACATTGAGAGGGTTATTCTCTCTGCTGGAAGCGCTCTTCCTGCCACCATTCACATAGTTCTTAGATCACATTCCAAGCTTGTTGTCCTTAATGAAGCCTTCCCTATCTCCATGTCTAGTTCAAACTCCTAGACATAGGATACTTAGTTCAGTATATAATACTGCATTTATGTGTCCATATATAATACATTCACGCGTGTGCTTACCGATTACTATGTATTTTCTCTATTAGGTTGTGCCTAGAACAACGATGGTATCTGACTTGTTCATTATTGTATACTCGACACCTAGCACATAGTAGGGCCTCATAAATATTTTCTGAATGAATGGATAAATGAATGCCTTGAGATATAGGGCAGAGTTTTATCAATTAAAGCCCTTCTGTTATTCTACATGAAGGTAGAATTAAGAGCACTGGGCTAGGTGGTCTTTAAAATTCTTTTGGGTTCTCCTGTTCCATGGGCCAGATGACCAGGATGTAAAGATATTCCTCATTCGTTATCTTTTTTATGAAACAAAAAGCTAATTCCAAAACAATGCTCAACAGGCCCTTTTAAAAATTTCATTTCTTTTATTAAACTACAAATGTAAATCTAGGAAGTTCAGCCTGGTATGGTTGCTAAACATGGGTTTTAGAATCAGAAAGATTAAGTTTGGATACAGGCTCTGTCACTTCCTAGCTAGGAAAACTCTGATAAAACATTTTTATTTTCTGAGTCTTGGTGCAAAACTGTGATTTATAAGAAAAATATATTTCTCATACATATTTGGTCTTTTTCCATGGTTCTAGACTCACAGCTTCCAAAACCCTTGGAATTTCTTAAGTGTTGAAAGTAACAAAGGTATATGTTATGTTAATGAGGTGACTTTTGGACCCCATCTAGGGATGGGAGCTGGTTGCCAGGGGAACCAACCACATGGTTAGAGGGTCAGAACTTTCAGTACCAGCCCCTGACCTCCAGAAGAAGAGAGGGGCTGGAGGTTGAATCAATCCCAATGGCCAGTGACTTAATCAGTAATGAGGCCCCCATAAAAATCCCATGGGTAAGGTTTGGAGAGCTTCTGGGATGGTGAACATGTGAGGATGAGGGCAAATGGCATGCCTGGAGAGGGGTTGGAAGCTCTGTGTCTCGTCTCCATGCCTTGACCTATGCATCTCTTCTGTCTGGCTGTTCTTGAATTATATCTGTTTATAACAAACCAGTAATCTAGTAAGCAAAATGTTTCTCTAGTTATGTAAGCAAATGAAGCCCCCCAGGAGGGGGACGTGAGAACCTGAGTTATAAGGTGGTCAGAAGTACAGGTAAAAACTGAGCTTGTGATTACATCCTTAGTTGGAGGGAGTTGTTGGGACCTTCCATTTGTAGCTGGTGGGTCAGAAGCCTGGGTGACAGTCTGAGATTGTGAATGCCTTTGAGGAGGGGTCGAAAGTCTTGCTGGCCTAAGCTCTTACCCTGTGGAATCTGATGCCATCTTTGGGTAGACAATGTCGGAGCTGAGTTAGTTGAGCCGTAGACCCAGCCAGTGTTGCAGAGACTAGCTGGTTGTGTTTGGGGAAACCTCCACATATTTGATGGTCACAAATGTTATAAATGAGGTATTCTGTGTGAGTAGTAAAGGACACACATGGAGAAGAAAAAACCTTAGTTTTCCCTTTCCCTTTGGTTTCTTCCTTATTTATAGAATAAATTCCACTTCCCTTATAGTATTGGGAAGCTTAAACTAGACTAAGACTCTGGCACATATTAGGTGTTTAAAATAAATACATATTTTTTCAATACAGTACACAATGGAATATATAAATATGTGAACTTTTATTCTGTGAATTAGTCAATAATACCTATTTATTCCTAAATGTCAATGGAGACAACAATGCTCATGGGTAATATTTACAGAATTCCCCAACAGGTGTAGCATGTTATCAAATACATAAAAGATGCTTCATACATTTGTTCCTTTAATTGACTTTTGGTTGAATAGAATACAGTGTGTAACTTTAAAAAGTCAAATTATCTCTAAAATGGAGTCTAATACTTCTATGCCTGCTTCAGAGGGACAATAAAAACATTGAAGAGAGTGCCACATATGAAAATACTCTGAAAAATGAAATATTCTATCTAAATAAAGCAACATCATCACCTT
Organism: Smutsia gigantea; assembly: GCA_032199065.1. Lineage (NCBI taxonomy): Eukaryota > Metazoa > Chordata > Mammalia > Pholidota > Manidae > Smutsia > Smutsia gigantea. Next base: position 42,897 of record JAVSCE010009924.1, read on the forward strand.
GAAATGTTACATACTTGGTTTAATAATCTCTTTGTATTTTACATAAGTACTTTGTAAAAATGTCTTTTGTAAGAAAGGATTGTTATTACCCTCATTCTATAACTACAAATTAAGATGCATGAAAGCTAATGACTTACCTGAGGGGATCATAGTAAATCACAGCAGGATTTGATCCAATATATCTTACTTATCTCAATCTAAAGTTAAAGCCAGTTTTACTATAAAGCAATAGATACTACATTTCAAAGTGTGCAAAGTATTTCCAATGAACATAATCTTCGATCTAGGCAAATCTTGTTTTATAAAGGAATTCATAATAGGATTATAAGTAATTACCCATGTATATTTAAAGTAAGTTTTGATTGTATATAATTCCTCAGGTAAATATCCTATATTTTAAAATGATATTAAAACAAATATAAATTTCAATTTAAAAATCAATTAATAAATCACATTACTCAATTTAAATACAAGTATCTCATAAACGATTGGAAAAAATTAGGAAAAAAACCCTGGAGCTATTTATGTTCAGTACCTAAAGGGAGGTGGAGTGAATAAAAAGTAAACACATTTGATGCTTAAATATAAAAAAAAATAGTCATGTTAGTTTTGTTCTACATTTTAATATTTGCATTTTCATAAAGTCAAGAGATTAAATGTGAATTTTGAAACTTAATACGTATTTTTCCTTAGAAATTAAGTACTAATTTCTCTGCTTTAGCTGTATTGAGATTCTTGTCATTTTTTGTGTACTTCTCTATAGTTATATTAATGAATATTTCATTCATCTGGGCTAAATATTTTCTATTAAAAGAAACCTATTATATATTAACAATTGAACTTTAAATATAGTAGTAGATTTTCAAAGGAAATAATTATTAGATGGTATATAAAATGATTAGTACATTAGGTGTTCTTTTATTAAGATAATCCTATTTTCATAATTATGACACCCTGCAAGGCTTCTCAATATCTGTGCAGAGCACAGATTTATCTTTGAAACCAAGACTCCATATTCTGACATGTGTGCAGCAAAGGTGATTATTCACAAATTTCCTCTTTATAGTTGAAATTATTGCAAAATATAGTTTTTACAGAAACCATCCAAACTTTTATTGACATACCTCCAGTATTCCCATGTACTGAGCTGAAAAGTTTCAGGGAGGCAAGCTTTTCCAGAGTGGGCACCATGCTAGGAATTGTTCTATTAACTCTAAAGACATCTTTATCCATTCCCAAACTCAGCAGCCCTATTTTTTTGATTAGTTATTTCTAGGTTGCTCTATACTAAACTTTGTGAACCATGCAACCTATAACCATATGGCTTCAAAAATGAAATCCCTAAATCTTACTGTGTTTGAGCCTGTAAAAGATATTTTCTCCTATTCACTAAAATCTATTTTTAAGCTAAAATTTTATGAAGTAAAATTATCTTAAGTATCCCTGTATCATGATTTTAGGGGTGAACTTCTAAAGCAAAGAAAAAAAGAAAGAAAAAATTAGAGGAATCACAATTAACTGAATGAAAACAGCAGTTGCTTACTAGGAGTTCCTAGGTTACTAAATTGGGAGTTTCAAAATTAGGAGTTTCTAAATATTTAGTAATTTATTGACTGTTTCTAACCATTCTCACAGGTTTCATTATTCCAGCTCTGAGGTAAGCTGCAGTCAGGATTACACAAACCGCTAGCGGTCTGTGCCTCCCCCATACTCTTGTGCAAGCATCGAGGAGTGGGTATGTCTTTTCCATCACTAGCCAGGAGTGGAACCCGATAACCCTGACTCCAGAGCCTATGATTTGATGTGTATGGCACTGTGTTAGGTATTGTAAGAAACTTAAAGAACAAGACAAAGTCTACCATGGCAATTTCATGGTCCATTAAGGGGAATGAAGCATGTATATAATAACTGTATTCTAGAAAATAATGTGATAAATACTATAATCAAATAGAAATAAAAACCTGAAGAGAGAATATAGAAGGCATAGAGAACTGCTGGTAGGAGTTTTGGTAGAAAATACAAATATTCCTTAAAGGAGGTTGTGGCAAGTACTGCTGTGGCCTCAACAGCTCTGGAACTGCTTACTTTCAGACTTCTAGTTATGTCAGTAAATTAAAACACTATTTGTTTAAACCATTATTTGTAGGATATTCCATTTCTTTTTCCTGAAAGCATTCTATACAACATTGATGTTCAACCATTTTTGAGTAGATATTGAGTAGACATTTTCTGAACAGTTATGAAAATATCTTCCTCACATATTTTTACATAGGCATCTAAAATTTTTCCCCATAGATTTAAATATTTGCAAAGGATTATTTTCTATCAATTTAATATATTGATATTTTAAAATAAAACCATTATACACACCATTTAAAATATATATATATTGGAATCCAAATATCTCTGTGATTTGGTATCTACCATCAATGTACTTATATGAAAAAAAAACAAACAAAAAAAGCACTTCTTTAAAAGTTGAAAATTTTATAAGGTTTGTTTTTCTCCTTGAACTCCTTGAATTTCCAATTCACTGCCTCACAGAAGTTTACCCTAATGTAATTTATTTTTAATGCTTAAAAAGCCTTTTTTTTAGTAACCCAATTACATTCTTCTGCAACTGTATACATCTATTTATATATACATATCCATAATTTTCTTAAATTTTTGTGACTATAAAACAAATTAAAAATTATTTTGGAAAGTTTCAAATCATTTAGCTGTGACGATAACAAATGTTTGTTGATGATAATCAGTTAAGGTCTAAATCAGTTATCATTAGTATTCAATTAATGAAACCAACAAATATATTTTGTTGATATCAAACATAAAAAAATCAAATTTTATGAGAATAGTATCATTAATAACGTTTTCCTCCAAATTATGTATCCATTGATGAATATTACCTTTAGCATCAATTCCATTTATATTTTTAATTTTTATCAGTTTGAGTTTTGGAAATCTTGTTCACAGAAATTGATAGATTGAAATAAAAGGAATTTGATTAGGGCAGTCACTTGATTATTGAGCTCCTCTACACTTTATGCCAAAAATCACACAATGATTTCTAGATTAAGAAGTATTTTTTAATAATCTACCAGTTGCTGAAAATTAAAAATTATAAATTACCTAATTTTCAAAAGGTTTCTGACTTAATCATTAGATTCAATCTGTCAACAACAATATCAGCACAATCATTTGCAATATCTCTGTTTGGAACCAAGGAGGATTTGATTTTACATACAGAATAATGTGCCAAAGTGATTAGATTAGAGATGGAACATCTTTTTTTCCTAAAGTGAAAGAAAGGCAATTGTGAAAAGCAAGAATCAGCAAAATAACCAGGGCTAATCATTCAGAGAAGAAGATATTTATGTGGAAGCAAGGGAGTTAGTTGGAAATTGACTCCCTTGGAACTACTGGTGACTATGATTCACTTGTAAGTCATTTGCATATCCTAAAGGCATGAATACCTTGGTTCTTCTACCATGAGATGCTGAATGTGGTAGTTGGAGTCAGTTTCCTGTATATGACTTTGTAACAGGGAGCAGGTCGAGTAGAAGAAGGGCAACAGGCAGTATGGACTCACATACGTGGGCTAGAAAGTTGGGGAAGGAAATCAACTATGTCTGGACATACCTTGAACACTGGCCATGTACTTTCTGTTAAACACTGACCATTTAACCTTCCGTTAAAGGAAATGTTAGGAAAATTTCAGATATTGGATTTTTCCCCCTAGGACAATGAAAGAGACGAATTGAAGCACACCGTGATTAGTCTCTGGAAGGGTGTTAACCTTAGGAAACACAACCGGGACTGTGTGTGTGTGTGTGTGTGTGTGTGTGTGTGGTATGTCTGTACAAAGTGTGCCTGGGTAGTTACTTATCTGTGTAAAATAAAATTCTAGTAATGTTGCATCCTATGGTGAGGCTTACAAGACACCTTCCTCATTTGCCCTAGCTAGGTAAGGGTCAGGCCTGAAGAGAGGGGTGAAAATAAATTTGCTACAAGAGGTACTCTCAGCCTCCTTCAGTATAATTTAATTTTAATAAAATTTAAATGAAAAACTTATAATTAGGGAATGCAGGTTGGAAACCAAGTTTAGAACTTCTAAATGGAAGCAGGGAGTGGCATGGAGGCTAGACTTAACAGGGGATACGACTAATATGATTAGGGCCTTGGTCTAGACCTTCCTCAAAGTACCTCTCTGTAGAGATAAAATGGGTGAGCCTGCTGACAAAGGTTTCTTAAAGACTGGTACTTATACTCATTGTTTCAAATGGCCTCAGGGCAGAAGCCTTTAAGCTGTAAGGATATAGTAAGAATATCAAGGCCACATCATTTCTAGGCATGGAATTACAAACACAAACACAACAGAAACCTAAATTTTTGAAGGAACCCTAATGTCTAGAGAAGCGAACAACTCAACTACCAATGTCTATGACTTTAAACTCTCTCCGACTTCCACCAACAAGAAACGGGCTGCTAGGGATGAAAATGGTGACATAGGAGGTTCCTGAACTTCCCTCTTTACATAGACATACTGAGTCCACAGTTGTACATGGAAGAATTCCATCCATAGAAATCCAGAAACTAGCTGACTGCTAAACATTGGGCAAATGAGAAAACATGTACATTAAAATGGGTAGGAAAGATTTAGACATAGTCTCACCATAAACTCTACCCCTGGCACAGCACCGTACACTCAGAAGGGAGCTTCTAACTCCCAGCTTCTTCCTCAGCAGGAAAGAGTTTGGAACACACATCTAGTGCCCTAAATTTTAAGATTCCTACTCAAAGGACAGACCCTCAAAACACCTAGGTCTGAGAACCAACAGCGCTTATGTCCATGAGACCCACAGAACTATAACAAAGGAGCAGTTCTTAAGGGGCATGTGAGAAGTTGTACACCAAAAACAGTTTTAAGAGGTAAGTTTACAGTGGTAAAAGCCTACTTAAAGCAAAAAAGAAGGATCTCAAATAAACCACCTACCATTATACCTCAAAGAATTAGGACTAGAAGAACAAACTAAGCCCAAAGCTAGTAGAAAGAAGGAAATACAGATTAGAATGGAAATAAATGAAACAGAGGAAAGACAAAAGAAAATATGAATGAAGCTAAAAGCTGGATTTTGTAAATATAAACAAAATCGACAAAGCTTTGGCTAAAGAAAAAAGAAGTCAAATAAAATCAAATAAGAGAGGAGACCTCACAGCTGATAACATATAAATACTAAAGATCATAATCACATGCCAACAAATTAGGTAACAGAATAAATAGATAAATTTCATAATATACCATCTACCTATCTATTTGAATCATAAATAGAAAATTCAAACACACCAATTACTAATAAGGAGATTAAATTAGTAATTGAAAGCTTCTAAGGAAAGAAAACTCCAGAACTAGATCACTTCACTGGTTAATTCTACCAAACCTTTAGAGAAGAATTAAGAGACAAACATGGCAGTACATGGAGCTCCACAGAGAAAGTGCCAGGGCAAGTGACAGCCAAGCAGACACTGGGCAACTCTATGCTTTGCTGTTGAAAAATAATTTAACATGGGTGAAGGAGATTTTAGGAAGCTGAGAGGAAAAATGTCATCATATGCATTTTCTGTGCAAACGTGCAGGAGGAGCACAAGAAGCAGCACCCAGGTGCTTCAATTAACTTCTTCAAGTTTTTTAAGGAAAAAGACTCAAAGAGTTGGAGGACCGTGTCTGCTAAAGATAAAGGAAAATTTAAAGACATGGTATAGGCAGACAAGGGCCATTATGAAAGAGAAATGAAACCTTTTATCTCTCCTAAATGGGAAACGAGAAAGAAGTTCAGAGATCTCAATGCACCCAAGAGGTCTCTGGAATTATTCTTGCTTTCTTCTGAGTATCACCCCCAAATCTAAGAACATATGACCTACTTATTGGTGGTGCTGCTGAGAAATGGGGAGAGATGCGGAAAGACACTGCTGCAGATGACAAGCGTCTTAGGAAGGAAGACTGCTGAGCTGAAGGAAAGCCAAAAAGGACGTTGCTCATACTGAGCTAAAGGACAGCCTGAGGAGGCAAAAGGGGGGGTGTTAAGGCTTAAAAAGGCAACAAAAAGAAGGAAAAGGAGGAGGATGAAGAGGATGATGAGGAGGTGGAAGATGAAGGTGAAGAAAATAATGATGATGTTAAAGAGTTGGTTCTAGTGCAGCTTTTTCTTGTCTATAAAGCATTTAGACCCCTGTACACAACTCAGTTTTTTTAAAGAGAAAGACTGAAATGCAAAACTGTTTAAGATTTCTTTTTAAACTGTACAGTATCTATTTTTGTATAGTTAACGCATTACCAAATGTGTCTCTAAAAAGCCCTGCCCTGGTGGTCTTTTCAATAGCCATTAACCTTGTTTAAGTTCAGTGTGGGGGCTGTAAATTGACATGAAGATTTAAAGCAGGTTCCTGCTGGTGTACAGCACAAATTAGTTACATATGCGGCTGGTAGTTTTCCATTCTCAGGTGTCACTGATGCAGCTTATAAGAAATAACTGTTGTTCTACTAACTGAATACCATGCTGTAATTGCAAAAAAATAAGAAATAAAACAGATGCAGCCATTTTGTGATGTTCTAATGCTTCCAAATAGATATAACTTTTTTCAGTTAAGAAAAAAATAGAATTAATATCCTTCATATAGTCTCAATCCTCAAATTCTTCCAAAAAATAAGAGGGAACACCTTCAAACTTGTTTTATGAGCCTAGCAATGTATCTGGTATCAAAGTCAGACAAGCACACATGCCAATATCCCTGATAAACATAGATTCAAAAATCTTCAACAAAATATAAGTAAGACCAAATTCAACATTACATTAAAATAACCAGACACATGATCAAGTGGGTTTTATTCCAGAGATGCAAGGATGGTTTAATATCTGCAAATCAATAAATGTGATAAAGCAAATTAACAAAATGAAGGATAAAAATCATATGATCATTTCAATAGATGAAGATAAAGCATTTGACAAAATTCATCATTCTTTCATGATGAAATCTCTCAACAAATTGGATAGAGAAGGGATTAACTAACAAAGTAAGAGCTATATATGGCAAGTTCATAGCTAACATCACACTCTGTGGTGAAGAGCTGAAAGCTTTTCTTCTGCAATCAGAACAAGGCAATGATGTCTACTCTTGCCACTCCTATTCAGTTTAGTATTGGAAATCCTATCTTGAGCAATTAGGCAAGAAAATTATAAAAGGCATCCAAATTGGAAAGGAAGAAGTAAAACTGAATCTGTTTGCAGATGACCTGATATTATATTTAGACACCATAAAGATTCCCCAAATGTATTAGAATAAATGAAATAAGTAACTTGCAGATACAAAAATCAATACACATAAATTAGTTATGTTACTATACACTAACAACAAACTATAAGAAAGAGAAATTATGAAAACAATCCCATATAAAATAGCATCAAGAAGAATAAAATACTTCAAAGTAAATTTAACCAAGGAGGTGAAATACCTGTATCTGAAAACTATAAAACATTGGTGAAAGAAATGGAAGACACAAATAAGTGCAAAGATATTCATGTTCATTGATTAGAAAAATTACTAATACTAATATATCCATACTACCCACAGATTCAGTGCAATCATTATGAAAATTCCAATGGTATTTTTCACAGAAGAAAAAAACCCTAAAATGTGTGTGGAACCACAAAAATACCCGAAATAGCCAAAGCAGTCTTGATTAAGAATAAAGCTGAGGCCTTACAAATTCTGATTTCAAAGCTATAGTATCAAAACAGTATGTTATTGGTTAAAAACAGACACATAAATGAGTAGAAGAGAATAGAGAGCCCAAAAATAAACCCATGCATATATGGTCAATTAATGTTTGACAAAGAAGCCAAGAGTATACAGTGGGGAAAGGATAATCTTTTCAATAAATGGCATTTGGAAAACTGTACAGCCACATGCAAAAAAATGAACTTAGATCCCTATTTTACACCATACACAAATAATCAACTAAAAATGGATTAAAGATATGAACATAAGACTTGAAATCCTAAGACTCCTAAAAGAAAAAGTGGGGTAAGTTCCTTGACATTGGTGCTGGCAATGGCTTTTTTTGGATTTGCCACCCAAAGAAAAAGAAACAAAAGTGAAAATAAGTAAGACTACATGTAAATAAAATGTTTCTGCCCAGCAAAGGAAACCATGAACAAAATGAAAAGGCAGTGGAGAGCAAAGCACATATCTGATAAGGGGCTAATACACAACATATATAGGGAACTCATACAACTCAATAGAAAAAAATCCAAATAACTGAACTGAAGAAATGGGCAAAGGATCAGAATGGACATTTCCCCAAAGAAGACATAAAGATGGCCAAAAGATACATGTCAAGGTGCTCACCATCATTAATCATCATGGAAATGCAAATCAAAACCACAATGAGATTATTAACTCACACCTAGTGGAGTGTCTATTATCAAAAAGACAGACAATAAATGCTGGTAAGGATGTGTAGAAAAGGGGATCCTTGTGCACTGAGGCTGGGAATGTGAACTGGTGCAGTCACTATGGAAAACAGTATGAAGGTTCCTCAAAAAATTAAAAATAGAACTACCATATGATCCAGCATTTAACTCCTTGTTATATATTCAAAGAAAATGAAATCACTATATTGAAGAGCTTTCTGTATTCCCATATTCACTATAGCATTGTTCACAAAGCCAATATATGGAAACAACCTGAGTGTCCATTGATGGAAGAATGGATAAAGTAAATATAGATATGTACACACACACACACACACACACAATGGGTTATTACTCAGCCTTAAAAAGAAAAAAATTCTGCCATTTGTGACAATATGGATGGGCCTTGGCACTATACTAAGTGAAATAAATCAGACAGAGAAAGAAAAATACTGTATGGTATCACTTATATGTGGAATTGACAAAAAAGTAGAACTCATAGGAACAGTATTGAATGGTAGCTGCCAGGGACAGGGAAGCAGGTGGGGATGGAGGAAATAGGCAGAGGCTGGTAAAAGGGTACAGACTTTCAGTTTTAAAATTAATTAGGTCCAAGGATCTAATATACAGCATGGTGACTATGAACAGTGCTGTGTTGTATGCTCGAAAATCATTAAAAGAGTAGATCTTGAGTGTTCTTGTACCTATACAAAAGAAGGTAAATACGTGAGGTGATAGATGTGTTAATTGCCTCAACTGTGGGAGTCCTTTCATAATGAGTATGTATATCAAATCATCATGTTGAACACTTTAAATATATAATAATTTTAATTGTCCATCTCAATAAGCCTGCTGGAAAAGAAAGAAATGGGCTGCTAAAACTGCAAACTATCCTGGAAAAGCATCTAGTGCAATAAACATACCAGTTTTGATCTTAGGGTATAAGAACACGGAAGGTCCTCCAAGAAAGCAGAAAGGGAGGATTGCCTGACAAACTGGATATATGTGTTATGGCACGCTGTGGATTGAGTGCCCCTGTCTTGCCTGAGGGTTTCCGTCCCAGGCAAGTTCAATAAGGATTTGGAGAGACTGAGAAACGAAAACGGAGTATTCTTGGGGTAAAAGGGTTTATACCTAGCTTTATTCTCCCAGCATTAGGTTGAGCACTGGAATCACGTCTGCATCCAGCTGTCTGCAGGTCCGTAATCCACCTCCTTCTCTGCCTTCGCCCAGAGCACTGGGCAGAGCTCTATATACAGTGACTCAGTCACTAATAGCTCATTGCCTGTGGGTGTAGAAGCAGTAGCCCAGCAGCAGGCCAGTTACATCACGAGGTAGTTTAAGGTCAGGTGAGGATCCTGGCCATAGGAACTCCCCTTTTCCCCGGAGCCCCATTCCCTGAATGGGAGCATTTGCTGAAACAGCCTGCCTTCTCCTCAATTCTATATTGTAATGCAGGCACTTTTAATTCATAGGCCAACACAGTACAAGGATCTGATGAAAACTTCATGTCATTCCAAGGTCCTGGATGAGATTTTGAGACAGTTGAAGTAACTGGTTGAGGTTTTGAGGGTCTCCTTTGGGAAAGGCAAGAAAGGTATTCTACGAACATACATGCATATGGAGAGAGGAGTGTGTGTGGATGTCGACAAGTCGGTGAGCTGAATATGACAACTTGGTTAGCAGCTACCCACCTGATAGTACCTTCTTTTCCTTATTTTGTTAGGGGCAAACTATATATCAAACTCAAGTGATCCATCCCGACAAATCTAAAACTTGGATAGATCCCTTCTTTCCTAAACTCCCTTGCAACTGCAGGTGACCAAAGAACCGGTTCTGGCCAACGAGAATGAAGGGAAGGCGAGTCAGTGTCCCTCCTTGACACACTTCTGTCTTGAAAGCAGGAAGAAGCCCCAGTGGCTGAGGATATGATCTTACTTGGAGACAGGGTCTTTACAGAGGTAATCGAGTTAAAATGAGGTTATGAAGGTGATGACCCTATAAAATTCCTTATATATTTGTCTCCTTTCAGAAAGGAAAAGTTTGGACATAGTGACAGACACACACACAGGGAAAACATCATGTGAAGAGATTGTCGGGGGGGGGAGGCAGAGATCGGGGGGACTGGGGGGAACGCTGCAGAAGCCAGGGAACTGCAAACCACCCGTCAGAAGAAGTATGGAGCACATTCTCCCTCAGCCCTGGGAAGGAAACAGCCCTACTGACACCTTGATCTTAGATTTTGAGCTTTCACAGCTGTGGGACAATGAATTTCCCACCCAGTTTGTGGTGCTTTCTTACAGAGGCCCCAGGAAACTCATACGGAAGATAAAGCAGAAAATCAGAAACAGTCTGGCCCCTGATAACATCTTTAAGCCACTAAAAAGCCCTAGAGCCATCTTCCTCCTGACTTATGCGAGAAAAAAACAAAACCTTTTAGTTTAAGCTACCATTAGTTTCATATTCTGTTACTTGTACCTAGTACCTTCTGATAAATAGATGGCTTTTAATCAGTCTTGAATAACAAACAGGATTTTGAAAGATACGTATTGGAAGGCATGGATGAGCAAAATCTCAGGCAGATGGGGAGAGTAAAGTAGAGGTTATATTCCGGGAATAGAAGCAGACCAGAAAGCTGGAATATAGGTGTTAGGGGGAAGAGATAATGGCTAAGGTGAAAAGTTAACTAGCCAGACAGGGGAGGGTGTTTAATGATACACTCAGGAGGTTTCTCTATTGGCGGGAGGCAATGCTGGAGGTTTAAAGTAGGGAATAAAAGGATCGGAACTGAACTTGGGTAGTAGAAGTAAGTGGAAGGTGCTGAAATAGAGAACAGAAACAGTAAGATTCTCTAGGATCCTATAATAATATAGAAGATAACAGAGCTTTGATTGAAGTAATGGATCAGGAATCGGAAAAGGTGGGGTCAGCATGAGATAATGAAGAAATCGGACCAGCAGTATGTAGGACAGGAGGCTGTAAGAGGACTCCATTTTAGTTCCTAGTCTTGAGAGAATGGCAGTCAAACGCATTGAGATAACCTAGAAAACTCTAAAAATATTGACATTTGAGTTCCATCCCCGGAGAATTTTATGTAATTGATTGAGAACCACTAGGGAGACTGGTGTGGAAGGCGAATAACATGAGAGTCATACCTGCTAATTTGAGAAGCAATACTCAGTTGACATTATCTAATTTGTCCTATTTTAAATTCACACTTTCATGTCTTCATTAACTCAGTAACTGTTTACTGTCTATCAGGCACTGCTAGCAAGGGATTTACATCAGTGACAGAGATATGACACTTGTCTGCCCTCAGAGCATTTACAATCATTACCCAATGCAATTTTTGGTTTAAAAACAGTACTAAATCTACTCGTTAGAGTTTTTTGTTTCATATTATGAAGAAAATATCCAAGTCTTTTGGTTGTCATTCTGAGATAATAAATGCTTTTTCATTCTTTTTTCCTTCTTTCTGTTTGAGGGACAATAGAAAGTTTTATAGGATAATAAATGAATGAGTGGGGACTTGATGATGGGGAGAATCTAGTAAACATAATGTTGCTCATATAATTGTAGATTAATGATACCAAAATAAAAAAAAAAGAATGAAATAAGCTATTAAAAGGGAAGATCATGATATTATAATAAAATATCTATAAAATAAACACATATAAAAATAAATAGATAAAAAAGAATCTATATCATATTTATATTATATAAACTATACTTATTATTAATAATTTATATAAATTACCTGCGTCTGAACACAATGCCTGCTTTGTATTTGTTAAGGATTGGATTTAAAAAATAGGATCTAATGGGTTACTATTATGACTACTTGCCAGAAAAAACTCATTCGATAATTAATTCTTGCCTTTCCATAGTTCACAGCCTTTCTCAGATTCAACCAACTTCACAGAAGACCTATGGTACTGAGCCAAAATGTATGATGTGCTTAAGTTCTTCCCACAAAGATGTTTTAGAAATAGAATTAGCACCTTAGAAGTTCATCCACTCAATAGTTTACCATAGTTGAAGCTCAACTGCTTCCTATGTGGAATTATTAAGTAAATTAGTCTGTTCCTTCTGTGGCTAACTGAAAATACATTCAGATCCCCTCAAAGCACGTGCTGAGCAGGGGCAGAGAGAAGGGAAGTAATCAGAAAGACTTACTCTTCATGTACTTTTGAAAGAGTTGAGGAGGAAGGGAACAGCTGAGAAGCAGGAGGAGAGCTTGGTGTTGTTCAGAGTGATGGACATTTAAATGTCTTCGGACAGTGTATGAGTTTCAATAATGCATAATTTCAAAGTCTACCACAAATAAAACAATGACTGTATTTAAAACCCTTCATTTAAATTTCTATTTCATGGATTTCGTTGAAATTGCACTTGCACAACTGTCGGTGGTGTATGATATTTACTCTTTCTTAAGATAGGTACACCTTAAACCACCTTTACTAGCAGGAGCTGCCAGTTTCCCAAAAGAAAGACATAAAATATCCCAACGAGTTTAAACGAATACAGTGCCTACTCACTCATGGTGATGAGAATCTGGGGAAAAGTGAATCATCCTCTTGTTACTAACTGGGCCGGGAGTGGTCACCTGGAAAGAGAGTTAAAGCAAAACATCCGTCACAGATGAATTTCTAAGAGACAGTGAATAATAAGGACATTTCCATCGGGGGACATCCACTCTAAATGAAGATACAATATTCATTCTCAAAATCTAAACAAAACTGTACAGACCAGAAGTATAATTTAATTCCTGGTAAGAATGCTTTACTTGTTTGGTTTGGTGTAGTTCCTCTGTTAGAATTTTAAGACTATTTCACAAGTACCTTTATAACCGAAAAAGCATCTGTCTTTAAAAAAACAGACCACCAAGTCGCATTTCCAAATACTGTATAGCGGTGCGTATATTTAATCATACCAGGAAAAAAAAGAGGTTCACTTAATTAGATTAGTATTGAGCAAATATTTCAATGACCAATATACTTGCAGTTAATTCCCAAATATATGCTATAATGCACACATTTAAATGCATACAAAAACTTAAGTCAAGGAAGTAGTCAGTAGTCCTTTTTATAGTTTTCCTATAAAGCCAGGAATGATTTGCGTATTTACATAGAACAAAATGTAACTTCACTTAAAAGAAAAATATTTTATTCCTCTATTTCTAAATAAAATTAAAAGCCTGATGAAGAATTAAAGGTTCAATTTTTTTCATAAAGTAATTACTCCCATTAAAAATATGTTTTTTCATAACTTTGCTATCTTAGGGTTCCCAAAGGGAGAGTATAAGCAGCACCTTGCAAGAAGGAACCTACAATCATAATCGACAAGACATAAACTTAAAACAAAAGGTCTAAAGTTATGCTCTGTCATAATATTAAAAACTCACTTATAATCAAAGAAGTGCCACTTATAGAATAAAATAAAAAATGGCATTGGTGAGGCTGAAAAACCCCTATGAAAAGAAACTAACATTTTCAAAAACGTGTTTCTTCTTGTACCACTTGGGTAACAGGATACTAGAATACACTCTTGAAATTCCAAGAAATGCAAATATTGCACATGTGCACAGATGATGAGCACCACAGGTAAACATGTGGCTCAACTCCAAGACTACATCCTGCACTCATCTCAAAATGAGGTTTTCATGCTATTCCGGTGGGTATCCCTGGAATACAGTAATCCATTTTCTACACTGTGGCTATGAGAAAAGCCGACTGTGCCTATGTCATGCTTTGTTAGAGGTTCATGATCACATTATCTCATGGTGGACCTGACACTTTTATTCAGTTTACAGTATGCTCTATGTACAGGCAACTTATTTCCTTTGCCAGGGCTGCTGACAACCTTTTCCACACTATATTAATCTTGTTTACTGACTTTATCTTGGTACAAATATCAGAAAACTGAACTTTTTATCTCAGAGAAAGAATAAACAACGTGTTGACAGAAGCAGAAGCTATTTTCAGGGCTAAAATTGCTTGTTTACCTGAAGCTATACTTATGGAAAAGTGTGTAAGTCTTGCTGTGGCTTGAAACACATAATCTGAAATTTAATAAATGAAGAAATTTCACATACACCCATGTGATAAATTGCCTGATGAAAACAATGCAACTGAATACAATAAAACATGAGTTTATAACTAATTTATACCACAATATAAATGTAAGCTTTCAATCTAGTCAGAAATAATCATGCTAGGTATTTCTCAGAAATCATATACATATGAACTTTAAGCTCAATTCAATTGCTGCAAATAACTCACAAACGATTTACAGTATCAAATATAGATATATAAATGATTTTACATATTTTCCTAGTACATGGCATTTTTAAAGAAAATATAGGTGAATATCCTTTACTGCTATTTCAAGTCAATTTTTGTTTGACTTTCATAGATATGCAAACAGACATAATTTAGAATTGTTTTTAATGAAGTAAAGCTACACCAAGATTCATGTCTGATGATCTTCTCTGGGTTTATGTCACTGGTCTGTTTCAGGAGTAAAATGTTCTTACATTGGTATTTCACTATTTTAGTGATGAGACATCCTTACTGAAAATCTAAGATCTTAATACAGAATTCAGCTTGTGGAAAGCAATTCTATTCTGGAGTTCTGGTGAATTTTAAACTTGAAAACATGTGTTTAATGTGATTGGTTATTGGTAGATACTTCAAAGTATTATAAAATGTCAATAAACATTCTTACAGAATTCCTTCTAAAAAATTTTAATTTGAGGTTAGATAGTGATTTTATAAAAGTAATAGGAAGTAATTTTAAACATTAGATCAAAGTATTAATTACTAGTAAACAAGTAAGTATGGTGGTTATTTTATTGTCTAAAAAATATGTCTTCCAGAAATGTCTTGGAAATAAATCACAAATAAATAAAAAAAAGGTCTTTCTTTAAATATCCAATGAAATATTCACATAGTGTAGTTTATGTTAGGAAAAGCCAACATATTTCACAATATTAGATAAAGAACATGTATTCTGTTCTTCATGAGAAACAGTATTTTCACAAACCAATTCTTGTTATTTGTTAAAACTATGGAGACAATCACTTATATAATGAGCCACTTATATAATAAGATTATATATTAACTTATGATAATCTAAGATATCACAATATATGACCAGAATTCTTATGATTCATTTGTAAAATATTACTATATCAATAGGGACTACAATTCTAAATAAAGTAGGTATCTTTCTTTTCATAATCTATGTTTATTATGCAAATATTAAGTCAAAGACATAAACTCAAATCTAGAAAGGAATAGATGGTCTTGAGACAAAGTAGAATTTACATCAACTTCTGGCCTTTATCAGTTGTGAAATAAACTATAATGCTAAAAGACCATGTGGGTCTTAGTGCTTGCTGTTGTTATTTACAATCAAGTTATCAACCTCAGAAAATAGGAATGCAGTAGTGATAGATAAAAATTCAACAGCAGTTGTACAAGTACCACTATCAAAACAATATATGGGAAATTTAGCTAAGTGTTATCAATGACAAAATATCCATTTTCTCTTTTATTATATATTCAAATCAATTTCTTATTCTATCACTGATTTTTATCATTAATTTCATGACTTTCCTCAAAAGTTAAACAGCAGTTTGTTTTATATCTCATTTTCATTTTGTTCTTACCAAACCCACTACATCCTATCCCAGTCTTCTACAATTAGGTGGTTGAATAAATTACTTTCCAAATCAGACAAACTTATCTGAGAAACAATGGTCTTTACAGGATTAATAAAGAGGTTGTTCAATACGGATGAGATCCTATTCATATTCTCAGTGATTTAAGATCCCTTCTATGTCCCTTCTAGTATAGTCATTTTCCTTCAACTTTGTTCTCATCTACAATTATATTTTACTTGCTTCCCAAATGCTATTCTGCTCCATTGCCCACACTGACGAATGCTTACGGTGGCAGGCTGCCATTCAAAAGAAGGCCTTTTCATTTTGTGAGGACTGGTCAATCAAATCCACCTGGCCTCCAGGCTATAGAGAGACATTGCCTGAGCCTTCCTGCCCATTTGTCAAGACCTAGAAGTTTTCTGCTTCTTGAAGGACCAGTATTAATTTGACTCAACTTTGAAGAAAGAAATAAGCCTTTTAAAGGTTAGCAGGCTCTGCATGAAGGCCCACCGGTACATTCAACAAATAATGTCAGTCAAACATATGTGACAGATATTAAGGAAAAACAGCTCAACAAAAACAGGCTTAAAAATATGACTTTAAATCCTTAGCATTGAAAGTAAAGGGAGTTGAGCAAAGAGGTGGAAGGAAACAATGTAGCTGCTAGTCTGTATATTTATCTTTATCAAAAAACAAGCCTAAGAACACAATATTCTGAATGTTTTGCAGTAATTGATTTTAATTAATAGCTTTAAAATGAATGTGTGAAATATTTATCTTTTATTCTATACTAAAGAATACAGGAAGATCACTCCCAGCGTATTTCAAATGAGGGCACCTGAGTTTTAATCTGTGTTCTAAAAAGTTCTGTTATGGGGTAGTTGGTAGAATGAATAAAATATTTCTGTGTCATCTATGCTCATATATAACATTACAGAATGGTCACAGTTCACAAAAGGCACAATCTATTTGATCATGGAAAACATTCAGGAAAATAACACTAAAGTTACTTTTAAAGCAACATTAAAAAAGTAAAAATTACTTTAGATTTACTTCTAAGGCATATACAAAAAGTGACAATTAAGGTAGCATAAATGGATACTATTTATAACATTAAAGGGCAACAAAGCAGGTATCTCATTTAAAAGGAAAAAGGGGGGAAATCACCTCTGAGGAGTGTATGCAATTTTATCTTTCCCTGCTCCAATCCATCTTACCAACTTGTCAAATTCAACTTTCTAAGTTGCTACTTTTCTCTGTCAATTTTCCTTTTTTAGAGTCATCCATAGTTCTACCCTGAAAGTAAAATTAAAACTAATGAGAAATGCATTCAAAGCCCTCTATGATCTGATCCTTACTTCCCAATGTGATCTATCTACTTCCTCATACAGTAACTGATTTCTCCTTGTTCTAAATCCAAAACTACTCTACTTATAACTCAACAAAAACAATTCAACAAGCACTCATTTACCAGTTACCTGCTGTGAATATAAAACTGTGCTTACATTTACTACATAATAAATGGTATATGATTCTCATTCATTTGGGTGATTTTAGTTCTATTGTTATATTGAACTAATCCCTTTTTAGTGTCATGATAAAGTCCTGGTTTAAGGAGCACCTTAAGTTCCAAGGTTTTTTTTCCTTTTTTTTAAAGAATAAAAAATATCAGTAAATAATTCATGTGATAATTCATATTTTATCCTCATTTGTCTAGATTTCCATTGAAGTAAAATGTGGATTTATATAGCGGGCTATGAAAAATCCTCTTCCCTGGCTACAAGAAACTATAAACGTAATAGGTGTGTAAGGGACCATAGGCATCCAAGATCTGCATGTCACAATGGCACATTATTTCAGAGCTGAGAACAGTTAAGCCTAAAAGACTCCTACAGAAACTTTGACCTCCCATCCCCCCAAATGCATAAAAAGAATTTAGATAGCTATATTATGGTGTAAACTAGGGATGATAGATAGGAAGGAATGGGACAAAGTCTTTGGTTAAAATTTCTCTCTGTGCCCCACTGGTTCTGTGTGGCCCATCAAGTATTGTTTCTATCAAAAATTTACCCCTTTCATATTCCTGTGAATTGCTTCCCTTTTCCTTTTACGTCTCAGACCCCAACCCCTTTTCTCCTCAGCTCAGGACGACATATATATCTCATTCTCCCTGACAATCTTTGGAGTCCATGTCTATGGCTTTCCTGTACGTATGTATTTAAATTTTGGGCTTTTCTCCTGTTAATCCATCTCATGTCAATTCGATTCTTAGACCAGCCAGAAGAACCTCGCCAGGTAGAGGAAATTTCTTCCTTCCCAGGAGGTGCATGCAGAATGAGTGATGTATGCCTGGTAAGATGTTGGATTCTAGGAAAGGGTCACTACAATTCCTTTCCTACCAGGAATTTTACTTCAGAAAATGTCCTCCTAGAAGGAATATTCAGGAAGGAAGCTGATCCATTTCTGAGGACAACTGAAATATCTGAGGTTAAAAACTATTGTACTCAATTATTAAATGTATACACTATAACTTGGTTTTCTAACTAAGAAAATGCCTCAATGTTTGGAATTTTACAAAATCTGGTAACTCTGGAGAAAGAATTACCTGGTTCTCATCATCATTCATATCTTTAAATATGCCAATATTCAAACAATCTTGCTGTTACCAGCAGAGCTCACAGTGCTACCTATAAGACTTTTAGGGGGAAAACCTCTTATTAGAATTTTGTGGCATTTACTATTCATAGGCTTGTTACCTAAATTATATTGTAGTGGATATGACACAGTGAATGAATTTGATGATTTTACCTGGTTGTCAAGGTTAAGGGTTCCACATTGTTCCATTATATTTTTACTATGCAATTTTTAATCCTTTGAAGGATGTAAGCATGAATAAACCAACACAGAAAGTGTGATAATGACCATCATGACACATTCAGAATTAATTTAATTAGTATAAATATTTTTGTCATTAATGACAATGACATGACTATTCTTTATTACAGGCGAGGGGCTGGAGTGAAGACATTGGTATTCTCGAATAACAGATGAAGAAACTAAGCTAACTCCCACTGAAGTAAGGGCACATACCCCAGATCACGAAGACTAAACAGAGCTAGATTTGAACTAAAGTTGTCCTATTCACAAACAACTCCTTTATCCTCTATGGGGTCCTACACAAAGGAGACAATACAGCAAAATAAGTATTGGCTGCATTTGGGAATTTGCCACAGGAGATGTTGGCCTGAATCTAGAATATGCTCTTAGAAAAACTTCAGCTTAGAATTATGTACATCCAGGGACATTCTGGTCCTCACTTGTAACTTCAGGGAGCTATTTCAAATATTTCAAGAGTAAGCATGTGGCTCAAACAGGCTTCTCAGCACATGCTATGGACAGACTAATGAGAATAATGAATGGCTCCACTACTAGTCATTATAGCCAAAGTAATAACAAAATTAAGCATTGTGCTAGAGTGGAGTAAACCTTCTATGAGCAGAGCATGATAGCAAATTTGGAAAGTTAGATAATTAGAGCCTATTTTTTCCTTGAAAAGCAGGTACAAATGCAAATGTGAGATTATACCTTCAAACTAGTAAGATATGATAAAGAATCAAAAAGAAAATCACAGGAAATAAAGCACAAAGCCTTCCTTTCCGTTGAGGATTAGCCTTCCTAGCAGGAATCATATGTGTCAAAGGGAGATGCTAACCTTTTAGTTGCCAGCATAACATGAATTAGTGAGTTAAAGCAGACTTTGGGTAATCTGGAAATAATCTTAGTACATTTTCAAGTAATAAATAATCGCACATATATTTCTCTAAAAGAATTGTCAAAATGCAAATTCTACTAAACTGATGAAGGCTTAGAAATATATATACATACATTTATATGACATTAGCAATTGTTATGTTTTTAATCTAAAACCAAACAATGTAATTATTTTAAATCTTCACTTTAAACAGCTTTTTTTCCCAGTTAAAACAAGTCAGCATTAATAATTAAGAATTTAGAATCATGGACCTCTTAGAATAATAATATTTCTCATTATTACATGCATAAATTCTCTTTTCTGGTATACACCAATAATGAATGATCTAAGTGCTTTAATAGAAAGGATTAATCACTACATAATTAAACAACAAACACAGCAACAACTTTTCTGCATACTGCTCGATAGTAAAAATTTTTTTCAAGTAAGAAACTAACAGTAAATCAGCTCAGAATGATGGTCAATAGTGATTAAAGAAAGAGTTTCACTTGGCCATCCAGTTTTAGTTGCAAGCTGTGAGTGGCCTCTGCTGGCTGACCAAAGGCTTCCTAAATCACTCATTTATGATGCCAGCTTGTAGAAAATAAGGATATATCCACATATGTTTACATAAAATCCATTGTGCACAAAGACCTGCCTTGTATAAGAGTAAATGCCAAAGTAATAAACAAAATGTGCAAAAGATGGTGTAAAAACTTTATAATTTCATTCCAATGCAACATACGTAGATTAGATTCAAAATCTATGCATCTTCTAAAATACCAGTTTATGTGACATGACAGTATAATGTGAATTATTTTATTCATTACACATTAAGTAATTTATACCTACATTTAAAAATAAGTACTTTCTTGAGGTTCATTACACACACACACAAACTTTTTATCAAAATTAAGTATATTTAGATTTGGCAAACTGACTTTGCAGGAAATACAAAGAAAGATTGAATTAAAAATCTTTTAAGGAATTTGTGATTTAAAAAAAGCATTAACATTTTATACAATGGTTTATAAATATACTACCATAGAAACCAAAAAAAAAGCAATTTTAACAATTTCTATCTTATTACACCAGTGTTTGGGTAGAAATAATTTTATATTCAAGACTTAAAACAGCAATTAAGAAGTTGAAACCTTAATAATATTAGGTGATATTAATTCAGTAATCATAATAGAGAAGAAAAATGTTTCTCAGCAGCTTTCTATTAATAAAAATCTGTGCATGATAAAATTTGTGATTTTTTATTTATCTATTTGAGCATACAATTATATACAACTCACTTCATACTCTACCCAATCTATCCACTTAAAATACCCCATTAAAAATTATTATCAAATATGCCTAATGATGTCAAAAGGTGACTACATTTATTTAAAAAGTTATTGTTCTCACATGTGACAATATTCCAGTATATTTCAACCATCATTTCAGAATTCAGTACCATTATCTTGCCTGCTCAAAATTGTTCACAGGGTTAGCTAGCTGACATATAAGATAACCCTCCATCTCACTGGACACCGCTGGGATATGACATACTGACCCACAGTAAGCCCTTTTATTATTAGCGTGAAATATATAGCACATAATGTAGCTCCTGCCAGGGAATTTGTTTATAAAAATCCGTTTATCTCTCGAGACATTCAAAACACTTTTAAAAGTAATGTTCTACTATTTAAAGGAATTTCAGACAATAAATAAAAATTCTAATGGGTATTTTGAAGCCTCCCCTACCATCTCCTGCAAATTGTGCAGAAGTTAAAGAAAAATAAGAGTCACATATATAGAAAATAGAAGCTAAAAAGTGTTTTCTCCTTGGAGCTTAGCTTATAGAGTCTATTATATGAAGGATAGAATGTAAAAAATGGAAAGGATACTCAATAGCTGTCATACCTAGCGAGAATTATAAAGTACTGAAAAGCTTGGTATGTGTGAAAATAATTGGTTTGTTTTTGTTTTTGGTGGTAGAAGAGGTCAGGGGGTAACACAGCAGTGAAGATAATTATCATATTCATCAAACACAGTTTGATAGCATAAAAATTACTAAGATACCTTTTTGGGCAAAAATTCTACCATGCACATTAAAAATTCACTTTAAGAATATAAGCAGACTAGGGGCAAGTTTTAAGGGCTTGGTTGTAAATAATTTAAACTATTCTGAACTTGAAACACACGATCAACATTTCAGTAGCTATATTAATTTTTGTGCTGTATTAATTATTTGATAATTTATCACAATATTATCAGTTGTGCTTATGCCTTTTGCATATTATTTTTGTTTTTCAAATTGTTTTTTATAGACAAGTCAGTTTCTTTCTACCTTAAGCTGACAGTGATGATATATGGAATCTTAATTTATATCAAGAGAGAAAAAATTACAGCTGGTTTTTGATATTTAAAAGATTTCCTCTAAGAATCTCAAGGATAGATTGAAAACAATTTATAAGAAAAATGTTGATGGACTCCACTAAAGTTACTACCTCGATATGGTTTATATTTAGCAAATAAAACACTTAAGATATTAAACTCTACAAGCTATTCTCAAGCAAACATGCGGGCAACCAGTTAATCTTGTGTAATACAGTTCAAGACCTGATAATATACTGTTAATTGAGCTAAAAGATTCTGTAACTCAAAAAACAGTACATAACTGTGACTTAGAAGAGGGGAAAAGGATCACAAGTACAGACATATGTTAACTATCCTATAAGGTATAAATAAATGAGTGAATGAGTTAATCACAAAGAAATCAAATATCAGTTAATAAACTACAGTATAATCTCAATATACTACATAGTATATCTATTCTCAATGACTGGCAACACAAATCCCAAGTAACAACTTGTAACATTTAATAGTCTTTGGCCAATAAGTTCTTCAAGTAAAAAAGTCACATAGACTCTCATATTTTGGGGATACTTATTAGCAGATTTAATTTTAAAAAGAAGGAAGTAAGTATCAGTCAGGGAGCCAGAGGTTGTCTCCCAAGGAAAGTTCTGGCCAGTGAGAAGTATGTTCAGTCACTGGGTGGAGCTTCCAAGGAAAGCTTTCAATGGGATTTACTCAGCTGGCAGGTGCCTTCTGCCCTTCTCTGTACTTCAGGTTGCCTGGCATAAAGGCAACAATATCCATTTTTTTGACTAGAGTGAAAGATCAAAAGAATTAAAGGTTTCCACCCTGCTATCCTTTACCTGGATAGTGAAGCCATTAAATGCCTTCCTACAACATGAGGGAAAAACAGAACAAAGCCCTCTCCTGTTCAAGCACCATTTTTTCGGGCATCCTCTTACATGCACCAAGGTGAATTCCTGAATAACTACAACAAAACAATGCTGGTTATATCCATTAAATTCAACCTTTATTCTTAAAAAAAAAAAACATGGCACAAAAAGAGAAAAGTAGTGAGCATCTGTTTTACATGCCCAACACTCTGCTAGGTGCTACAGAAGATTCTAAAGAACTGCATAATATAAAGTCGGCTAGCTAATACACTGCAAACTTAAAATATATGAAATTAAGTTATAATTTAGTTATAATTCCAATAACAGTTGAAAAAACAGAGATCACTAAAGCCCAACTTAGCAAATGTGTCTTTTGGAGGAGATGTGATTTCAGCCAAGTGCTAGAGATGTGCAGGATTTAAGTTGAGGGAAAGAGGGCCATTATATGCTAAACACAGACAAAGTATGGATCAAAAGGGGATATAGATTGGAAATGAAGAAATAAGCCTGACTATACAAGAAATCTGTCAGAAATAAAAGTTGGACAGGAAATGAAGTTTCTGAAGTTTAGGAATTTGGTTCATTCTGTAAAATAATCTATGTTTAAGCCTTCAAAAATTAAGCTAGATTCCTATGTTCTAGCTGTTTTGGTAACTTTGCAGAAGCCAAATATATATTGGCAATGAGAGTGTCAAAGATTTTAAACAAATTAGCTTAAATTATAAAAAAAATAATTAAGCTAGACTATCTTGACTAGTTGATAATGTCAGACTACAGTAAAATAAAAGGGTGCCCCAAATCAAAATGAATATGACCAACAGAAAAGGAGATAATACTTTGATATGTTAAATCTCTGTGCTTTCACCTTCAGTAAACTCCTGTCTCTTGCTGCTTTTGGGTTCCCTTATCGAGCGTGGGAGATACAAGCACGCTTTCCTCTGCACACAGCACGAAGAGGCCGACTCTTCTGCTTATGATGGCCAGGCGTCGGTGCTTCCCTTCTCCCACAGACTGTGGAAATGGAAACAGAGCCTGGAGAAGGGGGTAAGAGAGAAGCCAGTGTTCTAATTGCTCACTCCTCAGGGTTAAAGTGAGGTACGAGGTCAGAGGAGTGAGGGATTGAGAAATATCTGCTTCAGAGGCAGAGCTGGTGAGGTGGCCAGTCTCCAGGAGAGACCCTGTGTTTGAGCTGGTACCCTTCCCAACGTGACACAGGAGCTGCATTTGTGGGAGGAGGGGGCAGGACAGGAGCCTGAGAGAATGCTACCGGTGCCCCGTGACTGATTTGCTAGACAAGTAATCCAGGAGATTCTGTAGCCAGTTGGGGGAACCAGTGGATGAGCAGTCTGGGGACCCAGAGAAGCAGGGAGAACTGGAGATCAGAGGCAGATGGCTGGATCCACGGGCTTCAGTACTGGGTACCAGCATGGTATCTCAAAAGATTAAATGGAACCAGACTCACATAAGTGAATGAGGTGCCAGGGTTCAGGCCAGACCATCCAGAGGTCAGCAAGGACCAAAGAGAAGTAAACAGACAGTAGGATGGTGCATGGGTCTATGGTAATCTCCATGACTCCTGGGCACATAAAGCTCCCTAGTGCCATCTTGGACAGAAGCAGACAGGAGTGGGAGAGGAACTGCAAGACCACGCATTCATTACAAAGAGGCCAAGGTGCCTGGGGAACACTGTATACAGAGATACTGTAATTGACCAATCTGCTCACTTCCCCTGTCCCCTGCTCCCCCCTCATGCTGTCCTCCCCCCAGGTCCCCAAGCCTAGTACCAGTATATGGAAGCTCATGAGAAATACCAAATGTAGTAAATAAAGAAGCTACCTTTTTCTCTTGTCCAAGTGTTGAATTTTTGCCCCACTACACTTAGAAATTGACAGCAAACCTTTAAATATACTCATAAATAGAAGAATTATCTTTATATTAGAATAGATGAAAA
This sequence comes from Smutsia gigantea, assembly GCA_032199065.1. Classification (NCBI taxonomy): domain Eukaryota; kingdom Metazoa; phylum Chordata; class Mammalia; order Pholidota; family Manidae; genus Smutsia; species Smutsia gigantea. The sequence goes on from JAVSCE010009924.1 coordinate 67,972, forward strand.
TCTTTCCACATGATCCGCAAGTAGTTAAATGCTAAATACTTTATTAGTTCAAACTTTTTCACTGTTTTACAGCCAAATTCCACAAAATGTATACCATACTTTTCAATCTGCAGGTTACAAAATCAGTTGTGACACATATTTTTATGATAAGATTAGAAAACAAAGCAATATGGAGTCCCTAGCAGTAATTCCTCCTGTCCAGTGAATGATATACTACCCACCAGACTTAACAAATAAACTAGAATTTATGGATTTCATACATTTTCATTTTCTCCAGTATAAAGTGGTTATTAGGAGCAGAACAGTAGTGATTACAAATGTGCACTATGGAGCCAGACAGCCTGGGTACAAATCCTCATTCCTTCACATTTCAGCTCTAAGACTGCCTCAACTTCCTCATCTATCAAATGGGGATGAAAATAGTATCTATTTTATAGGGTTATTATGAGATAATATTAAATGAGATAATCTGTAAAGTACCCACATTAGCGTCTATTAACTATCATTATTTCTATTAAAAGTCTCAAAGGCTAACGCAAGATACAATCTCAATAATAAGATGAGACAATAAATATTACAGTAGATATAAAAAAGAATAAGGGGCTTTTATAGCACTGAAGGGAGCTGAAAGCAAGGAGGTTATGCCCGCAGAGGATTAGTGCAAACGAGATGTTTATTACTGGGGCTCACCACTCTTTTCAGTGAATCCATTGAAGCAATCTCTGTTGGGGTTGATAAACATCAGATGAACAATTGTTTCTCACTAGCATATTAGAAATGCAGACACATATTTACTATGCAAAACACACTGAATTATAAAGAAGAGTTACTTTACAAATTAAGTTAAAACTACATGGTAGCCAGTCGAAATCACAAAACTTAATTCAGTAATTTCCACAGACATTATTGATGACTACGTAGGTCGGTGATTTTCTGATGCTTTTCAATTAGTGTAAAGGTCATGAGTTTAAATAAAATAGAGTTAAGTATCTTATCTATAATAATGGTCTCTAAATTGAATGTTTTACAGCTGATTTGCGGTTCTTGGACAATTCGAAGGGCCTTGAAAGAAACTTGAACTGGCAGACTATTCAAATACATGCTATTGAAGTAATAAAGGGAATGCCCTTCCTCCCGGGCCCAAATTCACACACACACACGAACACACACACACATACTTACCTTGATTTTACACAAAATAACAATGAACAACCTTGAAAGCTTCTCTGACCACACGCAACAGAAGTAATTTTTCTCTCTTATATTTGAATTCCTCTCCTATACTTTGCATTTCTATATTTCTTTGTATCTTTCCTACATCACTTAACAGACTGTCTCTTGTTAAAATTACATATATGTTTGTCTCCTCTTCAAGACCACATTTCTCAGAAGCAGTGGCTGTGGTCTGATTTACTACTGTATCACCAAGAGAACTTGGCACATTTGCTTACACCAAATCAGATGCTGAAATAGTCAAAAGCAAGAATATTGTTCACTGTGGAAGGTTAGCATTTTGTGATAGTTATAAAACAACTCACTATATACTCCAAATAATCCATGAACAGGTTAAATACTATAGTCTTTCAAAAATCTGGATATGATAGCTTATAAGCCATGTTGCCATCTGTGTAATTAAAACCATTCTAACACCAGTCTCAAAGTTAAACAGCACAAAAAATAAAACTTAGTAGGAAGTATGCAGAAAACGAACTGAGCAAATGAATATAATTTGTTAGGGGTTTTGCATAAAGAATAGTTCACAACTTTTTTTTCCAAACTTTTTTTTTATTAAGGTATCTATCATTGATACACAATCTTATGAAAGTTTCACATGAGCAACATCGTGGTTACTACATCCACCCATATAATTGGGTCCCCTCCAACACCCCACTGCAGTCACTGTCCATTAGCATAGTAGGATGCTGTAGAGTCACTACTTTTCTTCTCTGTGCTACACTGTCTTCCCCATTACCCCCCTACATTATGTGTGCTAATCATAATGCCCCTTAATCCCCTTGTCCACAACTTTTAAAATATAGAAAATGAAAGAGATTCTATTACTACCTTTAAAGAACTCCTTGAACACTTTCATGTAAGTTGGTCAAAAATAGTAAAGACCATAACAGACAAAGAATGGCTGAATTGTCTTTTTGGGGTACATGCTATTAAAATAATTCATTGACAGAAAGAAGGTGTCAAGTAGTATCAATCAGGATATTGCGTGCTCTTGAAATCCATTCTACAAGATGGCACAATGCAGTGGTAGAGCACGTAAGCATTAGTACAATTAAGAGACTTGAGATCACCAGCTGCTCTTGAACTGTCCCACAGGTATTAGCAATGAACTCCATGGACATTAAACCACCCCAAGGAATTGGAAACAATGAGATCTTGTAGCATGATCAATGTGTGAAACACTGACGTGACGTCAATACAACCCAGTTCTGCAGGACTGGGTACACAAACAATGCCACGGAGCATACTCCACTGGACCACGACAACTGCAAGTGCAGAGATACTGTTTTATTCTTTTCTTCTGTCCTCTGTGATCAACCCAGTATGTAACAAGTAAATGGTACCCATTACCATTGATTTCAACTAACATTGACTGTGCGCTTTGTAGGTGACATGACTCTCAGAAGCTGTGTGTATACTACTTCTAATGCTTACAACTCTGCATGATTCTAACTATTATCTCAATTTCACAAATGAGACTCGGAGAGCAAAACAACCAACCTGAGGCCACCTACTTAACAAGCAGCAGTATTTTAGTCCAGAAATGTTTGCTTCATTTACTCAACAGGAAAACATTGAGCCTTTACTATGTATCCTGGGCAACGAAGAGGAAGATATACACTGGTGAACAGGAGTGACAAGGACCTGCATTTACGGGATTTGCATTTTAGACTAGGGAGACACAATCAACTAAAAACAAACAAATATACAAGAATAGGATAGAGGGTGGTAAATTTTATAAAGGAAATAAGTACAGAGAAAGTGGTGGGGAAGTGGAACCCCAGCTGAGTCTTGAAGGATGAGATGGAGCTGCCCAGCCAGGAGAGAGGAGTGGAAGCATTTCTAGTCAAAGAAAATAGCACGTATGAAGGCCTGAAAGCAGGGTAATGCCTGCATGTCGATGGAGTAGAATGGAGGTTGGTGGGGGCAAGGGAAGGCTGGCATGGTGTGAGGTCAGAGAGCAGAAAGGAGTCAGAATATGCAGGGTCCTAGTGACCTTAATTCTAATAAATTGTGCTCCTTTCTTTTATACCAGCAGTTCTCAAACTTAATGCTCTTAAAAAATGATTGAGGTGACCACAAGGAGCTTCTGTTTATATGGTTTATATCTACTGGCATTTGCTGTATTAGAAGTTGAAACTGTATGAATTTTTAAATGTATGAGACATTTCCTGGAAACCGTGGAAAATACCACTGTACACATGTGAAAACTGAGGTAAAAAAGACAAACAATATTAGTATCTTACTATTATGAAAATAGCTTTGCCCTTGTGGACCTCCTGAAATAGTCAGGGGTCCTCAAGACCACACTTTGAGAAGCACTGCTGTACACCATGGCTGTGCAAGTGTGACCCCCAGGATCACCTGGAGTATCAACATCACTGGGAACCTGTTAGAAATGCAAATTCTCAGGCCTCATCCCAAACAAACTGAATAGGAACCTCTGGGGGGTGAAACACCACTTCTGGGTTTTAGCAAGACCTCCAGGTAATTCTGATACTCACTGAAGTTTGAGGACCACTGTTTTTTAGCTTACTTAGAAAGGTAGGACAAAGTGGGAATAATATCAGCAGGGAGGTCATAAGAAATGCTTTTAAAATATGCAAAAATTGTCTGTCATAAGCATAAATTAAAAACTGGAAACTAAATGCAGGAAGAAAATAACCAACCCTGTAGCCAGTAGGAGAATCAGTAGACTTCTTTTTGAACAAAGGTTTCAGATAATGGAAACTGAAGAGGCAAAACTGGAAACATGGACAGATTCTGCCAGTATGTATGGCAGCAAATCCAAATCCAAATGTCAGTCTTCCTGGGCGAATAATACCAAAAGGGCTAGTGCTGAAGTGTCCATCTTAGGCAGACAGATACTCACGGATAACAAATGGTACCAACGGTGTTAACCAAGATAATATATTTATGAGGGATAAATAGCTCCTTTCATTGAATCCTATCTCAGTTCTCACAAATAATTCTTCTTCAAGATAACTCCACATGGCCCCTCAAGCCTTGTTTAGCAGTACAAAGGAACAAACAAACAAATTTGGTCATGCATATTGATGTCTTGATTAATTAATTTAATTAACTTTAAAACTGTCACTGTGTATCCCAAATAATATCTTGGTTCCTTCCATTCTATCTTAAGTCCTGTAACACGATGATGTGCTTATATCCCTAATGATGTAACTATCATGCTGTGGGTTCCTAGCAACCTCTATATATCCTAATCACTGTACTCATATATTATTATTACTTTTTTTACAAAATTTTTTTATTAATGTATTATTGATATACACTTTTATGAAGGCTTCACATGAAAAACAATGTGGTTCTTACATTCACCCATATTATTGAGTTCCCCCATACCCTATTGCAGTCACTGTCCATCAGTGTAGTAAGATGCCACAGAGTCACCACTTGCCTTCTCTGTGCTACACTGTCTTCCCCGTGACCGCCCCCCCACACCATTGTACTAATCATAATACCCCTCAACCCCCTTCTCCCGCTCTCCCCACCTGCCCTCCCCCACCCCTCCCCTTTGGTAACTGCTAGTCCCTTCTTGGAGTTTGTGAGTCTGCTGCTGTTTTGTTCCCAGTTTTGCTTCATTGTTATACTCCACAAATGTACTCATATATTATTATATTGTATTTTAATCAGCTATTTACTTATCTAACGCTCTCTCAGACTACAAGAATCTAGACACCATGGCTTACTCAACTTTGTTTCTCTCATACACGACATAGTGTTTGGCCCAAGTATATAAATGAAACAATATTCACTTGATGATTCAAGTATTTATGTTATACCTAGATATCTACAGACATCTATATTGAAATCTCAACAAAGAGCATGACTGATATTTTAATTGTTGTAAATCACACATGACAGAATCCCAGGCACAAGTTTTCCCTAAGCCCCTGCTTATATAGAGATATATATGTCTTGTAAATGACAACAGGAATAACAAATGCAGTTAAATGGGAAAACTCAATATGCTTTTAATTATGTGTAGAAATACGCTGATGAGTACAAACAATAAGATGTATCAAAAAGATTCTTACAAATCTTACACTTAATTGCCCTCTCCCTGGGTTTAAGAAAAATTTTTCAATACCACTCACATTTTGAAGATGTAGGGATAGCCATAAAAAAATCCAGCAAACTATGCAATTCTCAAGTCAAACTCTAGACTGCAATTGAAATTATTATTGAGTAAAGTATTAATTAGCTTTATAACTAAAAACTGCCCATTTTCTTACTACTGATCAAAAATGATCTACTGCTTTAAACTGACTCTTCTGTTTATTAAATTACTTACAGTCTGTGAAAACAAAAATTCAGGCGATCTAAAGATAATAAAAGCTTCCAACCGCATGCACCACCACTGGGACAAAGCAAGAATCAACTGTCTCCTTTAAATACGAATGCTTTGGCCTCTCTCCTCATTGTCACAGGGTGGCCAGATGTCACATGCCCACACAGGTGGCGAGGGCACAGTATTTACTACTACCTACATTCAGCTTAGGATGTCGCAGATGCCTGACTCAGTTACTTGGCTCAACTGGGCATTAAGTAAGTGGGGGCTAGTGTGGATTTTAAAGTCTTAACAGTATTTCTCAAATTTCTGCTTTGCCACTTTCTAGCTGTACTAGTTATTCTGCTTTTTATTTCTACTGCCTTATGTGTAAAAGGGCAATGGGCAATGATAGTCATGCCTTCCTCACACATCTCATGAGAATTACACTGTTAATACATGTCCAATGCTTGGAAAAATGCCTAGCACGTAGTAAGGACTCAGTAAACACTAGCTATTGCTAGTAGCAGTGTTATCTGTATCTTAATAGGCCTAATCTGTTTTTACCAACAGGCTTCACGTTTCACGTCAGACCTTGTTAGGGCTATACATTCCTTTGTTGCTGATTTTTAGTTCCAATTACTTGACATAACTAATCCAAGTGCAAAAAACCCCAGTTGCTTTGTATGAGGTTGTTACGTCAGTGTCAGGTACCTACTCAATATTGAGGGGTTGGTTGACATTAAAGTAACAGTCTAATAAGTTGAAGTTATTATAGTCATGGGTTGCCTTACATGCAGAATTGTTTTAAATAAATACATTACAAAAATTTGGAGATCTGTGACAATTTGAAAGAAAGTTTTTCTCTAGCTCACTTTATTGTAAGAGCACGATATGTGATACAGACCATATGTGTTAATGTGTTAATTGGCTGTTATATTATTGGTAAAGCTTCTTGTCAACAGTAGGTTATTAGTAGTTGTTATTGGGAAATCAAAGCTATATACCAATTTTAGACTAACTGGGGGTTGGTCCTTCTAACCCCTCTGTTGTTCAAGGGTCAACAATATTTTCTTTTTATGTTAATGTACAAAATTAAGTGAAAGCCGAAAAGAAAAGATTACTTAAAACACATCTTATATGTCTGAAATTGTACTTATAATAATTGTTGAATTAATGAATGGCCAACTGACTCTGGTTTTAGGTGGGTATTCAGTATACTTGGGATTGGAACTAAAAACCAAGAAAAAAGGAATGCGCAGCTTACCACCAACTCTAGCAATGGATTCATCGCCTCTATTGATTTCAGATGTATGAGCTTGGCTATGTCACTCCATGTCCCTGGACTTCCATTTTTAATCTTTTAAATAAAATGTTTTAACTTTTTTTATTCCTCATCTCTTTCCTACCAGTGGTCAATAACAGCATTTTTCTAGTCTCACAGATGAGAAACTTTGGGAGTCTTCTACCTTACTTCATGGTCAGGAAGAAAAAAATGAGTACTCTGCAGTCAGGTGAAGTAATCTTGTCTGCTACATATTAACTATGCAACCTAGCTATGTAAATTAATCCCTCTGTACCTCAATTAGTCTCCTCCACAAACTGGGCCTAATGGTGATTTCACAGGTTTTCTTAAGGGATTAAAAAGATAAGATACTTAGGACAAAAAGGAAGCAGAATACCGGCATTAGCAGACACACACACAGTGAATATGTTATCAACACATATGCTTGGAGTTGTCACTCTCATACTTCAAATTCATTTTGGCCTTCTATTTTATTTTTCCTTTATTTGCACTATGTCTCTTAGACTCTCCATCTATCCAAACCTTACCTACACATAAGATCTAATATGCTGATGTTTCTATAGTGCATGTCTCATTTATATCAGTCTATATTTTTCTCCTCTTTCTTTGAAATCATACTGCAATTATGGTAAATACTAGATGATTTTGAACTTAACTGCTTGTTCTATCACGTCATTAGAAAGGATTTGCCTCGATGGTAACCTCTACGAGTATACTAAATCTTTCATCAGTGATTGCTTAAACAAGCCCAGATGTATGAGCGTTGATGAGTCACTTCATATCCCTGAACTTCAATTTTCAAATCTTTTAAATAAAATTCAATTATTTTCTCTAAAATCCTTTACATTAAAAACATTCTGTGAATCTTAAGTTGAATTCTTAGAGCACTTTCTCAGAGATTAAAAAATTAAAGAAAAGGAGTCCTTTTTGACTTTTTCCTTCTCTCTGAATTTCCTCCTTTGTTCATTTCATTAATAAAGCACTTACCCTCACATTGAATTAAGTTCACGTCTAGGCTGCTAGATAGCAAATCCTTTGACAGTAGGGACTTTTTCAATTAATCTTTGTACCTGGGTTACTTAAGACAATGTCTGGCATACAGTAGGCATTATATATATCCGTTAAATTGAAATTAATTAGCTTAAGAAGTTTGAGATGGGCAAAGAACATATAAGGCTTTTGGCTTTGTACTATACACAGCTACTTTCTCTACAGAACCCTGTTCATCACACCCATTCCACCTTCTCACTACTTGTCAATATCTTGACGCTACTGAAAGTGGGAAAATACAAGTGAAAAAAATAATCACTTCAATAAATGAAACCACTTCAAACTTCTACATGGTGGAAGTGAATAGACAAATTGATCAAAGTACAATCAAACCATTTAGGGCTTCAATGTCCATTTAAATTAAACAAGAAAAAGAAGAAATGCTTAATTTAGTAAATACGACTTTCCCGTTAATGCAGTAACTTAATTACAAGAATTTGACACTGCAATTCAAGATTTTTTTAAGTCTCAAAATTTGAAATTCAAAATAAAAAATTTTAAATCAATAATTAGATTGTAATATCTAAATACTTACAGGTTTATTTCTTTCAGACATAAAACTTAAAACAGGGTATTAATTACATAGACTTTACCTCTCCCGTACCAGGACCCTTTATTTCCAGACTGCATAAAGATGAACTAAATATAAAACTATTATCTTTACCCTAACTTTTCATGATAAAACAGACATTCTGCCTTAGATGGATTCACGCAGGTATCAATAACCAGCCATCTATACCCTTAAAAAATTTTTAGAAAGAACTAGAGAATTTTGCAAGAGAATTTACTCAGGAGTCCCACAAGATGTCTGATAGAGTCACTCATAATTTTGTGACAGTTCTAACATGAATCACATGCATGGAACAAGTTCATGACAAGAAAGCTAAGCATTCATATCTCAACGTTATCGCTAAATGTCACTACACCAATATTGTTTACGATTTGCACATTCTGTGAATTTGAGTTTAATACTGCTAAAATCACATTGTTCTGGGGTATGGAGTTTACTTTGGTGGCAGAATTCACTTTAATAACTTCATAAATACTTTGGTTTTGTGTTTATAGAATCATTAATGGCCTGAAGGCCTACTAAATTTTTTTTAGTTTTACTTTACTGGACTTTATGGGGAAAACAATATTCTATGTTACATTTTCCCATTCGCAGTACATGAATGTCTCAGGACAAATCTCGGGCAAATGTCAAGGGTCTACTATAATTGTTTCCAGTCTGCCCACTGAAACTTAGCAAATGGGTAATTCCCTGGCCTCTCTAGTCCGACCGTGACTTGAGTTGGAGGGCTAATTACCGTGAAGAGCAGAAGTGCTGACCCTTAAGCGTTAAGATGGGCATAAATCCTAACCTGAAATGTATGTCTTTTTTACCAACAGGTTACTACGGGCCACATGACGTACATCGTCACTATCCTTAACAGTGTTGGACCCTATTTTTTTCCCCTTGCTATGAATGCTAAGCTATCAAAAAGCATGGGCATGTAGGGATAGATTCACACTGGTATCTAGTATTGACAGCCATCACCCCTTCTTTTATTGAATGAATCACTTTCTAGAACACTCGGTCCATCTACAGGCAGATGAGAAGGTTTACCAGTGCGGACGAGAGGTGCAGCTTGGGGGACGGCAGGTATAGTGCATGGATTAAAATTTAGAATTTGTGCGGTGAAAACTGAACAGCTCAAAGGGTGAAAGTTAATTAACTGTGTAATTCTACCTAGGAACACATTACTATAATGTCTTCTTGGTAATTCAGGGAAAAACAACCAGAAAAATATGACAAGTGTGATTTCAACTATAATCGAAAGGCTAATTTCAGAATGAGAACCATCTTAATATTCTTCCAAAATGTAACTTCTATGTTGAAGAAGTTATTTTCTTAGCAAAAGAAGGATTACTAATTTTAAATCAAAGAATGGTTTACATTTTTAAAACAGTACGTACGTGCTCAATTTACTATCTGGAGATCCTCTTCACAAGATCAAAACGGACTGACTACTTGAAATTTGAAAAGGGCAGTGTCCACATTGTTCCCCTGGTCCTACACAATAGCAGGTCAAACTTTTGTTCCTCTTGTCCTACAAACAATTTTCAAGCCCACGCTCAATAAATAAATTTGGTCTCAGCATTCCCAATCAGCATTGCACAGTCCCCTCAGTAGCAGACCTATGATAAATGGACTTATTTTCCCAAATCAAACACTTGAATTTAAATTCAGATGAGTTAATGCAAAGGTCAACATTGTAATCAGTTCTTTTGATCTTTATAGAATTTCTGGAGTAATACATAATAAATCTGAAACAAGGCAATTTGCAGCTCTGTATGTGTGGCTGGCAATAAAAATCTTAACGATCAGAGCCTTTATGTACTTAGGGAACGTTTTATAGTAATGGCTATGGTGAGGGCTTCAATGCATAGGAAACAATGGCAATAGATAACCCTGAAAGACTTGATTTCTTGATTGTTTCTACAATTTATTTATATATGTATTTATGTAAAAACTTAATGCATTCCCATCTATGCCCATTGCAGTTTTGAGACAGTCACTACTTCTATTATACTCACCCAGCTATGAGTTAATACGTTGAAATATTAATATGTTGAATAAAAATTGCTTAGGATAAAAACTAGCCTATCAGATTGAAATTAAAAATTTTCAATATCTAAATTAGAATTACATTTCTTCGGAGGTTTTTTTTTAAACATTAAAACGTTTCGAGAGGTTAAGCCTGTTTAAAAATTAAATAGTGCACATCAATTTTATGACTGATGAGGAAAGCATAGCTGATTACAGTACAATCACAAAGGGGTTCCAGGGCTCTTTAAAGTGAAATGGAAGGAAGGAAGAAGGGGGAGAAGGAGGGAGGCAGGGAAGGAGCAGTGTAAGGAAAAACCGAAGAACAGAAAGTAAGCAGACAGATGTGCAGCCAAGTGCCACTCTGCAGCTAGCTTCTGGGTAGTTTAGCTTCAGATTATCCTCTTACAGGTCTTCGAATTCTCTGATGAACAGTTTATGCAAAGCATCAGAGTCCCTGGATTTTCAACAAAACACTACATGACAATGGCTGGAATCACACGCCTTTTTACATTGCATAGCAGTGATGAATAATAGCCTGTTAATTTTTTCGAAAGTATAGAATGCTTTTTTGGTTCTTCTGGCAAATATAGCAGGAAATACTCCTCCCTAAACAGTAAAACCATTTTGTCCACTTTATTACGGGCACAGTGCTTGCACGACAGTGCTACCCTTTGATCAGTTCTGATTCTCCTTCATGAGAATACTTTGAACCGTGCTGGTGGTAAACAGGTTTCAACAAGTACTTTATTTGCCTTAACATTCGAGATGAGCCTGTAATGAAAGTAGTATTATGAAAAAACATTCTGACTTCTTGCAGTGAGGGTCTAGTATCTAACAATATTTTGAAGTAGTTGTCCTAGGACAATGCAGCTGAAGGTGAAAAGAAAACAAAAGCCTTCAAGCACCCTCTAATATCTGTGCTTCCACAACCTCTCTTTTCAGACCAATCCTGGGGTCATTACCCCCACATCTACCCTTGTTGTTGGTTCTAACAATGAGGCTGAAATCAGGCCTCCCACAAAGATTTATTGGCATTTGGTTTTCTAGACAGTGAGAATACCAGTATTTAAGAGACAGAAGTGTCCTGTGTATTTAAGGCATGCCTGTAATTAGTCCAACATCGCACAGGGCTTGGCTACCAAGCCAGACATTTTGGAACAATTCTGTGACAAATATACTCATTTGTAGCTTCTGAATTAAGTTTTTTTCCTTGATAGGCATTTGGTTCAGGTTCATTAACTCCTTTTCTACCACTGCTATACTGACATGGCCTCTATTATTCCCAGGTTTGATCTTTTAAGACAAAGAAAAGAAAAACATGGCTATTGCTGAAAATCCTGTCAACTTCTTCAAAATTGTGACTTTATTTCCTCGATAAGTCTCTGCTGCTTCATAAATCTGACTCCATCGAACTAAAGACAATTCAGCCATAAGAAATGATTGGGCTCCTGTATGTCCTCAGACAAATCAGCAATGCTCTTGTTTTTTTTTTCCCTGCAGTTTCAAATTTACAGTGTACAGATGTCCTCTCACAGCAGTTAAAAAGTACAGTCTTGTGAGTCACTAGGGGTCTGACAAGTCAAGTCTCTCAAAGCCTGATAATACAAAAAGTCCTTGATCTGAGGAAAGGGAGCATGTCATTTTTTCAGCAAGTTTCTACAATGTAGCTAGTATGAAGAAGGCAAGCAAACAAAAATCACAAGACTTAAGCTTCTATACTCTGTTTAACCTTGTAAGTACCCGGAAATTGGCAATAGTTAAATGCACATTTATAGGAAAAAATCCAAATTTCTCTTAATTCATGCAGATATGAATTTATCACTTCTACCTGCAGGACAATAGGTTGAGTCATTCATTATATCACACAGTAATTTGATCTGCGCATTCCCACACAAACCTTTCAAGCAAATGATGCAATGGAAACTGATAGCATCCAAATTTGACTTGAATGGTATTAAAACCTTTTTCTTTAGTTACATTTTAGGTATTCCACTTGGGGACAGAGAACTTTTCCATATGAAGAGCAAAGCCTCTTGATCTTTTTGTTAGCATGTTCTATGGTACAACTATGTCATTTATGCTCAGAAATGATGTAAGAACTTTCTTTTTGGTGAAGAATTCTCAGGTGGATTATATACCCCGAGGTCAAAAGAGTGTTGATTACACATTATATGCTTTGCTTCTTAAGAAATTCTTAACTGGTTGTAGGCTGGCTGTGGTGGAACATCTGTCTACTGGTTGAATGAAACCATCTATTCCTTCTTCTGATAATAGCGCTCTGACTGTTTTCCCACAGGAAAGTATGCTTCCTCCACCCTTACAGTATGAGGTGCCATGGAGCGGCCCCGACTTCCCTGGTCAGGGCCTGGACACTGACAGCCCCCATCTCAAGCTCAGTGTAGCTGGTTCAGGCATGTGGATGTGACTCAGTCAAAGTCACTAAACCAACTCCAGGATATGTCCGGAACTACTGGGAAGAGAAAATAACTCTTTCGTGGGGGTGGGGGAATGGGGAAGGGGAAGGATTACAGAGGTAAGATAGAAGCTTCAAGCGCTCACAGCCATTTTGCCCCCATGAACTGGAGAGCCTGCCTGAGAAAAGTCAACGTGAGGGAAAACATCGCCAGGAGGTGAAAGCAGCAAGGTTTAGTCCGAATGCCGACAGGTAAGCCTGGGGAGTGGCTGTTGGAGTTCTCAGAACCAATACATTTCTTTTTTTTTAATTCTATAAGACAGGTTGAATTGGATTTCTGTTTCTTACAAAGCAAAAAGTCTTAAGGATCACTCCTTACTTCCTAATCTGGAACCTTCTGATGGCCCTTAGGGTTTAGTATCCTTCCCCCAATTTGCCAACGTGTTTTCTCCTGCAAGTTTTCCCACCTTTTCTGAATCTGGATGTTTCCTTGTACTTTCTCACTGACAGCAACAGGGCAGAAAAGAGTAGTGATGCTTTTGAGAGGCAGCGATCTGCAGCCCAGCTCCCTAACAGTGGGATGCCTGAGATAAAAAGTGATTCCTGAGATAAAAGGTTGATGCAAGTGGGGAAAAGGAACAAGATTGCTGAGTACCTGCCACGAGCCAGGCAATGTTCTGCTTGCTTTATGTATACATTAGTTCACGTCATCTTATTTCCTATCTGCATGGTATAGAGAAGGAGAGAGAGAGACACCTCCAGGACTACGAGATGGCTGCTTAGAGAATACAACTGATCAAAATTCTGTAGCTAGCTGTGTCGACTCTGGAGGCAGTTTTAAATCAATGTCTCAGAGGTTACTTCACTGAAATGCACAATCATGTGCATGTTTTTGATGCCTCAGTTTCCCCACTTGTGACGGAAAATAACCTTTAGCCTGACTAATGGGGACAGTGTGAGTATACTAAGACATTATTCGTCAAATATTTTCTACAATAGTTGGCATATTGTAAGCTGCAAACAGCAAAGCCTGAATTTGAAGCATGGTAAACAGAAATCTAAACATTCTGTAAAAGAGTATAAAATGAACCGATAGGAGACTTCCGGGAAGATGGCAGTGTGAGAAGGGCGGCAGAAATCTCCTCCCAAAACTATATATATCTATGAAAATACAGCAAATACAACTATTCCTAAAAGAGAGACCAGAATACACAGGAAAGTGCACAGCATGCAGCTACACCTGAGAGGACATGGCACCCCACGAGGCAGTCTTAAAGAGCCCAGTTGACATTCATGGCAACTACCAGCGACCACTTCTATAGCCATGAAAAGACAGAGGAATATGGTCGAGACTAAGATCAACCAGACAACACCAGAGAGGGAGACTGAAGGGATGGAAATGCACAGTCTTCCTCAAAAATAATTCAGAACAAAAGTCATAACCATGCTGATGGATCTACAGAGAAATGTGCAAGACCTGAGGGAGGAAGTGAGGGAAGTGAGGAAAGACAATGCAGAAATCAGACAAGCGATCGACGGGCTTAACAGCAGACTGGATGAGATGCAAGAGACTGTTAATGGAATAGAAATCAGAGAACAGGAATACACAGAAGCTGAGGCAGAGAGAGATAAAAGGATCTCTAGGAATGAAAGAATATTAAGAGAAATGTGTGACCAATCCAAATGGAACAATATTCGCATTATAGGAGTACCAGAGGAAGAAGAGAGAGAAAAAGGGATAGAAAGTGTCTTTGAAGAAATAATTGCTGAAAACTTTACCTCGCTGGAGAAGGAAATAGTTTCTCACTCCACGGAAGCCCACAGATCTCCCAACACAAGGGACCCAAGGAAGACAACACCAAGACACATAATAATTAAAATGGCAAAGATCAAAGATAAAGACAGAGTATTAAAGGCAGCTAGAGAGAGAAAAATGATCACCTACAAAGGAAAACCCATCAGACTATCATCAGACTTCCACATAGAAACCTTACAGGCCAGAAAAGAATGGCATGATATATTTAACGTAATGAAACAGAAGGGCCTAGAACCAAGAATATTGTCTCCAGCACGATTATAATTTAAATATGACGGAGAGATTAAACAATTTCCAGACAAACGAAAGTTGAGAGAGTTTGTCTCTCATAAACCACCTCTACAGGATATCTTAAATGGACTGCTCTAGAGGGAAGCACCCCTAAGGCTAAAAAGATGTCACCAGAGAAAATGAAATCATAGCAAAGAAAGCAGACCATCCAAATACTAACTAAAGGCAAAGAAAAAAAACACCTAGTATATAAAGAATGGAGGAGGAAGAATAAGAAGGGAGAGAAATAAAGAAACATCAGATGGTGTTTACAATAACTTAACAAGAAAGTTAAGTTAGATTGTTAGATAGTAAAGAAGCAGCCCTTGACCCGTTGGTAACCATGAATCTAAAGCCAGCAATGGCAATAAGTACATATCTATCAATAATCACCCTAAATCTAAATGGACTGAATGCACCAATCAAAAGACACAGAGTAACAGAATGGATAAAAAAGCAAGACCCATCTATATGCTGCCTACAAGAGACTCACCTTAAATGCAAAGATATACACAGACCAAAAGTGAAGGGATGGAAAAAGATATTTCATGCAAATAACAAGGAGAAAAAAGCAGGTGTGGCAGTACTTGTATCAGACAAAATAGACTTCAAAACGAAGAAAGTAGCAAGAGATAAAGAAGGACATTACATAATGATAAAGGGGTCAGTCCAACAAGAAGATATAACCATTATAAATATATACGCACCCAACACAGGAGCGCCAGCATATGTGAAACAAATACTAACAGAATTAAAGGAGGAAATAGACAGCAATGTATTCATTTTAGGAGACTTCAACACACCACTCACTCCAAAGGACAGATCAACCAGACAGAGAATAAGTAAAGACACAGAGGCACTGAACAACACACTAGAACAGATGGACCTAACAGACATCTACAGAACCGTGCACCCAAAAGCAGCAGGATACACATTCTTCTCAAGTGCACATGGAACATTTTCCAGAATAGACCACATACTAGGCCACAAAAAGAACCTCAGTTAATTCAAAAATATTGAAATCGTACCAACCAACTTCTCAGATCACCAAGGTATAAAACTAGAATTAAATTTTAGAAAGAAACCAAAAAGGCTCACAAATACATGGAGACTTAACAACATTCTCCTAATTAATCAATGGGTTAATGACCAAATCAAAACAGAAATCAAAGAATATATGGAGACAAATGACAACAACAACACAAAGCCACAACTTCTGTGGGACGCAGCAAAGGCAGTTCTAAGAGGAAAGTATATTGCAATCCAGGCCTATTTAAAGAAGGAAGAACATTCCCAAATGAATAGTCTAAAGACACAATTACTGAAATTGGAAAAAGAAGAACAAATGAGGCCCAAAGTCACCAGAAGGAGGGATATAATAAAGATTAGAGAAGAAATAAATAAAATTGAGAAGAATAAAACAATAGAAAAAATCAATAAAACCAAGAGCTGGTTCTTTGAAAAAATAAACAAAATAGATAAACCCCTATCCAGACTCATTAAGAGAAAAAGAGAATCTACACACATAAACACAATCAGAAATGAGAAAGGAAAAATCACGACGGACCCCACAGAAATACAAAGAATCATAAGAGAATATTATGAGAAACTATATGCTAACAAGCTGGAAAACCTAGAAGAAATGGACACCTTCTTAGAAAAATACAACCTTCCAAGACTGACCAAGCAAGAAACAGAAAAACTAAACAGACCAATCACCAGCGACGAAATCGAATTGGTAATCAAAAAACTACCCAAGAACAAAACACCCGGGCCGGATGGATTCACCTCTGAATTCTACCAGACATATAGAGAAGAAATAACACCCATTCTCCTTAAAGTTTTCAAAAAAAAGAAGAGAAGGGAATACTTCCAAACTCATTCTATGAAGCCAGCATCACTCTAATACTAAAACCTGGCAAAGACCTCACCAAAAAGGAAAATTACAGACCAATATCCCTTATGAACGTGGATGCAAAAATACTCAACAAAATATTAGCAAACTGAATTCAAAAATACATCAAGAGGATCATACACCATGATCAAGTGGGATTCATCCCAGGGATGCAAGGATGGTACAACATTCGAAAATCCATCAACATCATCCACCACATCAACAAAAAGAAGAACAAAAACCACATGATCATATCCATAGATGCTGAAAAAGCATTTGACAAAATTCAGCATCCATTCCTCTTAAAACTCTCAACACAATGGGTATAGATGGCAAGTACCTTAACATCATAAAGGCCATATATGACAAACCCAGAGCTAACATCATACTTAACGGCGAGAAGCTGAAACCTTTTTATCTAAGATTGGGAACAAGACAGGGATGCCCACTCTCTCCACTGTTATTCAACATAGTACTGGAGGTCCTAGCCATGGCAATCAGACAAAACAAAGACATGCAAGGCATCCAGATTGGTAAAGAAGAAGTCAAATTGTCACTATTTGCAGATGACATGATACTGTACATTAAAAACCCTAAAGACTCCACTCCAAAATTACTAGAACTAATATCTGAATTCAGCAAAGTTGCAGGATACAAAATTAACACACAGAAATCTGTTGTTTCCTATACACTAATGATGAACTAACAGAAAGAGAAATCAGAAAAACAATTCCATTCACTATTGCACCAAAAAGAATAAAATACCTAGGAATAAACCTAATGAAGGAGTGAAAGACCTGTACTCTGAAAACTACAAGAAACTCCTAAGAGAAATTAAAGAGGACACTAACAAATGGAAATGCATCCCATGCTCTTGGCTAGGAAGAATAAATATTGTCAAAATGGCTATACTACCTAAAGCAATCTACAGATTCAGCACAATCCCTATCAAACTACCAACAGCTTTCTTCAATGAACTGGAACAAATAATTCTAAAATTCATATGGAACCACAAAAGACCCCGAATAGCCAAAGCAATCCTGAGAAGGAGGAATAAAACGGGGAACTAAGCTCCCTGATTTCAAGCTCTACCACAAAGCCACAGTAATCAAGACAATTTGGTATTGGCACAAAAACAGACCCATAGACCAGTGGAACAGAATAGAAAATCCAAACATTAACCCAAACATATACAGTCCATTAATATTTGATAAAGGAGCCTTGGATATACAATGGGGAGATGACAACCTCTTCAGCAGCTGGTGTTGGAAAAACTGGACAGCTACATGTAAGAGAATGAAACTGGACAACTGTCTAGCCCCATACACAAAGGTAAACTCAAGGTGGATCAAAGACCTGAATGTAAGTCATGAAACCGTAAAACTCTTAGAAAAAAACAAAGGCAAAAATCTCTTGTACATAAACATAAGTGACTTCTTCATGAACATATCTTCCCGAGCAAGGGAAACAAAAGGAAAAATGAACAAGTGGGACTATATCAAGCTGAAAATCTTCTGTACAGCAAAGGACACCATCAATAGAACAAAAAGAGATCCTACAGTATGGGAGAATATATTCATAAATGATGTATCTGATAAGGGGTTGACATCTAAAATATATAAAGAACTCACGCACCTCAACAAACAAAAAGCAAATAATCCAATTAAGAAATGGGCAGAGGACATGAATAGACACTTCTCTAAAGAAGAAATTCAGATGGCCAACAGGCACATGAAAAGATGCTCCACATGGCTAATCATCAGAGAAATGCAGATTAAAACCACAATGAGATATCACCTCACACCAGTGAGAATGGCCAACATCCAAAACACAAACAACAACAAATGTTGGTGAGGATGTGGAGAAAAGGGAACCCTCCTACACTGTTGGTGGGAATGC
This sequence comes from Smutsia gigantea, assembly GCA_032199065.1. Lineage (NCBI taxonomy): Eukaryota > Metazoa > Chordata > Mammalia > Pholidota > Manidae > Smutsia > Smutsia gigantea. The sequence continues at coordinate 86,737 of JAVSCE010009924.1, forward strand.
AAATTAGTTCAACTATTGTGGAAAGCAGTATGGAGGTTCCTCAAAAAACTAAAAATACAAATACCATTTGACCCAAGAATCCCACTCCTTGGAATTTACCCAAAGAGTACAACTTCTCAGATTCAAAAAGACATATGCACCCCTATGTTTATCACAGCACTATTTACAATAGCCAAGAAATGCAAGCAACCTAAGTGTCCATCAGTAGATGAATGGAAAAAGAAGATGTGGTACATATACACAATGGAATATTATTCATCCATAAGAAGAAAACAAATCCTACCATTTGCAACAACATGGATGGAGCTAGAGGGAATTATGCTCAGTGAAATAAGCCAAGCCGAAAAAGACAAGTATCAAATGATTTCACTCATGTGTGGAACATAAGAACAAAGAAAGAACTGAAGGAACAAAACAGCAGCAGACTCACAGAACCCAAGAACGGACTAATAGTTACCAAAGGCAAAGGGACTGGGGAGGATGGGTGGGAAGGGAGGGACAAGGGGGAAAAAGGGGCATTACGATTAGCAGATGTAATGTTGGGGGGGCACGGGGAGGGCTGTACAACTCAGAGAAGACAAGTAGCGATTCTACAGCATCTCACTACGCTGATGGACAATGATTGTAATGGGGTTGGTGGGGGGGGGCACCTGATGAAGGGGGTAGTTTAATAACCATAATATTGCACATGTAATTGTAGATTAATGATACCAAAATAAATTATAAAAAAGGAAAAATGAACCAATAGGAGGAAATGACCGGTCTGGCCCACAGTTTCATGGGACAAGAACAAGACAAAGAAGTCAAGAAGAGCTATGATTATAACTAGAGAAGAGAAACCAGATCAGTGATGCTTCTTTTAGTATCACATAGCTAAGACTGTATTGGTCCTGTACTGTAAACAGGCTGGCAGCTCAAACTTAGGATGTCACTATATCTTATTTATAATTGTGCAAGCTCTGTTATACTTGAATAACTATCTTTATAAAGTTCTAAGAACATGAACTCCAGGTATTCTTATATTAGACATCTGGACTGAGAGAGGTAACTGCAAGCAGAACTCTTGCCTCGAAGGAACAGAGGGGCCCAGAGCACCCTGAACACTCCCACGACGAGGCTTTCCTGGGCTCCGGGTGTGCCTCCTATAGTGAGAATGCCAACTGTTGAAGAAACGTAACATCTTACTCTGACAAAAATTCTATTCCTTTCCCACTTAGTTCTTAGTCTTTCAACAGGACTTTGGGAAGACGACTGGCCGGTGAGGGTGTAGGGTGACGTCTTGGCCTCTGCAGTCCTGGTCATAGAGGGCATTTGGGCAGCACCCAGAGTCTGGGGGTTTAAACATGTCTCCTTACTCATTCTTCCTGCAAGTAATCAGTTTATTGACAATTCCAATTTTTTCCAAATTCTCAGGGTCTCCTGTTCCACTTTCTTTCCTTTCCAAACCAGAGGCCCGAATCCTTTAAAAAAAAAAAGTCCAAATCTCTTTGACAACTGTCCTTTCCATACACCAGCCTAGTTAAGCTCTAGTCATGAGCAAACCAAGACCTCTCCACGCATCTGCACATTAGCAGGCTGTTAACTGCTCATGGAGAAAAAAACACAACGAAGATGAGCAGACTTCTGTAGATGTGCACGTGGGCCATCCCAGCTATCTCAAATTTGCTAAAACTTCAATTCTTCACATAAGGCATTGAAAACATTCTCAAGTCTCTCAAAAACTTTTGACTACTTCCCTTAGGCCCCATCTCATCTTGCAAACATACATGGCTTCTATTTTACAGATAAAATAGGTATTTGAACACTTTCTCACCTCCTGCCCTGATATTTATAAATTTCACTCTAGTCTACCTACCCTCCCACCCTCACCATTACTCTTAGTAAAATGAAAGAAATGGATTTCTCCTACTTAAGGCTAATCTCTCTCCATCTGTGTCTGACTCTTGTCAGTTTCCACTGAATTAAGGACCTTATTCATCTCTGAGTCCCTCTCCTTTGCATTATCTCAGCCTCTCCTCCCTGCTGGAGCTTTCACAATTGGCGTTTAAACATACCCCCAGCTCCCTTTATTAAAAACAACCAGAACTTTGGACTGTATGACCTCCCTTCTCTTTCTTTCCTTTCAAAGCCCAAATTCCTGAAAAAATCGTCCACTTATGCTGTCTCCACTTTCTCACGGGTGACTAAAAACAGTAACAGCCAGGGATTCCAAGTGACCCTCAAATTCAGAAATGTGAGTAGAGAGCAAGACTGAGACATTGTTCATTCACGGGAGGGGCTCTACCGACGGACAGCAGTGCCAGGAGCACCTGTGGGACTTTGGGAAGACGACTGGCTGGTGAGGGTGTAGGGTGACGTCTTGGCCTCTGCAGTCCTGGTCATAGAGGGCATTTGGGCAGCACCTAGAGTCTGGGGGCTTAAACATGTCTCCTTACTCATTCTTCCTGCAGCAAGGGAAAACAAAGGAAAAGCATTTTCCTATGAAAATGAGATTTTCCCCATCAGAAATTATCTGTCCCTTCCTTGAACATCTAAACACTTAACAAAGTGTAGTTTGATTTACTAGCTAGATGTCTAAAGACCTCGTTCTCGATTATAGGCAAGAGCTCATGGCAGCACACTAGACACTATGTTCCTGTGTTGCCCACAGCACCAACCACAATTGGTTACATGGATAAGCCGGAGAATCACGAGGTCCCAAACTGGGATTTTGAGGGGCCCTGACCTTATAAAGTACGTTAATGCACGAAAAGTATTATAAACTAAAGTACCAGACAAATATAAAATTATTTTACATAACTAGAACACAATGCACATTTGCTGAGTACATGGATAAATTTTAATAGACATTTGTTATTTTTTAAAGCCAACAATGCCATTTCAATAATTTGCCCTGATTGAAGAGCTAGAAAAAATGGGTGAGTCTGAATATTCAAACTGAGTCTGAATATATGTGCCAACTCTTATGTTCTTACTCGTGAAATGAAGATTCTCTTACCAGTGAGTTTTTTACATTACAAAGGATAGTGAATGATTACATGTGCTGCAGACACTAAGAGACACCTGCTTCTCTGCATCTATGCAAGATAAAAAAAAATCAACTGTAAAAAAGAGTTCTTTGAATATTTACAGGCTTGACAAAATAGATTCCAGAACTTATTTATTTAATACAATTTTTTCATGGAACTTTTTTTTGCCTAGACTGGGAGAGATTACAGTTTGGTGATGGTGCTCCATTCTTTTTAAAGACAAAAATAAAATAAAATAAAATAACTCAACATCTTGAGAAGGTTTAACTGCCAGGTGCACACATGCATTTGTCTTTATATATAATTGCTTGGTCTTTTTCTCCTTCTATAACAGGTTATCTCATAGTATCTAAACACCTTCCTTTCAAGATATTTAAATTTTGGCTTAGTTTCTCCAGGTCTAGTCATACAGCTCTGATCTAAGGCCACAGTCTCTCAGTTCAATTAGAAAACCATTTAGTGAGCAGCTATTATGGGCTAGCCACTGCACATATTTTAATTAATCTCAATTAATGAACAGTTGATAACTAATAACTCAGATAACTACTTTAAGATTTTCTTCAATTTAATTATACATTTATATTTCCCTTAAGAGTATAGACCTTTTTTCCCATATAGCTTGCCTCAATTATTAGAATGCATTTCAGGAACTGTCAGTCATATCTAACATTTGGGAAATGAAGATGGTAGATGTTGCTTTGGGATGAAACTGTTCCAGAAGCATTTACAATATTCCTGCTACTGTGTATACAGAAAGATCAGTATCCCATGAGAAAAGTATGTGATTTGGTATCTTCCTTTTCCATTTTTGCCCTTATGATATAAATGAATGGTTCCATTCCCTCTGAATTACAGCTCATACAAGACCATTCAAAGAGAAATAATGAAATGTTTATGGCCTCTCATCATTCATTCACTGATTTGCTTATTCATTCTTCATTCAACCAACAGTCACTGGTCACTCATATTCCTTGGTAAGATAAAGATACTCAGAGTCATGTATGACAGTATGCAAAGAAGGAGTCAATTTAGATAAATCATTGAGGTTAGGAAAATACACAATGCAGAGGAATATTTCTTAATCAGCAAATGAATCTGAAAACTAACTCGTCCTATGCAAATTCGTGGGAGCTAGAAAAAGGAAAAAATGTAATGACTGAAAACTTTCACTACATTTAGGTACACAAGTTAGTTGGGTGTGAAAATCATGCCAGTTGGATGCCAAGTGATTTAAATTACATGCAAACAAAATCAAACCTCATTTTCTCCTGATTAATTCTTTAATGGAAGAGCTCTGCAAAGAATCACTGTCTATTCCCCAGGTTCAGTTTTCTGTCTTCCTAGCGCTGATCTCAGAGGTGTCCGAGTCTTCTCTGCCTGAATACTGCATGTGTTCCTGTTTTACCCACAAAATATGGGACCTGGAGGCAGCACGGTTTAATGGCAAGAGCCTCGTTTCTGTAACAGAAAGACAAGTGGTGACACTGGGATGTTCCTAATCTCTCCAAGCCCCAGGTACCTATGGTATTAATATCTATTTTTATAGGCTGTGATGAGGATTGAAGACATATGTAAATACCTAGCAAAAGCCCCACCACACAGTAAATCCTCAAGGACAAGCAACAACAGCAAAAACGTTAACGATACTTCGTTTATTCACCAAATATCTGCGGATGCCTGCTCAGTGCCGCACAGTGACTGGACCCTGGGGACCCAGTGGTGATCAAAGCAGACTCACTGCTCTCCAAGCTGTCATTCCTATGAAGGGAGACCAACTATAAGCATGTGAGAAAAACAAAACCACCCAAGATAGTCTTACATACAAATTCATTATTTTATCATCATCAACTGTAATCCTTTTTAGTGTCCACAACTGAAAGTCAAGTTTTATTTGTTCCTCTCTTGGTTTAAAAAGGGACCTAACAAAAATCTGTTGATAAAGTGTTTAATAAGTTGCTTCAGAAACGGGAACCCATAAAGTCAAACTTATTTTCAAAAATAAGGCAGTTAATTTGCCCTGGAAATAATCTTAAACATCTGATTTTAAAATCACTTTTTAGTTCTATTGGCAGTCAAAAATGACTGCTTTATGTAATCCTATGAACAAATATTTTCAGTTTAAGCATTAAAATGTCTGATACTGAACTGTATTTTTGTAATTATACATTATATTAATATAATTATTTAAATACATGTAGGAAGCAAGTAAGATGAGATAATTGATTATGCAATTACATGATTAGTAAGTGTAATTACAGAGCATACAATCAGAGATGTTATGGAGAATTTTTGCTTACACAGACAAAAATTTTCACACTCTAAAAAGATTCGTAACTTGAAATCATATTTTATTTTAATCAAAATCATTCTAGAACCCCCAACTTCTCAAGAAAATAAAACAAGAATCTTTCATTAATCATTAAAACAGACAGAAGCCTGGATTAGTCAGGAGTAGAAAGCTGGTATGTCACATACAGAAAAAGATGTCCAGTCAGTAAACAAATCCACCCTTTGTAGGCTGCATGGAGATTTCTACTTGGTGCCATGTCACCAAACAGCAAATGGAGGGTCTCATAAATTAGTAATTTCACCCAGCATGCGTCTCTCTAGATGGGTGTTCCTAGAATTTTAGTTCACTTGGGAACTAGCTAGAAATGTTAATTCTCAGACCCTAAGTCATACCCACTGAATGAGAAACTCTGAAGGTGGAACCCAGCAACTTCTAGTTTAACACAGGACGTCTGAATAACACTGCTCTCGGTTCATGCACTCAAACAATCAAGATTGTTATTCCTTTCTATTTTAACCTTGAAAATTGTGCCAAAAAAGTTTCCTTTGCTAACTAGTTTAGCAATGTGAACAAACTGAGGGACAGGAGCACAAATGTCATTCTATGTTGTATTTGAACAATAACATCTTATCTTTTTTGGAAGAAGCTATGCCAGACACCATGTTAAACAGTTTACATCCATTAACAAAACAAAATGTTATGAGAGAAATACTATGATTGACCCACTTTACAAAAGGAAAACTAGGATTTAGTTAGAGGAGGTATGTAACTTGTATATGGCCAAATGGCTAGTAAGTAAAATAGCATGCTTGAAGATCTCAAACTGCAACCATTTAGATCTCTCATTTCTCACTTAATTTTTTTTTCAGTTATCACAGTTTGAGATGTCATTGGTTACATTTCTCAGCATTAAATCTGAAGAGCTTTATTAAGAAATTAAGATAAATTCTTAAATAATATCTCTTTCTAACACAACTACAAGTGATATGTCTAGATGTGAACTACCCAGAGAAAAATGCCAACTGGTATACGAGTAGCCTGACCTCATGTGTACGAATAAAACCTCATATATGCTTTTTTTAGTTAATGAAGCAACCTGAATTCAAGTTCAGCCTTTACATATATAGGAGACACTTCAATAAATTGCTCTTCATTAGATTCTTAAGCAGGTTCATATGACCTATCCATATCCATATGTGTACTATTCAAAGTGTACTCTTATCATTTAATTTAGTAACTTATCTCGTTGAAGATATCTGTGGCCTAAAACAAATTCCATGCTGGTTTACCTGTTCCAGGGGCAGTAAAGATAGTGAAAGGAGACACAGGAGAGCAAAGGAAGAAGAGTCGAGGTCCTACAGAGAATTTCTGCTGGACAGTGATGAAAAGCCCGTATGTTACAGTGCCACCATAAATTATGTTACAACGAATGTTCAGGCCACAGAGGGCTTCCAAAAATAGGTTGAACCTGCCCATGGTCTGAAAACAAATTGCCTAAATTCCAATATGAGAAAACAGTGTTCTTGACATGTATTTTCATGTGGCCACTATTGGGTGAAGCTAGGTCTATAGAGATGAAATGCAGTATGCTTGGGCTTTGAAATTGGAAGTTGTTATTCCATCAAGACACTAAAATGCAAAGTAATCTGCATGAGCCTCATGCCTCAAGGCTTAAAAGATTTATTATGAAGGGAAGACAAAGTGAATGATGGCATGTCAGTTGGCCTGAACCCTGGGAGTGAACCTGCATTTTGGAGAAATGGAAACCTCAGAAGTCTTACGTTTTAATCATCTCAGGAGTTAAAATAAAGTGAATTTATATTACATAATTTTTGGTTTATCTAAAAGTATGTATTTAAGGGATAATAAGATGACTAGCATAAATCAAAAGCAAAAATGCTCAAAGGATTCTGTTGTCTATTATTAACAAGTTCATTTTTCTTAAAGACCAACTCCAAATCTAAAAAGTTAAGAAATAGTTATATGATCTTTTCCCTTAAAAGGTGGGAAATAAACAGAAAAAAAGGTAACAAAAAAACACACTAAGAGGATGCTTATGATCTTTATTAAAGATGGGTGTTTAATAGAAAGGGAAATCAATCTATTAGTTACTAAATTTTCAAATTTTCATTTTAATAACATCACAACCACAATAAAGACAACATACAAAATACACGATTATATGTTCTTCATAAATGAGTGTTCAAGAGTCTATATTTAAAAAAAATTGATATGTTTCTAAGGGGGAGAACAATCAACCCTAGTATAATATTATATTGATTAATCTTATAGAGTTAAAATGTTCAAGGATCAAGTGAATATGGTTTCACTTAAATCAAATAGTATTCAGTTGTTGATTTTGACAGAAGCACCAAAGGCATATTATTATTCTTATGAATATGTATTTTATATATCAACATAGCAAAGTTGGTAGGAAATTTCAGGAATATTAAAGAATACTTTCAAAATATTTTTAAAGTTCCACACTTTTTCTTACTGTCTTCATTACTGTTTTGCAAATTAAAAGTATTGTTACATTACACTGAAGAAAATATACATTATTATTCAACATAACAACTTCATATAATTCAGAACAGATTTCAATGGTGATTCAGGTTGTATTAAAATTATGTTCATTTGAAAAGTCGTTTGTCAACAGTGGAAAAAATCATTAGCTCAGTTTTGTGAAATAGAACGACATTTTTATGTAACTGAAAGTAACCAGAAGCTTTTAAACAGGGTAAAAATGTTATATTGCCCTACCAAGAGAGAACCAAGCAGTGTAAAGCCATATTGTCCCACAGCATGAAGCGATCAGATACCTGCCTAAAATGATGGACAGCTCTGGCCTAGTGAGCAGGCAAAAAAAATCCCATTTACTCTCATCCAGATGGGACCAACTGGACGCTTCAGCGCAAACAACTCATTCTTCTTCGGACCTTCTTGTCCAGCTCTTGAGCTAGCTCCAGCTGATAATGATGAATATCAAGGCTACAGTAAAGTGGGTGACAACAGAAGCCTTGTTATAGCTGCCAGTCTTTCGGTCTTGTCATTATTACACATTGGAGATTTATTTGAGTTTATTGTTGTGCACAGGGTCTAGCCATTTGCAATTCATCACCTACTACAGAAAGTTCAAGCTAGTGGCCGAAGCTGTAATTGCCATCTCCACCTGCTTCTGGAAATTACGAGGTCACTAGCTAGGGCAGCCCAGTCTTCACTGAGCCCCAAAAGTCACAGCAGCCTCTAGTGCAAAATACTCAGACCCTATCTGTACTTGAGCATCTATTGAGATCGCATTAATAATGCTATATTGCTTGGCAATTGATTACATTGTAGCTATAGTGCAGCCAGCTCTATGGCAAACACTAAAAGGTTACAGCTATAGGAAAGAAATAATGAAATGATTAGAGCTGCCACGGTCTGAGCATTACTGTTATTACTGTAAATGCTACAGTTACTATGTGTTTGATTTCAAGACATACAAACACATTAACAAGGCACATTGCTTCTATTTAATCTGATATAATCTTCTAATCTTCAGAAGACAAATTAGTCTAACTGAAATCTGCTTTGGAAGCAGGTAGAATACATTCCCTGCAAAAAAAACCCACCACATGGTGCTTTGGCAGAACTGGTAGGACAGCTAAAATCAAATGTAAAGACATCATTTTGTTTCTATTCAGAACATAAAAAAAAAAATCCTTGTACCTTTGGGATTTGAATTTTACTACAGCAGTATGTCAGATGAGTTTGACTCAGAAAAGAACCTCAAAAATAAAAATAACCCTTCTTGATTTTTAAATTAAGTCTTCTCTCCTACATTTATTAGTTTTATTTTCTTAGTGTATAAACTTTTTTATTTTCCCTATAAAGTAGTTGGAAAATTTTTTGAGAGCTTCTGCCTGTACTACTGAGCATTCAAGGTTTTACAGCCAGCTACAAAGAGTAGGAGCTTATATGATTTCCATTCATGTAAAATCTATGATTCACTCTTCAGTATACTTAGTGTACAGATGGCTTGAAAATTTATGATACCTGAATCTTTTCCTACTTGATCTTATGCCACTGCTTGGTGTCTACATCCTCACTGTTAATGGATTTCTAAAACCAAGATTTACTGAGATAGGTATTTTTTTGCTCCAGGTCCTCTTTTTAAAAATCAACGTGCCGAGTAATGCACAAAAAAAGGTAAGCTAGCATCACAATTTAGCATAAAACCCCAACTATTTATAAAGATTGTCCATATCTTATTTTATTCCCCAGAGTCTAATGGTATTCAATGATTTCATTTTATAAGTTTATAGAGGAATCAAAATTCTAAGTGGAAAGTTTCTGTCTGCAAATTGTTTTATGTCGTTTCCTATATATACCACTGTAGCTTTCTGCCACACTAACTTTTAAAGTCAGCTCCCCACTTTGTTCCTGCTTCCATTTTAGGGCGGGAAGGTTTGGATATCATGATTTTTATTATTAGAGGTTTGGTCCCATTTCGAATCTCACCTTAGATTATTTTCAGGAGTATTGTGAGGTAAGGAATGGAAAAGATAACAATACTTCTTAATTGAATTGTCTCTCCAAAAACATAAAATTAACATAAGTAACATAAATGAACACCGCAGTGGACAGCCACTTGCTGAAAGAGTGGAGAGGATGTGATGCTGAAAGGTCTTCTCCTCCTCAGTTTCCCTCCAGCTCGGAAGTAAAGGAATGCAGGAGCCCTGGACAACCTGCAGTAACAGCTGATTGGGAAATGCCTACTGATGTGGGAGGAAAAGCTCACAAGCTAAGAGATTCCTACACGAGGAATGACTAATGGAACAGCATTAAGTTCACCTATTCCTATCCACCTATGAAGGGAATCTTAATGGTTCAAAAAAGAATCACTTAAAATTTTCACTCATATTTGGGTTAGGTGTTAGCGAGGGTACTCAGCAACAGAGAAGAGTGGCTGGGATTCTGATCTCATACAGACACCTTCAACTAGCATCTATACTTCGCCTTGGAGTTTATGAACTCCTTTCTCATACGCTGTCCCACAACAATCTTGGGAGGGACGTCTTAATACTGTACCTGTTTTACAGAAGGAAAGAATGAGGCACAGAGAGGGCCAGCTCAGATTCTTTCTAAAGTCAGCAAACTGGCTGAGTGGTAGAGCTGGATCTGGATCACAGGGTTTACTCCAAATCCTTTACTTTGTACTAACCCACAGTCAGACCAAAAGAAGTTTCGTTTAAAAAATCATTTGAAAGACTCCTCCTTTCCTAATACTGAAAAAAAATGTTCGGGATTATGTAATAAATTTACATCTTTATATTTTCTCCAAGAAGGCTTCTCTTTTCTTTTCTAGAACATGAATCTAAGCTAGAATAGGAATACAAAGAAAATAATAGCAAACACTGTTTTGCTCTTTTTTATAAAAAAAACTGTTAAATATAGCTTACATAGTCAAGACTATGTGAAAACGGTTGAAAGTGTAAGGAACAATAACCCAGGCCCAAAGCTAGAATGTTACCAAATTCCAGCTGCCCCCATCCACACCATCACAGCTACATATTCTGCCTTTTCTCCTGAGGCAGCCACTACCCTGAATTCAGATTTAATTGTTCTTTTTTATTCATTAAACTTTATCGCTGGTTTATGTATCCCTAAACAATACTGTTCAGTTTTTCCAATCTCTGAAATTTGCATAAATAGAATCATACTGTAGGTATTACTCTGCAACTTTTTGCCCTATTATATTTTGAGATTCATTAGCGTTGATGCATACAGCTATAGTCCCTTCATTTTTTACTATTGATACACTATTCCACACAAGGAATACACCACAATTTATCCATTTTCACGCTAATAGTAACATTACTGGTAGTTTTCCACTCTCACAAAGATTGCTACTGTGAATATTTTTGTACAAAAGTGCAAAGGTTTCTCTAGGGTTTATAATTCATAGGCAATTGCAAACTCATGAGATATGCACTGTTATTGGCTACTGCCTTTTTCCAGAGTAACTATACCAGTGTACATTCTGAAGCAATGTTTTAGAGACCCTACTAATCTTTACCTTGCTTACAGTTTATATTGTCTATTTTAAAGTTCTTCCAATCTGATGAGTGTGAAATCCTATCTCACTGTGATTTCAATGGAATTTCTAATGAGATGGAATGCATTTCATATTTATAGACTATTTGTGCTTCCTCTTTTGCGAAATACCTATTCTTTTCATTTTTCCATCTTTCTATCAGGTGTTTAATTTTTCATTTATTAATTTATATTCTTCATTTATTTTAGATTCTAAACTTTGAGTTACATAGATCCCTAAAAGCTTCTCCCACTCTGTGGCATGTGTGTGTGTGTGTGTGTGTGTGTGTGTGTGTGTGTGTGTGTGTGTGTTTTCATTCTCTTTTACAAATGTCAAGTTCTTAATTTTAATGTGGTTGATAAATCAATCTTTTCCTTTATGGTTTACAATTGCCTTTTTAAAGAAATTATTCTACTTTGAGGTCTAGAGTTGTTCTTTAATATTTTTTCTAAAAGTGTTATAGCTCAACCTTTCTATTTATGTGTTTAATACACTTGGGATTGATTTTTGTATGTGCTGTGAGGTAGGGATTTCAATTCCATTACCCACCCACCTCCATATGGAGAACTCATTGTCCCTTCATCACTGATTAGAAAGCTCACCTTTTACCACTGACATATAATATCACCTTCATCATATGTCAAATGACACCATTTGTATGGGCTTATTTTGGACTCCCTGTTCTATTTCATTTGTTTATTTTTCTAATCTTGCACCGATATCAAATTGTCCATTTATGTACCTTTCATACGATATACTGAATTCTGAAAAAATTTCAGTATGTGCTACTCATACTGTAAAATAAGCAGAAGTCAAACTTTATTACCATTTAACAAGTTAATAAGCTGAAGACACAAGTTAATCTATAAAATGCTTCTGAATCATGATCCACATCTTACGATTCTCAAACTGATGATTTTCTAACCCACTGACTTTTCTCAAAGCATTTTCGTGTTATCTCATCAGTCTTGAACTTACAATGGTACTAATTGTATCTAATGGCTTCTGTACTGTGGAAAGAGCCCAGGCTTTGGAGTTACACACACCCAAATGATTAGAAACAGGGTTCTATGAAGAGATGGGGGCATGGTCTGGGGCAAGTCAGTTACCTTTCTGGGGCTGAAGTCACCTCATCTGTACAGTGTTGACAACCACTATCTTAAAGGGATTTCTCTATGTAGGTGGTAATATATTCAGACATTTAGCACTGTGCCTGACATAGAGTAGCACTAAGTAAATTACATATATGTGAACACTGAATCACCTGAACTCAGTTATCTTTTACTAACAGGGTTTAGTCCACAATAACATCAAACAACAATGGAATCAGACATCGAATGTACAAAGTTAATTCTCTGCTGTTGTACTGAAATGCACCACAGAGACCTACGCTGACTAAATGTTTCCAATTGACTATTAAAAACAACCTAAAAAGTCTACCAGCCATCTTGCCATCCAATTCCTGTTATTCAAAATTAAACTGATTACCTTTCCCGTTTAGAGTTCCCATATTCTACCCCGTGGGCTACTTAAAGAGAAAACAAAGGCTCAAATTAATCAATGTCCAGCCAAAAGCCTAGGAGTCCCAACCCCCTCCTTCTTCCTTGCATCCAACTATACTTGATGGAAATCAAATCCTTTTCATCAAACTCACTAAGTCTCTCTCAAGCAAATCTCTTTTCTTACCTTCAAATGGCTATACTGCCACAGTAATATGTGTAATCATAATTAATTTAAACAGTTAATAAAAAACTCCACCAAGTCTTGAAAGTTACAACAAAAGCTTATGAAAACAACAAAATTCTTTTAGAGCTGAGAAAACTGAGGCATGAAAAGGTTAAAAGACAGCTTTAGATGCTAGCCCTAGAATTTGAACCAGATCAGCTAATGCTAAAACACCCCTCTCAATGACCACATTATGCCATGGGCCATGAGTTATTATTTTAAATATCGTCAACTCATCACCTCTTTGCTAAAAGTCCTTTATAAGGTATTGAGAGATCATCTGATTCTAGATACATTTGGAATACAGATCCTTCGATGGCTCCTTTCTACCTATGACACGAACAACAAAACTCCTTTTACTAATACTCATTGGCTGTTGCCTTCTCTGAGTCCTATTTCTCTTTACTACCCACTTCTACTCTTCTCTCTGTTCTTACCTTTATCTGATCACATTAGAAACATATAAACTGGATAAAGGGAATAGAAAAAAGGATGGGTAAAAAGCTGACAACAAGGTTGGGCGAAAACAAGAGGAGGTGTGATCCCAAGAGACCCCAATCTTGAGGTGACCAAATGTGAGAGAGAGCAAGCAGGCTCTGTGAGGAGCTTAGGTAGGAATCAGAGACTGAGTTTGGCTGAAGATAGACACCAGACAGCAAGAGCCCAAAAGTGAGCGAGAGGGTTATGGACCTGTGAGCATGCACAGGAAAGACTGAGAGATCAAGTGACACAAAAATCCCTAGACAGGGAGGGCCCTGCACACCTCCCCACCCCTCACCAGGCTATCGTGTGCCTGGCCTGCCTTTTCTCTTCCTCCCTACCTCATGCTCTTGGCCACTCCTGTTGGTCTTCCAAAGCTCAGCTCTGGGATCTTCTACAGCAAAGTGCCCTTGTGTCTCGGCACCCAGCAGGATCCTGTCCTTAACAGCTGTCATAGCACTCAGCAAATGGTTTGGGAGGTCTACGACTTTCTTCATCATTCTACTAAAACTCCTTAGAACCATTTTCCCCCTCTTTAATCATTAGTGTCTTGCATATAGTGGGGTTCAATAAATGCTTGAGTGAAGGAAAAACTTGTATTTCAATTTCTCCAACAAATACTTTCCAAATAGAATGAAGCATGCTGCCCTAATCTCACCTATCACGCATTCACGCACACCCCCACACACATGCGTGAGCACACACACACGCACACCCACATCCACAGGCACACGCATGCACGTGCACACGCACACACTTTCTTAAACTTATTTTTCTTTAATCAAGATTGAATATTATCAAATAAAACAAATACTCTGAATATAATGGCCAGAAATTATGAACCATGGCTTTTGTATGTGCTTTGTTTAGAGCAGAGTTTCTCAACCCCTGCACTACTGTCATGTGGGGATGGATAACTAATTCTTTGCTGTGGGAGATTATTCTGTGTACTATAGGGTGGTTGGAAGCATCCCCGGCTCCCATCCACTAGACGACAGTAGCACCCCCATCCTGTTTGGACAACCACACCCATCTAGTCTCCTGTGAGGGCTAAATGCGTGTACTTAAGAACCACTGACTAAACAGTAATTTCCATTTTCTTCAGGTACTAATCAGTAAAGTTGCATTTTATACTTTCTCTCCATACAGGACAGCTCCATTTTAAGTTCTTAAACTTGACAAACATAAACAAACATAAACTGCAGTATGAATAATCTGACAAGATCAGGGGGAAAAAAGCTCAATTAGTTCAAACTTCATTTCAAAAGGCAAAAGAATGACAGTATACCAGTTTTCGATGCGTAACTAACTACGTGCAGTGACAGATGTGGTAACCATTTTGCAATATATACATGTATAAAATTATTAAGTTGTACACTGAAAAATAATACAATGTTACAATTATATCTCAAAAAAAAAAAGAAAGTTTTGAGAACATGAGCATTTCCATTCACTTTTGAAAAAGAATTCCCTTTGGTGCATTATTTACACCTTTTTGGAATGTTGTAGTTTTCAAAGTCATTTCTGCAATACACTTGATTTTTTTTCCTTGCAGGCAGAATCAAACCAGACATTTAAAATTACAACTCAACATGGGGGTAAATAACTGCATCTGCTACAAAACTTAATAAAATAATCACAAACACCAAGCTTTGCTGACAGGAGGGGCTCTGATGCCATTAGAGCTGAAGAGGAGGTTTCTGTAAAAACATGCACAGCAGTCACTGTGATAAAAATTAAATATGGAGGGTAAAAAACCTGAAAATTATGTAGCACTTCAAGCAGCGAGAAGATTTATGGTGACGTTTGTCACTGGTGTGTGTGTATTTCATGCATTTCACGCAGGCCTACGATATTCAGCTGAAGTTAAGTCTCTTTTTTTTTTAAACGGCGTATGACAATCCCACTACGCTTTTCAAATTTTGACCTGTGCCAAGTTCATTTTCAAAACTGGATCTGCACATATTGGTACTTATTTCCCCTTCTGCCAATGGTCTTTCCCCTACTGCCTTCTGAGAGCGCAGCAGTTACCCAGAACGCCCACTGCGAGTCTGAGTCACACCCGCAGACTAAGCACCCATCAAATGGGTCATCTTCATTCCCGTCCTCTGACAAGTGCAAGAGAGAGCAGAGACGACATGCGGAACACAGCTCCCAGACACCCATCCTCTACAGGGTTCGGCTGGGTATTTGCTTTGCTTTTGAACTGACTCAGAGGATCTTCTCTGGATGGTGCCCTTAAGGACAGACACTTCCTCTCTCTGAGGTTTGGGTTTCTCCCAGCAGGTATACTGGAATTTGAAAGAAGAACATAGCTCTTCGATCAGGCATGCTGAGTTCTGGCTCTCCCTGAGCACGGACCTGTTCTCCTCTTGACCACCAGGTGCTGGGGTCCAGGAAAACTAGAGCCACACTAGGGGCCCTGGAGTCAGGCTTAACTCTTGCAATTTCAAATGTCCTGAAAAGTGCTCCAGTGTTTAAGGAGACAAATGGTTTGGAAATATCACTGAAAAGTAGCACCCAGGGAAGCCTCTTGAGAATTGGATCATATATATCGTTAAGTAGTACAAACAGAGTTCTAGTAATAATGGCAGACAGAGTAGAGCATATTATTTTATAACATTCTAGGCAGTGGAAATTTTCCCAATAAACTCCTCAGAACCCTAAGGCTGAATATTACTGTGACTGATGGCAGGCTGGATTCCTATTCTCTTATCTACTTCCTGGCACCTTCACCAACCCTAAGGCAACTTATGGGGACCCAGGGCTTCATGGACATAGCTGGAAAAGCACTAGGACAGAAAAACACCGATCAAGAACACATAAGGCCCAGTCTTTAAAACGTTCAGGGGAAATAACAAAGAAAAGAGAAACAGCAACACAGAGCCAAAAGATGGGTATGTGAACCACAATTCACATTTACTATACATTTACTAGCTGTCTAATCTGAAACAAGTTGTTCAGCTCCCAGAGCCTCCATTGTCTCCTTAATGAATGACAGATGGACATGTATGCCCAAATCACAGGGTTTGATTCGTATCAGATGAATCACTTATCAGCAATGAGATCTTAAATAAGCTAAGTCATGTCTGTACTTCAGATTCTTCATCTGTTAAAAATGGATGCTATGTACCTCATATGGCTATTGTAAAGATTAACTGAGATACTTGGCATATAATTAAACAGCAAAGGCCAGTTATTTCTATTTTCTAGAAGTAAACTCTGAAAAATATAAAAGTACTATAATATATTTGGCAACACACTATTTTTTTGTTATGTTATTAACCTTTTAGTAATACTGTCGTTACTGCTAGTGAAGCCAGCCTATATTTAGATTCCAAAGAGTCCCCACTCGTCTGATCTTTTTTGTCAAGTATAAGCTGCTCCACAAGTAAGCGAACTCCCCACCCCTGGCCCCATTCTTACTGCCTTTGTTTAATAATCTCTGCCTGGACTCTTTCCGAATTTTACATTAAGCCAGGAGATTCTCCAACAGGGCAACAACTTGTCCATCTACTTGAACTACAGTTATACATCTACTGTGAGCCTATTTCTTGACTATTTATTGCGGTAATAAATTGTATTTAGTACATATTAAGGAACATCAACAACCACAAAAAATAGTTATGCAGTTCAACTCCGCAAGTTTTTAATAAACAGAAAATTTTAATAAATAGAAAAGAGGCTGCCTCCTCGTGGACTGAGCCTCAGTTAGTAAGACTGAGTCTAAGGTAAATAAACATCTTTCTTTCCACTGAGATTTATCATGGGAGTGATGGAAAACACTTATAGGCTAATGAGTACAGATCTAGATAACCAGAAAAAAAAAGAAATATGAATTTTAATTCAGTTGACTTGGATGAATAAAGTACTTTTTTCCTATTATTTGAATTTCTGACATTCTGATATTTGATAGCTAAAAAGCCTATATCTCCAGAAGAGAAATTGACTGAACATAACTACTACAATGTTTTACAAAATGAGCAATAAACTAGTATTGCAATTTCCTTTAACTACATTATATAAGCATATCAGAAGAATGAAGAGAAAGTTTTAAAGTGCATGTAAAAAGGATAATTTATTCCAGAATAATTTACAGACAGAAAAGAATGCTGCAAATTACTCAAACAGTTCAAAAAGTTTCTTTCATACTTTACTTGAAGTCTGATAAAAATCCTCACTTAAAATAAGGGTAACATTATTTGCAAATTGAGCAAGAGGACCCGATGATAGCCATATATAATCAGTTGTCACCTTGCAGCTCAATTAGCCCTCATGTAAAAACGAGGCATGTAAGGAGAAATGAGGTTTTGACATTATCTCTGCCAGCAAGATAATTACACAGCCTTCATTTAACAGTAGGGCAACACTACTGTAGCAACAAATTAACTCAGCTCCATTTGCAATTCATGGTGTGTTTTCTCATTTAATACCATTTGTCTTACCCCAAGTGAATGTTTCCATTAGTATTCTCTAGCACAGCAAATACTCAGTTTGACTCCACACATTACATCACGGAGTCAATGCTTACCTTCCAGCAACTTTCTGAAAGCACATTCAAAATGTGCTAGAATATCCTGTTCTTCCATGTCAGCTACAACTTTTCCCTGGTTCTTGGCCAAATTATACAATAGGACTATCTGTGTTGAACATTCAAGGACATGAAATCCCTATGCATATAATCGACTTCAGAGCTTTCTCTTTTCATAAGAAAACATCAAGAAAGAAACAAACATCAGCCCAGTAGTCACCTGGTCATATCTTTTCATATATTAAGTTATTAGTGTATTTTCAGAAGACATTTTAGGAAACGTTTTTTAAAATGGGCTATTTTTAATGTTATGTTTGTACATGTAAAAGCTTAAACAGATGACTCTGTAATCTCATTTATTTTCCTTTTCACATTTTACATTACAACTTTTCCTTAGCTTGAATTTAAAAAAGACTCTATCCCCCTAAAAGTAGGCATGACTGAGGGAGTTGAAACAAGAAGGAGTGGAATGCTTGAAGGGTCCTGGGCACAGAAAACAAAAACTGGTGGGCCCCTGTAATGTCATAAATATGCTTATTATTAAATATTATATTCAACTCTAATTAGAAGGTAATGCTAATCTGACCACTCATTTATGAAGTCAGATTTTACGCAATGAATTATTCACTACTGCCAATATAAGAGGCCCTAAAATCTTAAGAATCCCAAATTCCTAGAATTGCTTTAGTGCAAGACTTAAGCTTATACACAGAATATTGAGCTTCAAACATCCAAATATACAGATGTAAGGCATTTATTTATAACTAATGCATCTTCATAGAGAAAAAAAGAAAATTTAACTCTGTGTTAAAACTGAATATCCAGAATTTCAAAGTAGGGGGTTTCAATTTTTAAAAATAAATAGTCACTGGTCTGCATTAATTTTAAGGAAATTCCTGAGGAGGAAAATAATACTTTCCAGGACTTAAAATTGTACACTAGCAAATAAGTGTCCATGATACATTAGGTTTCTGTTTTTTTCTTTAACCATTAAGATAATTCATCAGTATCTCCACACTCTCAGGACACCTAACTGTTTCACGGAATAGATTTAAGGCTTGAAACTTAACTTATAAACAAGATGTATCAAAAAGAAAGTTCTATGCTTTTCTGTATGATTTAACCTGCCTTATATCTCTAGTCAAAGCAATGCTAAATAAAAGATGAAAAAACAAAACAATAATTTGCTACTTCTTATAAACCATCTTATAAGTGAATTTTGTTTTCAAAACAGAAATTTGATATACTTGATTATCATATATTCATCCAATTACTTTGAGGTGCATAAACTGCTTAATTTTCAGACATTTTTCTATCATTAGGTCTAAAACTGGATGTGTATTACCATGACAGGCCTCTATTTTGTGTACTGAAATAGTAAATTACACATAAATATGACAGACAATGAATGATCAAATATGTTCTATACAGTCAACACAAATCAACACGTGGGCAAAGGATATGAATGGATATCACATTCAGTATGTGAAAAATTAATTCATCAATCCAATTATTACTGAAATACATGGGGAAATATTCATACTTTTGCTTACAATCTTACATAACCAGTTTGATCACTTTGGAAAAGACCAAGAAAGGCATGTATCCAAAAGTGGTATTTAAATTAGTACTTAAAGGATGAGTATGAATTATCTCTAAAGTATGTAATTAAAATATGCAATCAAAACAATGATATACCTTCTTGCATTTAACACAAAGTAGACAGTTAAAATATAGACTGTTTTGCTATTGCAGTAGTTTCACTCTGCAGAAATTTCACAATTTTTAAAATGTAACTAAAGCAACCATTTCAATGGGACATATGGCCAGAGGATTACTTTTAGACTCACAATAACATAGTTATTTTCAGGGCAATAGTTAAATACTAAAAAGTTTTCTATGACAATGATTGTAGAATCTATAAAATCTAAACATCACTCAGCAAATATATCTAGGTTTTGTTTAAGAGTATTGGCCTTTCTTTTCCAATCTGTATCAGCATTATTATTAATGTCAATATCACAAATGCACAAATTCTTTAACATTTCTTCTTATCTGCTACGGTAAAGCACAAAGCACTAAAACAATGCAGCTGTGATGTGTGTGATGTGTGGGGTGCAAGCACCTTACCTCAGTGGTTCAATGCAAATAATATTCTCTCGTGTCCAATTTGCTTTATGAATGAACATACATCAATAATGCAGGGGAACTGCCCATGTGTAATGTTAAGGAGTAATATTGAAGATGAAACAGATTTATGTAGCTACTAGTAATAAATTGGTATAAGCCTTTTGGCTTTAAATATTTCAGAGTACCTATAGTCTTCAATAAAGTAATTCTATTGGCATTACTTATTCTAAGGAAATGAGTGTGTCTTCTGTGTCTCAATGGGTCTTGGAAGGGAGAACCTTCCATATACATAAAGATGTTTATCAAAGCATTATTTATAACAGTTTAAAAAATGAGAACCTAAACAAAAGAAATATTTTACATCTACATGATGGAATATTATGTTACCATTAAAATCTACAGTTATTAATATATGCTTGTATGTTAAAAGGCATGATTCAAAAGTACATGTAGAGTGTACATTCACTCACTTATTCACTTGTTCATTCAAACGCTGACTGTTCACTGTATGTCAGGCACTGTTTTAGGGTACGCACATACAACTATGAACAGAGAACAGACAAGAATCTCTGCCTTCATGGAGTCTTTGTTATATTGAGAGGAAACACACAATGAACACATATGAATGGTAGTTCAGATAAGTACTGTGAGAAAAAATAAAGCAAGGAAATGAGATACAGAGTATTGAGACACGAGGGTTGTGGTTTTGAAATAGTCAGAGAATGCCTCAAACAGGTAAGAGAGAGATCCAGGGTGTACCTAAAGGAAGAACATTACAAGCAGAGGGAATAACTAGGATGGGAGCATGCAGGCAAGGAGGCCATTGCTGCTGGAGAGAAGTGAGCAAAGAGACAAGTAGTAGGAGGTCAAAGAAATGGGGGTGACTGGGAGTGTTAAAGTTGGGTCTTGTCCCTTAAGCTATTGTAGGGCTGCTGCTTGTATTTTAATTAGAGAGGAAGCAAAATGGACGGTTTTGAGTAGAGGGTGATGTGCTGAGAGTTACATTAAATTGGACACCAGCTGCTGTTTTGAGAACAGACTCTAGGAGAGCAAAGGCAAAAGCCAGCAGCTTTTATGTCAGAAAAGAGATGAAGTTGTGTCAGAATAAGGAGGTAAAATCAAAGGTGATTAGAAGGGATCTGATTTTGCAGACATTTGAAGATAGATTCAGCTATATTTACTAATGGATTAAAAATATTATGGATTAAGAGTATTATGAGAAGATGAGATGAATCAAGGATGACGCTGAGGTTTTGGTATGAACGATTAAAAGGAGAGCACTGCCATTTACTGCTCCAAGGGAAAATGACAGGAAGAACAGTGGTCAAATTTAATATAAGACTAGTCAGAAGTTTTGGAACACGTATGTTTAATTAGTTAAGTAACAGATTTGATTCAGATAAAAATACTAGAAGAAAAATATACCTGAAAAAGGATATGTTATTATAGTCAAAGTTCTGAATAAAAAATGAATAAAAGCAATATGTAAGCAAGTGGTGGTGGCCAGGGTAATTTTATAAAACCAATATTTAAGGTAAAGGATCAAATGAGCCCAGATTTTAAAAGACTATGCACATTACATGGGGTGAAACCAAAGACAAATGTAAAACACTAGTACAAATTCATCACAATACTATGAGGAAAACTAAAGCCCAGAATAAACTAGGGCTGGTGAAAAATGTTAAAGACAAACAAGAATGGGAGTCTAATTTATTTAAGGCAATATTTGAAGCAAGAATAAAGAACAGAAAAGATACAGATTGGATTAGTATACATGACAAAAAAAAAGGCAGAATTTTTTTCAAATCGTTTTTATCTTCTCCCAAAGAAAATTACTATTCAGATTAAGAAGGTTAGGAAAACAAGATAAGTAAAGTCCAAGAGACAAAGTTATTGTAATACAGCACCTGATTCTCTAAGTTTAAATTTTAGACTTAAATTGTTAAACGATAAGGTATTAGATATATTTTTGGATATAATTTTTGAAACAAAGTGAGAAAACCTTCCCCAAATCTTGAAGAAAGGTGTTAGAGAAACAGAATTGTCTAATTAGACAGTTTCAAAAAAGGGGGATAAAAATAGCTTATGTCTAATCAACTATCAAAACTCTATAGAGTAAAAAGCTGCCTATTTGTGATATTAGAATATATTCTCCTTCTGCCCTCCTTCTCTGCACGACTGACAAAAAAAGACGAAGTTTTACTACGAACATTCCATTTTTACATTCATTCCTATTTTTTCTTTGTTTATAGGGTTGCCAAGCCAGGGGATAGAAATTGTACTTTGGAAGTAATTTAATGTCAGCATAGCTTTAGACAGTGTCTTACAAGACAGTGCTGAGGACAAGATAGGGCAATGGAATGCATTTATAGTTAAGTTCCTAAAGAATATTATCTAATGTCTCAGACTACCCTCAAAGGATTCTGTTAACCTTTGGGAGAGTACAATTACTGTTAAAAGTTAACAATAGATGAATACAAATGTCTTATATTTATATAACAATCAGTGCTATACAGCAAAATGAATTTTTCTGACAATTAATCAAGTATAAAAGAACTAAATCTTTTGGTTTTTCCAGTAGTTATTGAGACCATGATAAAACAGGATTGCTGAAATCTGTTATCTCTGGACGTTCAATGGAGATAAAATTTATTGAGCACCTACCATGTGACAGGTGTTTAACTAAAAATGTACCAGGTATTTCCAGGCTACCTAATTTTCAGAACAAAACTAGAAGTTAGATACTGTTATTCCCATTTTATACGTAAGGATAAAGAGACTTATAAAAGGTTATAAAACTTGTTCAAAATCATTTAGCTGGTAAGTAACAGACCCAGAACTGAGGCGAGGCAAAGACTGGCCCAATTCCAAGACTCATACTCTACTCCATACCATATTTTAACAGAAATACTCAGTCCAGCTTGGTGTACTCTGGCCAGGAAAATCACATTTGTAGACAAATGCTTAGTTTTTAAGGTAATACTTCAGGGGGATGGTAACACATTTATGAGTGTGTAAAGGAGAAAAAGATAGTGAGGAAATCATGGAAATCTTTGCATGATGTAATAAAGTTATGAAGTTAAGAAAACAAGGGATATATGGTAGGGGGAGGATAAATAAAAAAGCTAGAAAGGAAAAATATGAACTTCAGACAACAGAGTTTTATAAGAAAATGGACATAAGCTCTGGGACTGGATAGATTTAGTTTTGAATTTTGGTTCTGAAACGTAACCAGTTACATATTTTTGAGTAAATTATTTCATCTCTAGATCTCACTCATATCAGTAAATGTTTAAAAAATGTAACAGTATTTACCTTGACAAGGTATTGTGAGCAATAAATGAGATAACAAACACAACTCAGAACAGGTACTTGAAAGGGATATTAGTGTTCCTTCTGTTCTCTTCCCTAGTTCAAATGCTACTCCCACTCTAAATCCTTCCACAAATACTGCAGCCCAAGACAGAGGAGAGAGAACATTTAAAATTTTTAAATCAGTTCAAATGTCTAGGTTTGTGCAAATATTCAAAGATATTTCAAATATAATCCTGGAACTGCACTTTCTTTTTATCTACAAAAATGTCAGGATATCTGCAAACTAACAAGCAACACAGTGATGATGAGAGAAGGTGAAATCCTGCATCACACTATTAATGAGCTTATCAGGACCCAGAAGAGGAAAAAATAATCACTAGGAGCTACTGTAGGTTCACTAAGAAGGTATCCAAGTTCTGCCAAAGGATCAGCATTTAATTGTATCGACAGGTTACTACCCTGAAAGGAAGAACGTAGAAATATGGCATATGGGAATTTCAAAACGGTATCTAACAAGTCTTTAATAGCATTATTTGCAACGATTAGAGTGAATTATAACTGCCCAAGAGTTTAGTTAGGTGGAATTACAGAGAGTTAAGTAAACTTACATAAAAGAAAATGAACAGATTGGAATAAATCTTCAAAGAAATTTACAGTGGCAGGCATTCTTGGATCCTTCAGTTTAATCAACGTTATTACCAAAGTATTGAAATGAAAAAAGAGAAAGTATGCTACTCAGACTTAATAATACAACACCACTTAGGTGAAGGAATCAAGATTCAAAAAGAAAATTTTGATAATTTGAAATTCAGCCTTCAACTAAAAAGACAAAAGTAATAGCTGTTTTTTAAGGTGCACATTTATCTTTACACATACACACACACACACACACACACAGCTTTAAAGAAAATGGAAGACTTCTACCTTGACAGAATTTTCTGTAGATTAGGGGTCTTAGTTACAAATGCAAAGATATGCTCAATAAAATGTTAGCCTAAATGTTATGTGACAAACATCCTGTCCACCTCTGCCCCAAAATGAAACATTCTCAGGCTGTTTTTAAAATAACTTGCATTCCCAGAGCAAAAGGAGAAAAACATCTAATGACATTTAATTAAAAACTGAATTAAAAATTACTTCAAAAAATAAAAACAAGACAAAACCTTAAAGCCTTATATAATCATGTATAGAGTTTCTACAGGGTCTGGACACAAAGGCAAAAATATATAATGTTATTAAGAATAACTTCAATCTGTAAAAATATGTTATCTATGTTTCCAGACTTCATGGGCATCTTTATATGCCGAACCACCATTAAATGAGGTATTCCATAAGCCCTTAATCTGCACAACTACCAAATGAAAATTCAAAATCTTACCAAATGCTAAAATAACTTGCCCAAGATTTCAAAACTTATAATAAATTAGGAACTGGAATTCTACCACAGATCTTCCCTATTCTTTCTTCCATAGTTCTTTCACCCTGGCTATACATTAAAATCACCCAATGCTTTTTTTACAATATCAGTGTCTGGATTCCACCCCCAGAAGTTCTCAATGAATTGGTCTGAGATGAGGCCAGTTGTTGGGACCTGGATATGACTTCCCAAACAATCGGGGACAGACATGGCCACACACAGGGAAGAGAAAAGCTACTTTCCCTGGGGTGGGGAGTGATAACAGTAAAAGTTAGAAGACATCTCAGCAAATATAATGTTTAAGCATGTTTGTAAAAAAAGGTATCAAATGCAATTTTGTACCTACTTAAAATATATGCAAAGTCCAGATAACCTGAGATCTAAAACATCAGAAGGGCAAAAAGAAAGGCAGTTTGTCACAAAGGTTCATATCCCACTCGTTGAAAATATGCTTTTTAGAGAAATAAAATGACACTTTTTAAAGTCAAATACTGTAAAAGATTACTTGTCTTTTGCACAAGTGGCAGATCTGTTATCATTCTCATCATATTGAAAGCTTATCCGACAGATGCCCTCTCTGTCCCCTCCAACAGCTCTTTGTGCACTCAGAATCAACCTCACTATCACACTGTTGCTTGGATTAGCCAATGCAAGATATTTGAAGAGGGTCTTTGTTGTCGTAAAATGGGAAACGCGGCATTAAAAGCATTAAAATAATTGTGGTCACCTGGAGAAAAAAAAATCAGCAAAATACAGTGCCAGCATTTTATGTGAGCCATTCCTTGCAAACACCTAATAGTTTTCAGCTCTTTTATTAAAGAGATATTCTTTAAAATTGGGGAGAAATGTTAAGTTGAATGTCATCCCCTTTCTCCTAGAATGAACGACCTCTGATAAGCATCTGGACCATTTATACACAAACACACATAAATGCGATTTTTTTTTTTAAGTCAACAAACATAAACTTAGGAGTGGTCAAGGAAAAGCAAGAACTATTTTCTAAATTTAACTACACAGAAAAAAGGCAGAGCTGACGAGCAGATGAGTTGTCTAAACAAGCTTTGCAAGCCAGGTATGGAGAAGAGCCCAAGGTGACTACTGATGTTTTGAGCTGCTAGTTAATTCTAGCCTGAGCACAAATCTATTTTCTCTCGTAATTAATTCTCAGTGTCAAAACTGTAGATGTCCTTCTCAGAATCAACCTATCCTAGTTGTTAATTATATTACAGAAATATGTTCAAATAATGTTAATGGCCTGATTTTAATGCTTACAGAACAAGTTAGAGGTAGAGCTCAATGAATGACTTAGCGAAACATGTTGACTTAATTATTTTGCAAAGAACAGGAGGATTATTTGCTTTTTGCAAAAATGATGACCTGAAGAGATGACTTTCAAAAAGAAAAGAACTGTGTAGTCTTACATGGATACAGGATAGGAATTGCTGCTTCGATATTAAGACAAATGCTGATCATTCTTAGAAGTATGTAACATTGAAATATTATTTCTTTAAGAGTTCCTCGAATGCTGACAAAATGACAAGAGAAATATAGTGACCAAGAGAGAGTCTTTTGAAGGGTGGTCATACAAAGTGTGCCTTTTTCACATTTTTGTGTCTTCAGTTACAGTGGTCTTATTTTCTCAGCGGTCCACATTTCCCCAAGCCCCACCCCAGACCATTCCCCCAGAAACTGCCATGGAAATTTACGTGGAAAACAAGAAACCCGTAACTGCCCCAGGGAGAGCCTTGAGCTGACAAAGTTGACTGGGAACGCCCTGAGCTGCGAGACCAGACCAAGAAAGTGCCCGTCCGCTGATGCCTGTGATGTGGAATGACGTTCAGTGACTCGGTTTAGTTTCTGGATGGTTTATCTGCCTGTGGATAGCTGGTTTGTAATTTATTAAAGTGAGACAAAATGATAAATGGAGTAAAAATAGCCCTAAAAAGAAGAGAGGGAAAAACAAGTATTTCTGAGCACCTGCTAGGTACTCTACATGTTATATTTATTCAACTTCTCTCCTCTCATAAACCCTTTCATGTAAACATCCCTATTCCCATTTGTAAAAGCAGAAAGTGAGGTACAGAAAGGGTAAGCAAATTGTCCAAAATCAGTTAGTAAATAACTGACAGGTCCGACCAGGATTTCAGTCCTGGTCCTTTTGGCTCCAAAGAGCATGCTTGTCTAGCAACCTACGGAGAAAAGGAAATTCAAGGTCAAATTCGAGAGAGAGGGAAAATACAAAAATCTCATATACTCGAAATATAAAAGATCAATCTTTTCCCCTTTAATTCCTGATAAATTTATGCACAGGTTTTGGAGTCTGATACTTGTGTTTTTTTTTTCTTTCTAGGTTTGAGGAGTGATTTGGGGCTGTGGGGACTTCTGCACTTAGAATCATAACATGTATAGGTTAAAAAGAAAAAAAAAAGCTTTAAGGGTTCCTGATTCTTACAAATGAGGAAACAAAGATATAAAATGCTTAAATGTTCTGCCCAAAATCAGTGCGAGATTTTTTTCAAAGCTGGGGTTCAATCTCAGATCTGACCCAGGGTCTTCTGTTCTTTTGTTACAAACTCCTGGGGTCCCCCCTGACACCCCAGCTCTGGAAAAGGTTGTAGCTGTTAGTTATCATAAGCACATGGTACAACTATGAGAATGTCATTAAAATCCTCTTAAATATGATCACATTCAATTATCACTTAAAAAGGAAACCAATTATCAGGGTTTCTATCAGTTTGTTTTAAAAAACAATCTAATGGCATTTAGAAAAAGACAAAACTAGGTAAGCTTATTCAACCAAAATACAATTTGAATTTATTGGTCAAAATGCCAAATGGCTCAGGTTTAAAATATAACTGATGTAAAAGATCAATGCGTCAGGACATGAGAAAACTGTTACTGATTCTTTATATGCTTCCAATTTGACTGCTTTGGCCTTCTAAACAAATAGATGGAAGTACCAGAAACCTATTAGTATGATGGATAATAACACTCCTGAATGTGTATCATCTCTATGCTTGGAGGATAACAAACAACTCAGTGTAAAGATCTGCTTTAGATTTCAATAAAAGAGTATCTGAACTAATTATAAAATGCAAAATTTTGAAGAATATTGGAATAATCAGATTGTCTTTATTTTAAGGCCCTACAGATTTTCATTTCTGTACGTCCAAAAGCTAACAGCTCCTCTCTCTTAACTTGTTTTTTTCTATTTAGTTCATGTTTTTTCAAAATTCTGATTTTTAAACATTCAAATCTAATAAGCTTCAGGTTATCTTCATTTATTACTATCCAAAACACAGTGAGTACAGTGGGTCTTTTTATATTCAGAAAATAGTACATTTGATATGAATGTTCATTAATGATATGAGTAGAGAAAATGGAAATATATAAAAAGGCATATATCTACACACAGATGAATATATATACACATACATATGTACACATACACATATTTATATCCATATTTTAATATTTGAGACTTTTGCCCAGATTATATACCTCCTATCCCCAAAAATCAAAGTGGTTTAATAATTTAAAAATGCAGTGTCTTATTATGAATATATATTGTTCCTGTCACATGTAATGAAATAAAATTGGAAAAGTAGTGACAAACTGGCTAGTAATAATTCAATAATCTATTTAAAGTGAGAGTATACTTTCCTAGAACTTAATACTGCTAAATCATTCATATTTCATACTATAAATAACTATATAATATCAAAAAATACTGATTGCAAAAACGTGGGTAAGAGTGACTTCAACCTATGTAACTTTAAAAAAGAAACACATGAAATGAGGTTCCCAGATTTTTATACATTCTATTTAATCAATTGTAGCCAGCCACATAATTCACATGCAGAACTATCCCCCTTTATATTAAATGAATTCCGTTATAATGGAAGAGTGGAGACTTGAAAAAATTGCTTACAATTGCACATACAAGTGAAAAAGATAGCTAAGTCTAAATTAAGATGTTGGCTATGAGGTTTCCAATAGGACCTTGACATGACTGTTGACCTACTCATGACATGATCACACCAGTACGGATTTGGAATTCTATTAGTATTACCAGAGGAAAAAAAGTCAAGGAGTCATCAAGAAAACAAATCTATATCTTCTACTCCATCAGCCAATTACGGTTGTTAAAGTGGAATTAGATGGGTATTGACGATGTGAAGGAGATAAGGATTAAGCAGCTGACTGAACAGAGCGCAAGCAGTGGTGATCATAGTTTGGTGTTTAGTACTTTTGTTTTTGCTGCACAAAGTCTTTAAAAATTCTAAAAAGGAATGTGCAAAGAAGATTAATTACTGCTAACATCGTGCCTGAGAAAATACCACTTATATTTTCTAACTGGATAATGAACAAATATTTTCATATACAGTACTATTTATACAAGTGTATGTTCAACAACTTTGCAAAGATTTCATAGAAATCTGCACCAGTCTATAAATAAAGGACTCCTGTCAAGATTAAGTAAAAGGTTTAAAAAATTCATTAACATTTTAAGGCAGAAAATTCCCCAGTTGCTTTGAAAACTATCTTTCCTTAAAAAGTAAGGATGATACAACTCAACTTACTATAAAACTGCAACATTCCTACTGCATGAGGAGGCAGTACAGTGTAATATCTCTGTGACCTTGAGGACATTACTTGACCTTTGTCTTTCCCAATTGGTAAATTTCCCAGTCTGTAAAACTGAGATATAATCCCCATGTCATGTGGTTATTGTGAGGAATAAACAAATGTGCTTGTGCAGGAAACTTAGCATAGTATTTGATAATTGTGGGTATTATAAATAGCTTGCTATTATAAAATGTTAGTGCTATGTTTTTATTGAAATCAGTCAGTTATTTTGTCTCCAGATAAAATTCAGTTTTGTTACATGGTGATTTGGAATTCCTGAGGTGCCAAGCAGTCAAAGTCCAGGGACCCAAAAAATTATTCATTAGAATTGCCAAGGTCTTATATATAGGCTGGTTTTACTTTATACTATAAGCCCTGTTCTGCCCAGAAAAAAAAAAAGATCACAAAGTATTGGGTAGATTTATTTCCGGGCCAGAGAAGGATTACCAGCCTAAATTGCAAATAAGACACAAGAAATAGTTTTGGTGTTTTACATAGAAATATTTCCTCCACAGCTGATTAGTTCCTGGTACCATTTTGCCATTTTCTTCTTACATCAAAATTTTTACCCATTTATACACTATGTTTTGATGATTGACTAAAAATTGTTAATGTTCCCTTTATCACACAATTGATGTGTTTTAATATTAAGTATATTCATGACAGCCTTTGTCTTCTAAAGTCAACTTTATATGGTATATAACAGATAGGATTATATTTATACCAGTCTATAATATCTATGTAAAATTATACTCTCATGAATATATCATGAACTTGGATTAGCATCACCTGATAATACCAGTTTCTGTATTCTTAGTGTGTGAACACAGAATGACTGGCCCTTTCATTCATTCTAAGCACATGATAACTGATATTCTGGGTTAGTAAAAATCTGTAAACAAAATTTTCACTTACAATATCAAAAAGTAAATGCTTTATTCATAGGCGCACCTAGAAATTATGGCCAGTTATGCCTATATTATGTTTAAACCCTCATGAAACTTACTTCTTTCCAAGGAACCAAGGTAATTGTGCTTCATTATCTGATTTTTAAAAAGGTACTAGTTCTCCTTAAACTTAAAATCTACAAAAAAAGTATGTAAGGGGATATGACTTAGTTTTGTGATTCAAATAAAATTCAAACAAAAACATACTTTACAATGACAAGAATACTAAAAAATGTCTATTTTAAAAAGCAGTAGCAAAGAATGCCAAGAATGTAATAAGGACGGTCAAGGTTTCCAACAGTAATTCATTCACGAGAAAAATCACAAAAAAAATACTAAGAGGCAAGAGGATGTGTTATTAAAATTTTAGTACTATTTTAAAAATAAAGTGCTAATCAAGAATAAAAAGGCAGAGAGATGTCCAAACACAGACAAGAAAAAAATACCTATAGCAAATTTAATAAATTTAACTTGCCCTGCCAGATCTTTTCAACTTATTGGAAAATTCGCTTGACTTAATATTGACACAGAGATGTGTAAATCAATACATTCAGAATGAAAGATATATTTTAATTTAAAAATGTTCAGACTGCAGCAGTAAATCTATGCACTTAGCACATAAAAATCATCAAGAGTTTGAATGTTGAGACATAGTATTAGGGCTAACCAACACCTTAAGGTGAATGCCAAATACTAAAATTTTACCATTAATATTCTTAATTTTTATGGTACATGTAAGGCAATCTTTACTAAATTTACTGAAAATATTTATAAGCACGAGATAAGCTGAATTTCTTGAGAATCTATCAGCGTCTGCAACCAGGGCACCACCTATCTGCTGTTTATAAAAAGTCTTGTTTTTATATACAGCTAGCAAGCTACTGTGTTCCTTCCAAGTGAAATGAGAAAAATAAAAGAAATGAAGGTACCCCTTAATCTCAGTGATTTTCTGTGATTTTTCTATGCAATCAAAAGCTTTAACTACTCTTTCCAATATGGGAGGCAACAGCCATATGGGGCTATTAAATGAAGATGTGTTAAAAGTAAAAAAAACACACAACGAATTTCGAGTACAAAAAAGGGGTAAAATAAACTCATTATCATTTTTTGCTAAAATAATTTTATGATTACGTCTACACATTTTCAGGGTCAGAAGTAATCATATGTTTCACTTAGGCATGTATTATATAAGAGAGGGAGATTTCCAGAAAAGCACAAGAATATAGTTTAGCTTTCCCTAACTCTTTAAATAAATTTATTATATGTGCACAAGTTTAATTTGGTAAATCACAGCATAAATCTAAAGGATCCTGAATTTAAATAAATTAAGACTACTCCCAATTCCCCTATCTTCCTCATACTGCCTATCATATCCTATGAAAAGGATGAAAAAATAATACACATAACTGATCACTAATAAGATAACCTTACAACTTACAAATTTAAAAGTTAATAGGAAAATGTTATACTTAACAAAAGTCTGTATCAAAAAA
The DNA here is from genome assembly GCA_032199065.1 of Smutsia gigantea. NCBI lineage: Eukaryota > Metazoa > Chordata > Mammalia > Pholidota > Manidae > Smutsia > Smutsia gigantea. The sequence continues at coordinate 118,802 of JAVSCE010009924.1, forward strand.
AAAGGGTTAGGAGGTGCTTATATTTACTAAAATGTATATGATCATAGCCAAATTTTACCAATTATCTCAAAATCATGGAAAAGAGGTCTGCTTCTCACATCCTGACTATAATTTCTCTTTGATTAGTGTCTAACTTTGCCTTCCATAATCTCTCTTTTTATAATCCTTCACTAAAATCTTCCCTTCTGCAACTACCCACTCAAGTTTTGCTAAAGGGTGGTCCTCAGACCAGCAGAAGCATTACCTAGGAGCTTTTGAGAAATGCAAAACCTCAAGCTTCATCCAAGACTTACTGAATCAGATTGTATATTTTAAAAAGATCCATCCCCATTATCCTTCAAGATCTGCCTGAAGACCAAATTTAAGAAGCATTGCTCCAGGCTTACTAGAAAGGATTTCTACCCTCACAGTCTGTTTCTCTTTTTCTTACCTTTTATATGTCTTTATTGGTCTTCAGATTAACATGGTTAGAAACCACTGGTTGCAAAACTATCATTTTACAGATAAGCAAACTAGAAATCCGTATTAATACTTAGCACAGAACCTTGCATAAAAAGGCAAATGACAAGTTGGAAGACAAAGGCAAGAGGAGAAATTGAAGTTAAAAGAGGTTACAAACTTATACAAGTGCATGTAGCTAATTACTTGTGGACTAAAAGAAATCTATGCCTCATGTGGATTCCAAAGCGCAGTGCTCAATCCCATACATGACGCTACTAGCAAGACAGGGCTTTCTAGTTTCTGAGTTCAACTCCCCTATTTCTCCTTGGGATGTGAGTGAGAGTATGTCCTCTGTGACTGGGTATATGGGCACATAGGCATGCCCAGCTCTAGAGTGCTTTGCAAAGGTACAGTGCTACCTATTGAAACCATAAAAACATAACTTTTACAAATATGACATGTATTTTTTCAGTGTAAGGTCAAATTTCCTTTTCTATGTTCTTTGATCATCTCTGTTTGGTCAAAAGTATCTGAGGTTCCTGAGACATGAGAATTGGGAGGTTAACGAGTGAAGGTCATATGAGGTAAAATTTAAAACAGACACAAATGGCCTCAACGAGGTTGGACATTACTCGACTTGCCCACTGTTCCATTTTCCCCTGCTTCTTTCCTTTTACACTCCTCTTCCTCTCTGTCACCCTCTTCCTGTTCCATTGCCCTTTCCTCCTTTCCCTTCCTTTAACTGCTACAGAAAAGACAAAGTTGAAAGTTACTTGGACCATGCTTGATACTCTTGGGAGAAAAGCACTACATAATTATTGCACACAATAATTTATAATTCTCTAGTATCTTAAATTTTGTACCAAGCATTTTTTAAAAGTTTATTTTGATATCATTTATCTACAATTAAATGAGCAATACTATGGTGATTACACTACCCCCTTCATCAGGTCCCCCCCACCAACCCCATTACATTCACTGTCCATCAGCATAGTGAGATGCTATAGAGTCACTACTTGTCTTCTCTGGGTTCTACAGCCGTCCCCGTGCCCCCCTAACATTACATCGGCTAATCGTCATGCCCTTTTCCCCCTTGTCCCTCCCTTCCCACCCATCCTCCCCAGTCCCTTTCCCTTTGGTAACTATTAGTCCATTCTTGGGTTCTGTGAGTCTGCTGCTGTTTTGTTCCTTCAGTTTTTTTCTTAGTTCTTATACTTCACAGACGAGTGAAATCATTTGGTACTTGTTTTTTTTAGCTTGGCTTATTTCACTGAGCATAATACCCTCTAGCTCCATCCATGTTGTTGCAAATGGTAGGATTTGTTTTCTCCTTATGGCTGTATAATATTCCATTGTGTATATGTACCACTTCTTCTTTATCCATTCATCTGCTGATGGACACTTAGGCTGCTTCCATTTCCTGGCTATTGAAAATAGTGCTGTGGTAAACATAGGGGTGCATCTGTCTTTTTCAAACTGGGCTGCAGCATCCTTAGGGTAAATTCCTAGGAATGGAATTCCTGGGTCAAATGGTATTTCTATTTTGAGTTTTTTGAGGAACCTCCATACTGCTTTCCACAGTGGTTGAACTAATTTGCATTCCCACCAGCAGTGTAGGAGGGTTCCCTTTTCTCCACATCCTCGCCAACATTTGTTATTGTTTGTGTTTTGGATGTTGGCTACCCTCACTGGTGTGAGGTGGTATCTCATTGTGGTTTTAATCTGCATTTCTCTGATGATTAGTGATGTGGAGCATCTTTTCATGTGCCTGTTGGCCATCTGAATTTCTTCTTGAGAGAAGTGTCTATTCATGTCCTCTGCCCATTTCTTAATTGGATTATTTGCTTTTTGTTTGTTAAGGTGCATGAGTTCTTTATATATTTTGGATGTCAACCCTTATCAGATATGTCATTTGTGAATATATTCTTCCATACTGTAGGATGTCTTTTTGTTCTACTGATGGTTTCCTTTGCTGTACAGAAGCTTTTCAGCTTGATATAGTCCCACTTGCTCATTTTTGCTTTTGTTTCCCTTGCCCAGGGAGATATGTTCATGAAGAAGTTGCTCATGTTTATGTCCAAGAGATTTTTGCCTATATTTTTTTCTAAGAGTTTTATGGTTTCATGACTTACATTCAGGTCTTTGATCCACCTTGAGTTTACCTTTGTGTATGGGGCTAGACAGTAGTCCAGTTTCATTCTCTTACATGTAGCTGTCCAGTTTTTCCAACACCAGCTGCTGAAGAGGCTGTCATCTCCCCAATGTATATCCAAGGCTCCCTTATCAAATATTAATTGACTATATGTGTTTGGGTTGCTGTTTGGATTTTCTATTCTATTCCACTTGTCTGTGGGTCTGTTTTTGTGCCAATACCAAATTGTCTTGATTATTGTGGCTTTGCAGTAGAGCTTGAAGTCAGGGAGTGTAATTCCCCGTTTTATTCCTCCTTCTCAGGATTGCTTTGGCTATTCGGGGTCTTTTGCGGTGCCTTATGAATTTTAGAATTATTTGTTTCAGTTCATTGAAGAATGCTGTTGGTATTTTGATCGGGATTGCACTGAATCTGTAGATTGCTTTATGTAGTATAGCCATTTTGACAATATTTATTCTTCCTAGCCAAGAGCATGGGATGAATTTCCATTTGGTAGTGTCCTCTTTAATTTCTCTTAGGAGTGTCTTGTAGTTTTCAGAGTACAGGTCTTTCACTTCCTTCATTAGGTTTATTCCTAGGTATTTTATTCTTTTTGATGCAATTGTGAATGGATATGTTTTCCTGATTTCTTTTTCTGTTAGTTCATTGTTAGTGTATAGGAAAGCAACAGATTTCTGTGTGTTAATTTTGTATCCTGCAACTTTGCTGAATTCAGATATTAGTTCTAGTAGTTTTGGAGTGGAGTCTTTAGGGTTTTTTATGTACAATATCATGTCATCTGCAAATAGTGACAATTTGACTTCTTCTTTACCAATCTGGATAACTTGTATGTCTTTGTTTTGCCTGATTGCCGTGGCTAGGACCTCCTGAACTATGTTTAATAACAGCGGAGAGACTGGGCATCCCTGTCTTGTTCCCGATCTTAGATGAAAAGCTTTCAGCTTCTCGCTGTTAAGTATGATGTTAGCTGTGGGTTTGTCATATATGGCCTTTATGATGTTGAGGTACTTGCCATCTATACCCATTTTGTTGAGAGTTTTAATCATGAATGGATGCTGAATTTTGTCAAATGCTTTTTCAGCATCTATGGAGATGATTATGTGGTTTTTGTTCTTCTTTTTATTGATGTGGTGGGTGATGTTGATGGATTTTCAAATGTTGTACCATCCTTGCATCCCTGGGATGAATCACACTTGATCATGGTGCATGATCCTCTTGATGTATTTTTGAATTTGGTTTGCTAATATTGTGTTGAGTATTTTTGCATCCACGTTCATCAGGGATATTGGTCTGTAGTTTTCTTTTTTGGTGAGGTCTTTGCCCGGTTTTGGTATTAGAGTGATGCTGGCTTCATAGAATGAGTTTGGAAGTATTCCCTTCTCTTCTATTTTTTGGAAAACTTTAAGGAGAATGGGTGTTATTTCTTCTCTATATGTCTGGTAGAATTCAGAGATGAATCCATCTGGTCTGGGGGTTTTGTTCTTGGGTAGTTTCTTGATTACCGCTTCAATTTTGATGCTGGTGATTGGTCTGTTTAGTTTTTCTGTTTCTTGTTTGGTCAGTCTTGGAAGGTTGTATTTTTCTAAGAAGTTGTCCATTTCTTCTAGATTTCCCAGCTTGCTAGCATATAGCTTCTTATAGTATTCTCATATAATTCTTTGTATTTCTGTGGGATCCGTCGTGATTTTTCCTTTCTCATTTCTGATTCTGTTTATGCGTGTAGATTCTCTTTTTCTCTTAATGAGTCTGGCTAGGGGTTTATCTATTTTGTTTATTTTTCAAAGAACCAGCTTTTGTGTACCAAGCATTTTTAAAGCATTTTCACAAAAATTTTCTGAAAGCCATCATGGTATCATAATGTCAAAATGCTTTTGACACTGACAGTGAATATAAAGATTGACTCCACATAGGAACATTCTCTGGACATGGCAAATCTGTTTACATTTTCTCACTTAAGAACATTATGAAAAGTTGTAAAAAGTGAAAAGTATTCAGGCAATGAACCCCTAAAAAATGAAGAGCAGAAAAGGCAACACAATTCTACTTAAAAAATAAGGAAAATGCTCATTATTAAAGTTGTTTAAAAAAAACAATATATATATATATATATATATATATATATATATATATATATATATATATATATATATGTATTTTATATATATGCACTAAATAGCTAAAAATAAATGCTTAACATCCACATATTGTTAAGCTAAAGACAATGGATTAAAGCATGTCTTATCAAAGAACAGAAGAAGGTGGCAGGTATGTAAGTGATTCACAGTATAACTAGCCAGCAAATCAGTGAACAGAGAGAGCTTTAATGGGTTGAACAGTTGACTAACTGGCTTGGTTACTTTAGGCCTTACTCTCAACTAGTATTTCAGTATGACACATACTTAACGATGATTAATAGGAGCACCTGAGGTTGTAGAGTTTACACTACAACAGAAATAAACTACTGAAATACACTATTCATTGTAGGGATACCATATATAGCCAAGCTTATTATAAAGGCATTAAAAATTAGAAATTTCTGAGTCTGTAAACTCCTTCTTGGATAAAACTTTGTAAAAAAAAACAAATAAAGACTATTAGCATCTGTTAAATAATTACTGCAAGTACTAGATTACTCCCATTGACAAAACAGAAGAATTAAGAAACAGATTAAGACACAGATAAAAAGAAAATTAGTTAACTAGAAGATAAAACTGAATGAATTACCTACAATGCAGCAGAGAAAGACAACAAAATGGAAAGTAGGAGAAATGGGTTAAGAGATGTTGAGAATAAAATGAGCAGTGCAACATATTTCTGTCTAGAATCCTAGTAAGACAGAATACTGATAATGGACAAGAGACAGTATTTAGATAAGGGATGATTTTTTTTAACTGCTTATAGACAGGAATCACTAGGCACAGGAAAGATAACATAAAAGTAGTGTAAATAAATTCACATCTATATAATGTTGTGAAACTACAAAATACCAAAGACAAAAAAATCAGTCCAAGGGGAAAAAAATCCCACATTATCTATCATTAGTCTGACAACAGATTTCAGTGTACCAACAAATAACAGAAGGCATTAAGGGTGTATCTTCCACATACTGAGAAAAAAAATTTAACCCAGAATTATATATGCAGAAAAACTTTTTTTCACAAACAAGGATGACATGAATCATTTTCATGTTAAAAACAGCAAGTTTATCAGTTTTATAAGTTCACTAAATTATCTTCTAAGATACTTGAAGAAAAAAGATTCCTCAAGGAAAAGATGAAATGGTAAGAAAGAATCTGGTAAACCTTGTAAAACCTAAATAAACACTGTGTATTAATATTAGTGTCTAATTCCTAAGTTTATAGAACTAAATGTTTGGAAATGAAGAAGATGTTTAAGTTTGAAGAAGGATAATCAAAATTAGTGTTCCAAGGTCCTTTGAATCGTATTGTCAGAAGTCCTGACATTATGATCCATGTACTTTAAATTTAACACATACCTGAGTACTCAATATTAAACTACCCAGGCATTTTTACAACTCTTTATCTTCAGTTATGCTGAATTTATGCACTAGACTTAGAGCTGGATGACCTATGATTGCTAACAAAAGGAATATCTACAAACATATCTATTTTAACCTTCACAAGAACTTCATGTTCCTTCATTAAATATTCTAACTAATATACTGAATTCTTAGGATGTGTCAAGCACTATTCTACATATTGAGGAAACAGGTACACAAGACAGACAAGGGTCCCTTCCCTTAGCAAGTTTACATTCTAGGGGAACAGCTAATTACTAAGAAAATGCAAAATTAACTATCCCCAAAGTTAATCAAGGGATAGACACACAGTACAGACAATGATACCTAATATACAAAGAATGGAGGAGGAAGAAAACGGAGGAGGGAAAAAAAAAAGAACCTTTAGATTATGTTTGTAACAGCATATTAAGTGAGTTAATTTAGACTCTTAGATAGTAAGGAAGTTAACCTTGAACCTTTGGTAACCACAAATCTGTAGCCTGAAATGCCAATAAGTACATACCTATCCATAATCACTCTAAATGCAAATGGACTGAATGCACCAATCAAAAGACATAGAGTCACTGAATGGATAAAAAAACAAGACCCATCTATATGCTGCCTTCAAGAGACTCACTTTAAACCCAAACACATACACAAAGTAAAAGGGAAGGGATGGAAAAAGATATTTCATGCAGCTAATGGGGAGAACAAAGCAGAAGCTGCAGTACTTTTATCAGACAAAATAGACTTCAAAACAAAGAAAGTCACAAGAGACAAAGAAGGACATTACATAATGATAAAAGGGTCAATCCAACAAGAAGATATAACCATTATAAATATCTATGCACCCAACACAGGAGCTCCTACATATGTGAAACAAATACTAACAGAATTAAAGGGGGAAATAAAATGCAATGCATTCATTCTAGGAGACTTCAACACACCACTCACTCTGAAGGACAGATCAACCAGACAGAAAATAAGTAAGGAGACAGAGGCACTGAACACTTTAGAACAGATGGACCTAACAGACATCTACAGAACTCTACACCCAAAAGCAGCAGAATACACATTCTTCTCAAGTGCACATGGAACAGTTTCAAGAATAGATCATATCCAAGGCCACAAAAAGAGTCTCAGTAAATTCAAAAAGATTGAAATTGTACCAACCAGCTTCACAGACGACAAAGGAATGAAACTAGAAATGAATTACACAAAGAAAATGAAAAATCCCACAAACACATGGAGGCTTAATAACATGCTCCTAAATAATCAATGGATCAATGACCAAATAAAAACAGAGATCAAGCAATATATGGAGACAAATGACAATAATAATTCAACACCACAAAATCTGTGGGACCCAGCGAAGGCCGTGCTAAGAGGAAAGTATATTGCAATACATGCCTACCTCAGGAAAGAAGAACAATCCCATATGAGCAGTCTAAACTCACAATTAACGAAACTAGAAAAAGAAGAACAAATGAGGTGCAAAGTCAGTAGAAGGAGGGACATAATAAAGATTAGAGGAGAAATAAATAAAATCGAGAAGAATAAAACAATAGAAAGGATCAACAAAAGCAAGAGCTGCTTCTTCGAGAAAATAAACAAATTACATAAACCCCTAGCCAGACTTACCAAGAAAAAAAGAGTCTACTCAAATAAGTAGCATCAGAAATGAGAAAGGAAAAATCATTATGGGCAGCACAGAAATACAAAGAAGTATTAGAGAATACTATGAAAAATTATATGCTAACAAACTGGGTAACCTAGAAGAAATGGACAATGTTCTAGAAAAATACAATCTTCCAAGGCTGACCCAGAAAGAAACAGAAAATCTCAACAGACCAATTAACAGCAACGAAATTGAACTGGTAATCAAAAACCTACCTAGGCACAAAATGCCTGTACAAGATGGCTTCACCACTGAATTTTATCAAACATTTAGTGAAGACCTAATACCCTCCTTAAAGTTTTCCAAGCAGTAGAAGAAGAGGGAATACTTCCAAGCTCATTCTATGAGGCCAACATCACTGTAATGCCAAAACCGGACAAAGACACCACAAAAAAAGAAAACTACAGACCAAAATACCCTGATGAACATAGACGCAAAAATACTCAACAAAATATTAGCAAACTGAATTCAAAAATACATCAAAAGGATCATCCATCATGATCAAGTAGGATTTATTCCAGGGATGCAAGGATGGTACAACATTCGAAAATCCATCAACATCATCCACCACATCAACAAAAAGAAGGACAAAAACCACATGATCATCTCCATTCATGATAAAAACTCTCAACAAATTGGGTATAGAGGGCAAGTACCTTAACGTAAAAAAGGCCATATATGACAACTCCACAGCCAACATTATACTTAACAGCAAGAAACTGAAAGGTTTTCCTTTAAAATCGGGAACAAGACAAGGAAGCCCACTCTCCCCACTACTATTCAACATAGTACTGGAGGTCCTAGCCACGGCAATCAGACAACACAAAGAAATAAAAGGCATCCAGATGGGCAGGGAAGAAGTTAAACTGTCCCTGTTTGCAGCTGACATGATATTGTACATAAAAAACCCTAAAGAATCCACTCCAAAACTACTAGATCTAATATCTGAATTCAGCAAAGTTGAGGTATACAAAATTAATACGCAGAAATGAGTGGCATTCCTATACACTAACAATGACCTAGCAGAGAGAGAAATCAGGAAAACAATTCCATTCAAAGTTACATCAAAAAGAATAAAATACCTAGGAATAAACCTAACCAGGGAAGGGAAAGACCTATACTCTGAAAACTACAAGACACTCATGAGAGAAATTAAAGAGGACACCAATAAATGGAAACACATCCCGTGCTCATGGATAGGAAGAATTAATATTGTCAAAATGGCCATCTTGCCTAAAGCAATCTACAGATTCAATGCAATTCCTACCAAAATACCAACAGCATTTTTCAACGAACTAGAGAAAATCATTCTAAAATTCACATGGAACCATAAAAGACCCCGAATAGCCAAAGCAATCCTGAGAAGGAAGAATAAAGCTGGGGGGATTATGCTCCCCAACTTCAAGCTTTACTACCAAGCCACAGTACTCAAGACAATTTGGTACTGGCACAAGAACAGACATATAGACCAATGGAACAGACTAGAGAGCCCTGATATAAACGCAACCATATATGGTCAGTTAATATATGATAAAGGAGCCATGGACACACAATGGGGAAATGACAGCCTCTTCAACAGCTGGTGTTGGCAAAATTGGACAGCTACATGCAAGAGAATGAAACTGGATTATTGTTTAACCCCATACACAAAAGTAAACTCAAAATAGATCAAGGACCTGAATGTAAGTCACAAAATCATAAAACTCTTAGAAGACAACATACACAAAAATCTCCTGAATATAAGCATGAGCAACTTCTTCCTGAATGCATCTCATGGAGCAAGGGAAACAAAAGCAAAAATGAACTCATGGGACTACATCAAACTAAAAAGTTTCTGTACGGCAAAGGACCCATCAACAGAACAAAAAGGCATCCTACAGTATGGGAGAATATATTTGTAAATGACATATCTGACAAGGGGTGAACATCCACATCCAAAATATATAAAGAACTTACATGCCTCTACCGAAAAAGCAAATTACCAGATTAAAAAATGGGCAGAGGATATGAAGAGACAGTTCTCCAATGAAGAAATTCAGATGGCCAATAGACACATGAAAAGATGCTCCACATCACTAATCATCAGGCAAATGCAAACTAAAACCACAATGAGATATCACCTCCCACCAGTAAGGATGGTCAGCATCGAAATGACTAAGAACAACAAATGCTGGTGAGGATGCAGAGAAAGGCGCACCTTCCTACACTGCTGGTGGGAATGTAAGCTAGTTCAACCACTGTGGAAAGCAATACGGAGGTTCCTCAAAAACTAAAAATACAAATACCATTTGACCCGGGAATCCCACTCCTTGGAATTAACCCAAAGAATACACCTTCTCAGATTCAAAAAGACAAATGCATACGTATGTTTATTGCAGCACTTTTTACAATAGCCAAGATATGGAAGCAACCTAAGTGTCCATCAGTAGATGAATGGATAAAGAAGAGGTGGTACATATACACAATGGAGTACTACTCAGCCATAAGAAGGAAACAAATCCTGCCATTTGAAACAACATGGATGGCGCTGGAGGATATTATGCTCACTGAAATAAGCCAGGCGGAGAAAGACAAGTGCCAAATGATTTCCCTCATTTGTGGAGTATAACAACAAAGCAAAACTGAAGGAACAAAATAGAAGCAGACTCAGAGACTCCAAGAAGGAACTAGTTGTTACCAAAGGGGAGGGGCGTGGGAGGGTGAGTGGGGAGGGTGGGAGAAGGGGATTCAGGAGTATTATGTTTAGTACACATGGTGTCGGGGATCACGGGGAAAACAGTGTAGCCCAGAGAAGGCAAACAGTGAATCTGTGTCATCTTACTACACTGATGGACAGTGACTGAACTGGGGTATGGGTGGGGAGTTGATAATATGGGTAAATGTAATAACCACATGGTTTTTTCATGTGAAATCTTCATTAAGAGTGCATATCAATAATACCTTAATAAAAAAATTAAAAAAAAAAAAGAAGAAAGGCAGAGATCAGGATGAGAAGGAACCTGGCTTTGGGTCATATATCAGAAGTATGCTGGTGGGATTTTCAAACTATCCAGGCTGCTCCCGGTTGTGGAAGTGGTGGAACTGAGCTACAACTCCCACTCCTGGTTCAGAATTGCTAGGCGAATGAATCATTTTGTTGAGGTTATGTGTGTGTGCTTTCATCTCTGAGGTCTTCTGGGACGGAAGAAATACCTGGAACCCCGGGGCTAGAGGGAACATGGAGCCCTAGTAGCCTTCTGCAGAGAGGTAAGAATTGAAAGCCGGTAGAACAAAAGAAAAAGTACAGATAGAAGAGATTTGATTAAAAACAAAAACACAAAACAAACATGAGAATGCTAACATCCGAGGAAAAAGAGAAGCCAGGAAAACAGGCAGAGAGGTGATGAGCAGTCAGAGAGGAAAGAGAAAACTGAGACAGAGCAATAAAGAGGAGGCAAGGTGGGAGTTTTAACAAGAAGGTGCTAATGTGACAAATGCGTAGGAGTAGCCCAGGAAGATAAAGTTGCGAAAAGATTAGAAGAGTATCTGGGAGTTCAATGGTGACCTAGGGAGATGACAGGAATCTTAAAGGAATTTAAGGGGATGGAAAACATACATCAATAATCTCTGCAGAGAATGTAGTCTTCTCAGCAGCAGAGCCAAAGACTCCATTGCAAAGAAATGACAGCAGCTACTTAATTCTGATACCTGAACAGCGCCGGGTTCAGCGACGGTGCCTAAGAAAATTATCAAGAGTACTCATCTACCTACTAGGAAGTACTTCAATAGGAACAATATTTTTAAGCACACAAGTATGTTTTCAAACACTGAGTCATTATGAACAGGGTATTGTAAGAGGAAGAGGTAAACAGTAAGCTTTCCAAGTGGAGTCAATTATTTCAAACTCTGGGAAGCAAAAGTTATTTGGTCCTGTTTGGTGGTATACATGTTTTTTCTTATATGTGAGAAACGTGATCCATAAGTCATTGTCAAGTCATTTAAAAACCTTCCAGAAGCCCAAATTGCCTTTGTTCAACTGTACAAACTGCAGGCGTCCAAGGGCCTCTTTCTACTTCTGTTCATCCTATGCCACTCCCTGTTCTAAAAGTCCCACTCCAGAAGGCCCGATGGCCTGTGGCTGCCAGCAAATGCCCAGCTGCTTCATGCCGTTAAGTCCTTGCTCATGCTTTTCCCTCTTTTAGGAGTGTCTACCCTACCCTTCTTCACCTGAATAGCACCTACCATGTTGGGAAGATGTCTCTCAAGGTCTGTCTCCTCAAGGAGTTGTTCCCAGAGACCAGAGAGATCTACTTACTCTAGCCACCTCATTGGGATGGCAGCTCCGATGCACCCTTCAGTACTCAGTTGACATCATCTCCTTGGTTCTCCTAAAACTGGGTAAGGGGCCCCTTACCTTTGTGTTCACTTAGCACCTCTTTCACAAAACTCAGCCCATTATGCTGTAGTTCTCCTTATTTAATTCTAAAATTAGAGTGCAAGCTCTTCTAAGGGCAAAAGCAACACTTTTATTCACCTTTCTATAGCCCATACCTACTAAAGGTGCTGCCTGCTAAAATTCAACTCTACGAAGAGGGATTTTTGTCAGTTTTGGCTTGCTGGTGTATCCTCAAACATACAGAATGGCACCTGGCACACAATAATTGCTCAATGAATGTTTGCTAATTAATGTTTCAATAGACATTTCCTAAACTGAAATGAACTGGATGATTAAAAGACACCCAGCTGTTTTAAATGCTCCAAACCTCCCAAGCTTAAAAGAAAACATGTATATAACATTGTAAACCAAACAGTTATATATATAACTGGAGAGTTTTGTTATTTGTAAAGAAGGAACATTATTTAGGCAAGTGAAAAAGAAACCCAATTTACCAATGAACAAAAACTCTATAAAAGAGAGTCTAAGGAAATATGGAAAAAACTTTAAGGGAAGTTTTTTCTTTTTTTAATTAATTTGTGCCAGACAACTTCTGAGCAATGATTTTGACGTGTCTCAATAATTAGTCCTCACGTAAGAGGTATCTTTTCCTTATTAGATATTCTAGGTAAGTTAAATGAGGTCAATATTTTTACTTCTCTTTCCTGATGTAAGCATTGTGCCATTCAGATCATAAATGTCAAATTAACAAAGATTTCATTTATTTGGATTCAATTAATCTAATGTAGTCAAGTTTCTATCAGCAAGTACTACAGTTAAGCTCCTGTCTGACTTAGTTTTTGCAAAATAGCACATTGGTTTTGGCCACCCTACTGAATATAATTTTTCTTTTATCAAAATCATTTGGCATCAGCTTTTCATACAGTGACTTCAGAGATGGTCATTTCACTGGTAAACATGAGAAAAATACAAAAAGTATCAATGCATAAGAGTCTTTGTGTTTTCTTTTCTAGCTTAACATAGGACTAAGTCTATAATTCATCCTTTTAGAGATAAAATAATTTATTATACCCAAATCTAAGTTTTTAAAGTGGATTCCAAAACATTGGATACGATATATTTAAACCTCAAAAGATGAGAAAATAAATAGCACATATTTTACAGATCTTAGGGAAAAGAATCATTAAATGTCAAGCACTGGTTTTTCTTCAGCCAACTGTCAAGGACCCAAAGGAAAAGCAATTGCATGAAAAACGCACTAGACTCGCACCTATTGCTCTGTTCGGTCTGCCGGAGCTTACCAATGCAGAGAATAAGGAAAACAACAACCTTACAGTAAAATGCCTGAATTCTCAATTAACTATAATAGTGTTTCTGGGGTCAACACCATTTGAAAATGAGTTAAGTCAGAACTGTGCACAGCATATACACAGAACGTTTTCACTACAGGACCAAAGGAGAAACAAACTACGGTCCATATAATGTCTTTTCTTTTAATATTCCCTGCTTGCTGATCAGGAAAGTAGCTTAAATGCAAACATCTAATTTCCCACATGATACAATTAATCTTCACTTACCCACTTAAGTCATCCACTCACCCTCCTAAAGTTCACTAAATACCTGCAACATGCAAGGTTTTGTGGGAACGCAAAGATGCTTGGGAAGGGAAGGTGATGTACACAAGGGGGCAGTGGCATTTGGTCGGTACACAGATTTTTCCCCTCCTTTTTTTGCCATTATAGTACCTTACAATGAACACCTTTCGCTAGGAAATGCCCTTTCTAGTGTAGCTACACCCCAACACCAAGCTTCTTCACACACATACACACACACACACACACACACACACACACACACACACACACACACATATATTATCTGCCGGGCCCCTGCGGGCATTTAAGTTTTGGACTCCTGAAGTAAAGGAGTGATGATACTTCCTTTACAGTTCACAAAGTCCTATTACGTATCTTGTTTCATCTTATTCTTTATTACCCCTATTTTAGGGAAGAGGAAACTGAAGTTCAAGAAGTGATTTCTCCAAGGTTACACAGCGAGGTAATCACAGATCTGAGAAGTTACTCTGATTTCTAGTTCCATGCTTTTTGCTTGCATTTTATCGGAAGAGGCTAAACGTGATTCTAGAAGTAAAGGAGCGAGGGGAGTAAGGCCTCTGAATAGGAAAGATGCCTTCTGGCAGGAACGCTTTCAGATAAGGTTTTAACTAAAATGTATTTTGGGGAATGGGCAAGATTTCTATAGACTGACATGAAGTGTGATGTCTCAAATGGTGAAAACAGGAACAAAGTGACAGAAGCTTGGGAGGTGCAAGACACATTTAGGATGCATCGACTAGGGAGAATTAGGATACAAAGATGGAAAAGTAAGTTGAAGTCTTAATGGCACAGACCTAAAACAGAAAGAAAAGAAGTTCACAATTGTTAAACCAACGGGAGGCGCTAAAAGATTTAAGGTTATGAGTCAAAGGGGATGCGAGGATACATTAGATTTCCAGTTGAGTTGATGATGTTGTGAAATAAAGTAGAGAAGGAAAGACTAAAAAGGAGAATAGTTAGACTACGTCAATGGCTAAGAGTCTGAACTCGAGAATCAGGGAAAAGTACATAAATTGTTAAGTGACCTCCTTCATTTTGCTTGAAAATAGTAAAATTTACCTGGCAATTTTGAAAACTATGGTTAATAATATTAACAAAATTTTAGTATCTAGGATGAGTTCTCATTCAAGTGGAAAGATTAGAGAGGCAGGTGGGGAAAACAGAAAAGTCTACCCAACTAGAAATCAGCAGACTGACCCTTGTTCTGCCTCTTATTAGTTATGTCAATTACTTAATCTTCTCAAAACCTTAATTTCCTCTTTGAAAGGTGAGTATGACAAACCCATTATCCTTCACAAAATTGAATACTAGCACACAGAGGAGACAACTGTGATGTCATACTGCTAAAGGCCTCACAACTAACAGGAATAGAGAAAAATCTAAACCCTCAAGCAACAAATTGACTCTGTATCATTAACCAATGTTTATAAAGGCATCTGAAGAATACCACTAAAACCTATTATCACTAAGGGATTTTTAAAAGAAAGGCATAAGCATTTCATTTTATCATTTCCTATTTTTAAGAAAATGATTTGATTTACTTTCATATTTAATGTGACAAGAAAATCAAATTAGGAAGTACACATAAGTTGGAGACCACTTTTAAAGTTTTTACTGCTAGCTAAGTTTATTAAAACCTATAATTTGTTAATATAGAAATTAATTTGGTACGTCCAAATGCATATTTCATATTAAAGAATCCATGTATCAAAAAAATTAACAGCTTTAACAAAAGCAGCTCTATTTTTAGACAAACAAGTAAGACTTGCAATTCATGGTTGATCTTTGCCTTAGAAAACATGTTTTCTTCAGCATTTTGTTAGTCCAATTAAGAAGTTCTATTTCAGCTATGTGGCTATACAAATCACATTTTGTTAAACTGCTAAATTAATCATGTGGCAATGAATGACACAAATTTGCCAATGAGATACAATGTCACTTTTTTTTCTAATGTATCCATTTAGAAAATCTATTTTAGAATTTTAGCTGCTGTAAAAAGTATAGACTTAACGCTAAGCCACAGAAAATGTTGACTGCAAACACGTTATTTATTTATTTATTTTATATTTTTACGTTTTTGTTATATTTGTGGGAAAGTAAACTGATTTTCACTTTCATTTTTAAAATTTATGTAACCGCACAGAGGAGGTGGAAATAAAGGGATACCAATCTGACTTCACTGTGGAGTAAGTGAAGAAAGGCTTAAAACCAAAATGACAACAGTCAGTGCTCACCATACAATATTTAAAAAATCTAATTTAAGTCTAATGCTAAAATTAAGAGTATAAAGAATGAGAAATGCTTATGCATTCTGTATTGAATTAAAAACATAATAATGACTATATTCTAAAACACAATATGTGTAAAAAGCCAATCTGATTTCACACTAAGGGTACATTAAAAAAGAACAATCTGAAAATATACATATATAGAGATTTAAAAAAGTATATCTGGAGATTAATAAAGGGAAGGCCTTTGTGTGCAACACTGAATATAGCTGATTATGTTATTAGCCAAAGCCTTTTCAAGCCTTTCCTTTTCAAACTTTGGGGTTACTGCTACAACAGAACACAGCAGCAGGCTCCTGATATGATTAATGAGAAAATAAATAGCACATAGGTATTTATTTTACTTTGTATCAAACACTTACATGAAATGATGGCACTGTCCCACGTATTTCTCTCTCTCCCCTTTTTGATTCAAAAATGGATCTATGGCAACAATCATCTAACAACCGCCTAAGCGCTTGTTTTATGAATCTGGCCCTTACTCAAGAAGTTACACTGAAGTCTTTTAATCTCCTTCTGAAAAGAATTTACTGGACTGCATTTAAGTTCAAGTTCAAGGGTATTAAAATGTACAAAGAGAATGAAAAAGGTGCTAGGTTATAGATTTTAACTTCTTAACTAGAAAACCGACTCAAAATAGATTTTCTAATTTACAATGAATCAAAAGAGAAAACATTAGACCATAGCAAAAGTGGCACAAATGTATCAAAAACCAAATGAATAAACATTTGAGGAGATTTATTATTAGAAATTGCAATAAATTTTGGAAAGATGAATTGATTTTAGTTAAAAGGTATAACTGACAATTTATTGGGCGGGAAGATGCATTATTTTCCAATTGTTATCCATCTACAGTAAAACTGATTTGTGTCCTATTGTATTTTATGGAAAAGGAGAGTGCAACTTTCAGTGATTTAGATTAAATGTATTAATCATAACCAGGCACTGTGAACTATATATCTACTATTAAAGAAGATTTTTGACATTTAATTCTGTAGCAATATTTTGGCTCTGTACCACTCTTCCTAAATCCAATTCCTGCTACAGTTGGCAGATTTCTCCCTTTTAATTTTATGAGGCTTAAAGTAGCATTTAACCACCCATGCGGTAAATAATGCGGGATTAGAAATATTTAGTGTTTTGTTTCCCTTTCAAGAGTGGTAATCCATCAAATCCAAAAATGTTCTCTAAAATTTTTCTATATTTTTGGCAACCTCTAATATATGGTATCATAAAAACTGTAAAATTAAATAAAATGCATTATATAGCCAGAATAGATCCACTTTTCTAAAGAACTGCATTAACTTAAAAGAGTAGGCAAAAATCACTGAACTAGAAACGTGCAATCCTCACTGAAAAACTAAACTAAATAAAATGTAAAATGTGGATAAAAGCATGATATTAGAGTATTTTAATTCTATTCCCTTAGGTAAAACATTTAATGAATGTGCAAATAATTTCAAAGCAATTAAACTGTTTTATAACCACCTAAAGCAAATACCACTGCACGACAAAGTATTAGAGTTATATAAGAAAACAATTGTGGAGCATCTACATGTGCTAGGTATTTAGCTAAGTACTCCATAAATGCAAAAATAAATTTTAATGTGATGCACATTTGTTCCCAACAAATAAATTTAAATCACAATTTTTTCATATAAGTGAGGCTCAAGACAAAAATGAACTGGTTAATAAGTTTTTTTATTTCTAACAATTTAGAATTTAGAATAGACAACTTTTATATTTAATATGTGAGCCTAAAAAAAATGAAGAACAGTAATTAAAAAGTATAGTTATTAAATCAAAATAATCAGAGAACTTATTTTAAACAAAATCAAATTTCAATTTTAAAATTTTAATTTATATGAAATCTTAATTTTGGTTATTAATGAATCCAAATTATTACAATAGTCACACTACTGACCGCATGCAGAATTTTGAGACAGATTAAAGTAATAAAGTAACCTGTCAAATAAGTAATTATCTATATTTAAACTACATATAAAACAAATGGCCCAGAAATGAGTAAAGCCTGTAATTCACTCGAGACATGCTGATGCCATATATATTCTTGGTTAAAACATCTAATTTCTTCATAAGTATTCTTATCTTACTTCTAACAAGGCTTATGATTACGATTGTTGGGAAAATAAGTGTATGTCTTCATAGTGTCTACATGAAATCAATGATAACCTATCAGAAATAAGATGATCTAAAAAGAAAATGTGTATGTGCGCGTATGTAAAGTCCCTTTTTCATAAAGGGCTTGCTTTGCCCTCCTTGCCCTTTATAGCCCTAATATTGTGGAGCTGGAGTTACATAATGGGGAAAATAAGAGAAAAGAAAACTTATCTAGGCAGCTAGACAGCCAGCACCTTTAAGGAGCATTCCAATGGAAACTAAAGGCTTTCCAGTGACAAACATATGACACAACATATACAATAATGTGTTAGTAATATATATCATACATACAATAATTTGTTAAGGAAACAGGATGACTTTGAGATTATGTTCCACCAAGGAGCAAGTTAGACTAACTGGAATTTTCTATAAAGTCAATTACAAAGGTTGAGCATTATAGTAGCATTTTAAGAAGCTCTATGAGGAAGATTAGGGAGAAGTTAAGATTTTGATAAATGTGAAAAAGATAATTCTAAATTTATAGCATGAATTAATTGTTTATTTCAATACAACGAGCAACACATTTAAAATTAAGGTAAAATTGAGATTTCAATGATAAGAACTCGAATCTTCCCTCAAAAGGAGAACTCAATCAAATTTTGAAATGGACAACTTTTACAAGTGGACAAGAAAGCTAAGTTTCAAGTCTCACGGTATTTTCAAAGGTTAGCATTCCAAAAAGCAAGCCCACTGTAGCTCCTGCTAAAAATATATCAAACAGCATAAATAACACTTGAAAATTTCAGTTGTAAAAGGATTGGAGTTCATAGGACCTGGCTCTGATCCTTTTTAATGAAGCTAATTCTTTGAAAATCTCTGTTAATTCTAAGATGGGAACTATTAATATACACATACAACAGGATGGATGGAGAATGTAAAGGTTCTCTTTGCAAAATACAAAATGCTATTATGTATTTATTGATGTCACTAACCCTTCTGGATATGAAGAAAATTCGATAGGTAACAGAAAAATTTACCTTCTAAAAAATCTGAAAAAGGGAAGATTTAAATGTCACCAAGGACCTAATAAATTAATAGGCACTTTGAAGTATGAGAGAGAAAATACACATGAGGTAGGAGTAGAAGAAGAGTTTATAGGAATGCAAGGACAACTGATTTACATGATGAAAACTATTACATTGAATATTCAACATATATCCAATTCGACAGATTTAACTTGATCAAGCAAATGCAGAATGATGATTTGCCCACTATATTCATTAAATTGACCAAACTATATGACTGAGATGTATTATTTTAGTGGGCCATTAGACCTATCCAATTTTTTACAAATTAAAAGTTAAGTGGCAATATATTTTTTACCTTTGAAGGGAAGGCTGTACAGCTTGATGGTTAAGTCCTTAGGGAGTGGGCCACAGGGCCAGAGTTTAAATCCTGACACTACCAATTACCAGCTGTGACCTTGAACAAGTAATTTAAGCCATCTGTCCCTGTTCCTGGTATATAAGACGGAGAGAATAATAATATTTACCTCTTTTGAACATTAAATGAATTAACACATATAGAGATAAGAACATCATCTGGCAAATAAGAACTTAATAAATGTTAACTAATATAATTAATAGTAATTATTTGTCCTTTAATATTACATAATATAAAAGCTGGTATGAGAAATAAATTATTTAAGAATATACTAAAATGAAATGTTATGTAGCTAAACAACTGAATGAAAAAATAAGTATAACTGACAATCTCTCATTGTTTTTATTCTTTAAACATTTTATTATGAAAAATTTCAAGCACACAACTGTTGAGAGACTTTTCATCTGCGACCATTTAGATTCCACTACAAGAACTTCACTATACTGCTTTATCATATATTTATCCATTTCAATTCATTCATCTATCCATCCATCCATCCATACTTTTTTTTTTTCACTTCAAAGTAAACTGCACGTTATCAGTACATTCTCACACTGTATCATGCATATTAGATAATTTGTTTGACTTCTCATCTTTACACTGTATCACACACTTTCCATAGGAAAGCAAGAAAACCATGGAGATAGCAGAAATGAGAAAAGCAGTAAAAACATGTAAAAGGAAAGCAAGAAACCTTGGCACATTTAAAGATGATTAAATCCTGATTTCACTTATTTGTGGAATCTGAAAATAAAAAAAACCCAAAATGAACAAAACATCAGCAGACTCAGAGACTTGGAGAAGTGATGGCAGGCACCATGGGAGAGGGGCAGGGGAGAGGCTGGGACGGGAGGACGGGAAGGGTGAGGGGTACCAAGGGTCTCGACAATCATCTAAAGCATAAAGACCAAGGGGCAGAGTAATGGATGCTGTGTTTGTACACATGGGTATGGGAGGAATTGGGTGTAGGGCCAAGATTTTCTGCTGGGCACTTTTTGTCCTATTTGACTTTTAAAACCTGTGTATCTATTTCCTTTTCAAAAAATGAAAATTAAAAGACACTAGGGAACACTTCCCAGTAAACATTATGATCATACATTTATTTCAGCTCCTTCCCAAAGCCCCACTAAACTGACAATAAAAAGGAGAAGGTATACATCCCCCAAGGACAAAGAAAATTGGAAAGAAGATACCACCAGACAAGATATGTCAACAAAATCACAGAAGATGCAAATTAAATGAATGTGCGCTGCAGCCCAGCCTTCTCTGGTGCAATTGGGTGGGGAGGGGGTGGCAATAAAAGTGAAGTGACGGAAGCAGCAGTCTCCAGAAAGGTTCACAAATTGGAGGCCCTGGATACCTTTTCAACAGGGAATTGGTGGAAAAGTCTATTTTTTTTTTTAAAGGTTGCTCCTTGACCCCAATCCTCAGCCACAGGGTCATATTGTGTGTCTACGCCTACCCTATGTCCCAGCAGAAGCTCAAGATTTGGGCAACATGATACACCTTTAGTAAAATCAAGAGTATTTGGTGAAAGTGGGCCCACTGAATACTCTCTGTCCTCTGCTTTGCAATAAGAATATTGGGTAGTGGACTCAAGCACTAGCCCACCACCATCCCCAATCCATAGGCCCTGCGGCAGATTAGATGATTTCAAAGGTAAATCCCTGTGGATTACAACATTTAAGTGTCCCCCAATCAAAAGGTTAGCAAGCATTGCATCTGCATTCTAGGCATTTAATCAGTTTTTTAGTGCTCTCTTAAATGGAATCTTATCTGTTACCACATCATGAAATCTATAAAAGGTCAAATTAAAATCAGTGAAGAACTTGGATACTGATATTGGTAGGAAAGGATGTTTGTTACTGAAGGTTGCACTTGTAAACCTGAGAATGGTGGAAAACTCTCTAAAAAAATAAAAGGTAATACCCAGCAAATCCCCATCAACGTTTTCAAAATTATTAAGCACATACTATATGCTAGGAGCTGGATTCCTGTCATTGGGCTGCTACATGTACTTGGGATACAATATGAACATAAGCAGGGGACTAACAGTATAAAATAAAAAGGTTACCCATTAATACATGAAGGAATGGCAGAGACAGCAGGTGCAACACCATTTCAAAAGATGGAGTGATCTCTGGTGTGAAGAGTCGGGTAAGGTTGTGAAGAAAAGG
The DNA here is from genome assembly GCA_032199065.1 of Smutsia gigantea. Lineage (NCBI taxonomy): Eukaryota > Metazoa > Chordata > Mammalia > Pholidota > Manidae > Smutsia > Smutsia gigantea. Next base: position 140,613 of record JAVSCE010009924.1, read on the forward strand.
TACAGGCCTTGAACTGTTTCTTGAAGGATACTAATCTGACGGCACAGAGAGGGATGCACTGTTGGGAGCAAAGGTGTAGAGCAAAGGAATACGGCTGAATGTGGAGAAGCTGAAGGAGGAATGGGGTGCAGACAACGTAAGACCATCTGGAAAGGAGTGAAGTGCAATAGGTCATCGGTGAGCAGTGAAGGTAGAAAGGAAAAAAAAACCTAGATTTTATGATAAAGCAGTGAAAACTATTTTCAGCTAGGCATAACCATGTTTTAAATGTGTTACATGTGATATGGATTAGAGTGAGAAAAACTGGAAGACAGAGAGACCAGAGAGGGGACTAATGTGCTATCAAAATGTCACACAAGGGCAGTGACAGATGAAATTGGAAAGAAGGGGCTCATATGACAGATGAAGAAATAAGGTTTAGATGTGCCTAGATGTGGAAAAAGTGGAGGAAGACAAAGATAACACATTCAACTAAAATTTATGTTGATGAATGAAAAGCCGCTTAGGATCAGTGCTTCCTTTCACAAATGTTGGGTCTCTCTGTTTCTCCCTTTCCCAATTAATTTTCACTAACCAAACTCTAAGGTACTTGAGGACAGACATCTCTTACTCATTTTGTATTCCCAGCCCTTCCCACAATGAAGTTATCATAAGCCTACATTACATGTGTGTAAAATCAAACAAAGAAATCTATGGCTGAAAACACAATTAAGCGAGACATCAGTTGCTAAGTCAAATGTGACATTTACTTATTTACTTATACAGCAAATGATATAAACTAATCCTTTAAAATATTTTCATGGATCAAAAAATTAGAAGAGTGTACCAAAGATATATGAAATGAAATGGAATAAAATGAAACTTAAATAATGACTATTAATGTTTAAAGACTACATCATTTTTAAAGTATTCCTAGACTACAGTCTTCAAGAAAGACCTCAAAAAGATCAAGTCCATGCTATTAAATATTACTATAATCATATTGTAACTCAAAGATAAATACATCTGCAAGTTCAGAAATGTGCTGACCTGGAACACTATAATGGCAAACTGTTTATAACCAATTAGATTTAAATTTGAAGTTCCAAAAGGAAGATGTTATCCTGTTAATAGCACAAGTCATCATTTCTTTGGTATAGAAAGAAATCATCAAATTTCTACTTTATTCCCTCATTAAGTACTGGTCAATGTTTTAGACAATTGTTTTTTAAACAAAAACAAAATTTTTACAAATTTTATTGGCTTACACTATAAATACCTGCTGGCATGTATCTCTGGTTTGGCAAAATCCCCTAGTCTGGATGACAGGCAACAAATAACTGGTTGGTATTTGCTAACTATAGTACAGGAAACCCCTTTTATTAATATGACTTCTTTGTGAGTTCTCAGTTGTTCAAATTGACCTTCAGTTGGAGGACTTGACTTCAATATAGAAAGCGCTTGTTAAATATTATTTGGAAATGTTCTACCCATCACTGATTTCGAACTTTTCTGATATAAGGTGTTTGACATATCGAAAGGCAAATTAGAAAACTGGGTTTTATAGACCATCAGAATAATTCTATCAGCAACATAGAAGGCAGAATAGCAGAGTTGAAGCTTCAAAGAAAGTGAAATGTTTGCAACATTTGTTTCCCTGGTTTTGATGAAAAAAATAATAATAATAATGGGGACTCTGGCAATATCACCAGCATTGTAAAGAGCAACAAGGAAAGGGGTCTTGAGTCTCCATCTGTGGAGTCAAATGGTTACCAATCAGCAATCTTCATTTCTAAGGGAAGAGCATTTTTGAACATATTTCAAACGTTTCTCAGGATACATAAGAGTGGAAAAAAATTTAAATGATAAGAATAATCCTCATAGGAAGTATTTTTTAAAAACCTCAGAAGCTTGCAAATTCAATGCTTTTAAGGAGTTCATTAATAAGCCCATAGATCATCTCCTCCAAAAAAAATCTTAAGACCAGCAATTTCTTTACTAATAACATGATGACTTAAAAAATCTGTACACAAATATGAAAGTGAAAATATAAAAAGAAGAAGCCATGGAAATTCATGCATTTAAAAAAATGTAATAGACTGCCCTGCACAATATTTAAGTAGCCATGAACGTAGATAACTAGTACAGTATTCAATAATAAAGTTCAGAACATATATTATATTTAAATCTAGAGGGTAAAATCAAAATACCAAATAAAAATTTGGCACCTACAAGCTTTCTTTTAATTAAAAAACATTGAAAAACATCAGTAATGATATTGCACTTTGTAAACAAAGTCATTCTTGTGCCATGTGCACGCTCACCTACAGTGACGTTTAAAAGTTGTGGTCAAGCTGGTCAGGAATTCGGAGATGTTTGGGACCTACACCAATTTCTTGAATAAATAGGTTTGAGTAATGCACACTCTTGTTTCTTTTCCCACATTGTTGTAAGAATAACAAGAAGGCAGAAGATCAGCCAAGGCTGAAAATTATTCAGCTTGCAAATCATATTCTCTCCCATCACATTCATGTCCTATAATTCTGTTTAATTTTCTCCATGGCCATTATTAATTAGCACAGCCATGCCTCCCGCCAACAAGGTTTATTTTTAGTCACTAAAATGTAAGCTACAGGGAACCTTGTCTGCCTTCCACAGCACTGTAACGCCCAAAGCCTAGAACAGTATCTAGCAGAGACTCAGTAAGTATTTGTTGAATGAGTGGATACTGCCCCAATGTCAATCTGAATATCAAGTTCAGTTAAAATAGAGTGGTTCCGTCTACTTTGGATCCTACCTACTGGGGAAACAGAGACAAAACATAGATTCCTTAACCTGTAAACCACCTAATGCCCTGTCCATATGATCTTTCAAAAGACAAATACTACTGCCCATGTGATCTTTCAAAAGACCAATCTTTCAACCTCCAGAGAATACATGAGTTCACATGCATCCCTGTGGTCACTAAGTCTGAAATGCTCTAACTCCCGACGACCTTGCCATCCAAACCCCATGCAAACTCCTCCACACCACACACTTTGTACTTCAGCGACAATGATTTCAGTCTCCCCAACACTCCCTGCTGTTTCAAATTTCAGCCTTCCCATCCCTGCCTTTGTCTGCCAGTTTCATCCCAATGAGTTAGTGAGAGAACTCACACCTGTAGTCCCAACTAACACATCTTCCTTCTGAGTGATATCCACTCAGAATTTTAACAAGTTCCATTACAAAGAGGAGGAAAGGAGCAAGAGAAATACAGAGCGTCTCATTACCATTGAACTGAAGTAGAGACGTGACAGCTACTAGGCACACTGCACAAGAGTGGAGAGATAATGAGGGCCTAGGAAGGCAAGCAGGGAGAACAGGAAGAAACATAGAGAAGAAGGCAGACCAAAACTGAACGGTGTTAAGAATCAAGAAGGTACTATAAACAACGCTGGCAACAAAGAGAAGAATCAGAATGGAGGATTTGGTTCCAGTGATTAATCCGATGGAAGCCGTAAAACATTTTAATTATCATTTTTATTATGGCACACACCTTGACTGTGCTCACTATTCAATACAGCCAAGAATGCTGCAGATACTTCAAAATAATTAACATTTCTGATAGCATTTTGTAACCAAAAATGAAGGCTTTTTTAAGAAGAAAATTTGTATTTATTGGCAACATGACAACAAAAGAAGAAATTTCTAGATTTCCTTACTTTTGGCCTATGAAAGGTTAAACCAAAAAATGTGTAAGTCATAAACACTAACCTAGGTTACAGGGGTGTTAATAGGATTAAATGAATTGAAATATAAAAATAGCACCTAGAAAAATGTCTGGCATATAGTAAGCACCATTATAAGTGTTCTCTATCATTATTAATATTCTCTTTGCTAGATTCCATATTTCTGAAGCACCAAACAAAAAAAAATTAAGTCAAGACAATTCTTGCATTAAGTAACCAGAGAAGCAAGGACAAATATTTTAAATATGGGGAAAAAAAGTATCTGTGGCCAAATTTGGTAGTATTAAGTTACCAAGATTGAACACTTGAACATGTTTATGCAATTTTTCCTAAAGGATTTTTAAAATTAAATATGAAGAAGAGAATAAGCATGCAAATACTGGTTAAATGAATATGTATGCCTGTACTATTAAAAAATGGTATACTCTATCCCACTTTTAATAAACAATACAGTAAGACTACAATCAATATTAGTATTATACTGTTTTTAATTGAAAATGAAAAATTATTAAATTCATGCTTTCAAATATCATTTATGGGCATTAAACTTATATGATATAAAATATAAAGCTGTGAATAATGCCATCAAAATAAATTTAAATCAAATGAGACACTCTTCTGTAAGAGAAATATAATTCTCTTAAGCAGTACTTTCCTATAATACAGAATTCACTTTATCTCAAAAGAAATTCTAAGGAAAAATTGTCAGTTTCTAGTGTGAAATCCGAATCTGAAGTTGACTTCAAGGTAAGATAAAAACGAACATACATGGCAACAGATCACAATATACATGATATGATACATATTTAGAACATAAAAAAATTCTAAACATATGTTCTTTGATTCTACAAAGTACCTAAAAATGCCTTAAGGATACAAACAAATATCAATTCACAGAGATTATAATTAAGCATTTAGTACTGCATTCCACTGAAAAATATTAGGTAACTAGTTAGCACATGGTCAAATTACATTTGGAGGCATATGCCGTGCGTATTTAAAAAATCATTGTAGGTGTGTTTTCCATTACAAAATTTCTTCTTTATCTTAGATTAATCTAAGAGAAAGGTTTATGCAGTTCCCTTATTTAAATCAAATACATTTAAAATGGCCTTTCTGTTTTAAAAGGCTGTAAATCAGGCAAAATATTCCTACTCTAGTAGTCCAAGAAACAATAAAACAAAGTTTGCGTGAAATATACAGAGTAAATCACTATAGTATCATTATCATTATGTCACTTATCAAATCCATTCTTCTATGACTTCATAGAAGATGTAAAAACAGACAATATTCCTTTTCTCTTACAGAGTGAAAAGACTCAAGATTCTGAACAGATATAAATTATGTTCAGGGCTACTGCATTGTTGAATATAAACAGTATTCTTATTTGTACAGCATGACAATTTTGATTAAGCATGATATTCACATTTTTTTCAGATATGTAAACTTGATAAACATGAATAAATAAAAAGGTCATTAAATCAGATTCATTTTCTTTGACATAATAACCATTATCACCATCACCACCATACTTGTTCTCATTACAACCATACAAAAAAACTGGATGGAAACAATTATAAACCGTTTAGAAAGCACCCTACAACTCTTAGGTACAATTCCTTGTGTAATAATTTATGTTGTATTTCAGGTAGTGTATTTTAAATGGAGACACTTATTTCCTGATCTTTCAGTAGACTACTACACACTTTGAATGCTACTTTAGATGACTGTGACGCCTACTGAGGGACCATCAATTTTAAAAGAAGAATAATTAAAAAAAATCTTTCACCTATAGAAAACATTGATTCACGAGGATGCTTGGGGTAGGACATCCTGGCTAACTGAAATACTATGCTTAAGTCAAATTAATCGGCTTCACATTTTGAGTACTGTATTCCAGAACTATTTCTGGGATGGATCATTATTCTGAGGATTATTATGAATTATACTTTATATACAAATTCTGGAAATACAGGAGATGCAGGCTGAACCTCCTGGATAATGGCCCCAAGATACCCCTTGGAATTATCATTTGCTTAATTCTCCTAAAATGGTGAATTATTAGAGGCTGCTTAGATGAGTTCCAATAAATGGTATTTTATTCTAACAGAAGAGCAGCAACAGTTAATTCCTCTCAACATTAAATCCTCAGGAATCTGCATTCACCTCTCATGTATACAGACAAAATTATTTTTTTAAAATCAGGCAACCCTGGACTGCACCTCCTAAACAGTGCAGGTCTTTCTACAAATGAAGAGCTTAATGACTGGACAGTGGGTAGTTCAGAAGTGTTTTAGAAGAGTTTTTAGTTTGCAATTAAATTTTGAGGTTTAATGCAGTGGCTGTAAATCTAAAATCTTCATTTTAAATTATTCTTCACAGACTGTATTAAAGACAAAGGCTGGCTCAAATATAAATGAGGTATAAAAGAAACATAAAAGGCTGTAATATAAAGCACTTTAAATATTAAATATAAGGCATATTATATATAAAATATGAACAGAAAAGTTTTAAAAGTCTAAAATTCTATACTTTGATCCATGGTACAAGTGTTCTGTAAATATTGAGCTTGTGTTTAATATTATTAAATAATAACAGTAACTATTATTTATTTCATACACTATGTGACACAGATGGTGCTGGGCATATTTTGTACACATAATCTCACTATATCCTGACAACACTTCTGCAAGGTAATTATTATCCATTTAACAGAAAGAGAAAAAGAGGTTCAAATTATAATTACAAAGTAAAAAGGAGAACCAGAGTAGAGGGTAGCAATTCACAAAGTTCTGGCTTCAAACCCTGTAAATTTTCTACAATACCACTTTGCTCTTCACAAAACTAAGTAGACTCTATCCTCACTACTCTTTGCAGATTCCACATCTGCACATTTGCCTACTCGCTAGCATGTATCTGTAATGACCAGGTCAATACTTATAGCGCTGTCACGCTCATTCACAGACAGGAGCAATATTGCCTTTCGGTTCTCGCTCTAATACTGTGAACAGGTGTCCTTCTTGTTTATTTAGTGCCATGTTTTTCACATTGTTGTGTTTTTTGTTGGTGATTCACCATCGAAATGACCCCCAAGCACAGTGTCGTAGTGCTGTCTGGTGTTCTAAAAACGAGGACTGTAATGTGCCTTATGAAGGAAATACATATGTGAAATGAGCTCTGCTCAGGTGTCAGTTATAGTGCTTTTGGCTGTGAGTTCAATGTCAATGAATCAACAATATATATTAAGGAGGGTGTTTTTAAACACAAACCTGACATAAAACAATCTTATGTACTGACTGACTGATGAAAATGTCATGAGCAGAGGCTCACAGGAACCTAACCCTGTATCTCTCTTAGGAGCAATGGTTCGGTACTTGCAGCACCTTTTAGAGCATAACTATGGTGAATAAATAAATTCCAATTGAAAAATCCCCCCCCCCCCAAAATGTTTACATTAATATTTTAGTAAGATATCTGTCTTCTGTGATTTCCTTCAAGGACCTTCATTGTACTTGTGCAATCATCACTTCTCCGAGTAAGGAAGGCCCTTTGTTGCCTTTCTGTTTAATGGGCTGCAGCTACATGTTTGGTTTTGTTGGAGAATTAATATCTCTCAAAGGCAGCCTTGCTTTCCGCTAGGGAAGTCTAAGGAATTAAACTTCACTTTTTATCACTCAGTGTCATGGGTACCGTTTAAATATGACTGTTTGAGACTATGATTTTTAAAACTAGAATGTTACATATAATGTGCACAGTATGAACAACAGCAAAAACGTAGCATAGGAATGTAAAAATGTCAGTACAAACGGGAACTCTTACCTTTCTTGTCCAAGTCAGAGATTTTATTGAAAAAAAAAAATTACAGTACTTAAAAATCCAAACAAGGACAATTCAGGATAGAAAGAAAGAAAACCTGAAGGAGCCCACTGTTTTCAGTAAAATTATGAATACAAAAAACATAGACCAGGGAAACAATTTATAGCCTAATGCACTAGTTCTGTGATAAATACACATACATAGTATATCTCCATCGAGTGAAACTTAATCACCTTTTTACAATTTAGGGAGGGAAGGCAGCTTTTACTATGGTTAAGCCATGTATCATCAATACCAGGGAGCTCGCCTATCAGTTGTAATAGCTTCTATAAAATACCACAGTGAGATTGCAATAAGCCTAGAAAATGGGCTACAAATCCCAGCTATGCTCAAGCAAGCAGTGAACCAAAAATAAAAATAGGTACAACTGAACCAAGAACTAGATAGCATTCATCTAGATTCATGATTGGTAAGGCAAAGTTCATAGGCCAAGGTTCTAAAGTGACTTATTCAGATCTGAAAGACAGTCATTATACAAAATAAAATTAAATCATTTATGTAATGCAGAAAAAAAAGTTGTGGATTTTCACTCCAAGGACATAGCACAAAAAAAGCTTACTTACAAATACCAAACAGCACATTATTGTACCTCTAAAATATCACTTTTAAATATGCAAAGGTAAAGAGACTCAAAGTTGTACTTTATCATTTTTAATCCCTCCAGTTTAGACAAGCAATCTAAAAGATGTCACACATTCCCACTTAATATATTTGCTGAAATCTTTCAGATTGTAGTAACTTTAGGTAAAGGAAATGTCAACTTTAAGTTTCTTTTCCGATCATCATATTTAAGTTAGCCATTAAATGCTTAATTAACAATTTATCCATACAGTAATATAAAAATACATGTATTAAATCACAGTATTCATCAATTATTGGAACTTAATAAAAATATTAATCATTTTAATATAACCATTTTGAAGAGCTCAAATGGCCTGAACGTAGGATAGTGTCTACATTATACCATCAATAGAAATGTACATTATCCCCTTTGCTGGTGAAAATGAGCTCATGCAAATATTTCTGACACTCACAGTGACACACAGGATCTGCCATTCTAAGACTGTGCAAGCAACTCATACTTCTAAACAAGACAATGTGATTCAGAGTTATACAGTAATTGTTGAAATACCAGCTTTCACATGATTTCAATAAGCTCTAAGCCAAAATGATAATTTTGAATGATTTCAGTATCAGACAAAGCAGGTAATTTAAAATAGTAAATGATTCTACTAGCACAAACTACTTATTACTGTAGTTTAAAACTAGGATGATTTTTGCAGTACAATGAAAACTATACTATAAAATACAATGGGTTTGTAATACAGAGCAGATTTTCCAAGTAAAAAGCAAACAAAATACAAACTCTAGCAAAGACCATCAACCTTACCTACTACTCATCTTAGCCCTTGTTAAAATACCCTGAGTAAAATGCAAATATTTTAAATAATGCTGGTTATATAAGACTCTAAAAATGAACCATAAATGTCAATGCATCATTTTTTTTATTTACAACAGTTGGTTATGTAAAAATTACTTCTTAGCCAGTCACAATATAGACATTACGAATACTTATGTGAGATCTGGAAGTTGTAACTTTTCTACCTTTTGTTAGCATTTTGGCAAAGCAAGTGATACATAATGGATTCAATGTAAAAAAGAATCATAAAAGAGAAAAATATATAAAATTTACAGTAGCTTCTACCTGCCCTTGGGCCAACCTAGATCCCTAGAAAACCTCCCCAACCAGGTTCACTTCTGACTAAAGGAAGAATACCAGTCCTCCAGCAAAAACAGCCCCATCTTTTCATCAAAGAGGCTCTCACTTCAATGATACTCCTCCAGGGGAAGAGGACAGGAGCCAGGTTCCCTCGAATGTCATTCCCCAGATGTTCAAAACGTAACTAATTTATTAGCATTAGAAGATTTGGTTTATAGGGGAATCTCACTGGTCCAGTTTGTAGCCTACAAAAAAATGGATTATTTTTAAGTATAACATTAGAATATGAATAAAGGATGAGGATGTGGCTTTTTATTCCATAGAAATGGGTACATTTCCAAACATGACAATTAAAAACAAAAAAGCATGCCTACCATTGAAGTTGGGGTCCCTCCAGATTTTTTAATATTCTTAGAAGTCATTCCATGGAGGCGACTGAGTCTAGCTTGGAAACCTGGAAAAATCAAAGCATTCAAATTAGGAGACTCTATGATTATTGACGAATACAGTAAGTTCCTATCAGTACAGAATTTCAAGTTGGAGGGGGAAACATCTCGAATAATAGTGGGGAAAATGTAAAACTCACACTTAAAAGATACAAAGAAATGCTCAGCAGGGTTTTAATGTGGTCAGCACACAGCTATCAGCGATTTAGGGATTAAGAGTATTATTGGCTTTTTTCTTTTCTCCCAGTTTACCTTTTCTATCATTTCAACAGTTTCACAAGGGGCCTAGCAAGAGAACAAGTCAACCTTTTAACAACTTGAAATCATGATAAATGTAACGGCCAAAGTACTGTTCAACATGGTTCTTTTTGACATCTTGTATTTAGATTCTTGCATTTCCATTTTAGCCTATCCTCTTCCAATGAACATTCCTAGATTGACCACAAGCCACCGTATCCACATGAAGGCAGTACTACTGACCTCTTCTTCCCGGATGCGACATTAGGGGGAAAGAACCAGTTAAGATACTTTCAAAGACAGGATCTGGTAAATTTTTGTCTAGCTCGGTAGGGTCTTCCTTCTCCCACCAGGGCACTACTCCAGCGATGCCACAGGCTCCACCCGATTCCTTCTCATAAAACCAGTCACTCTGCTCATCATCACCTGTGTAAATACAAGACATTGCCCAAAGATTCAGCACTGCCGTGCGAACACACAGAGTTGTCAGATTAGACTGAAAAAACACACTACAGAAATTAAACTTGAATTTCAGGTAAATTTCTGAGATAAACATGTGCACGTAGGAAATTTTTAGTATGTCTAAATTCTGCATGGGACACACACTAATAAACTGTTATTTATCTAAAATTCTAATTTCACTGGGATCCTGTATCTCATCTGACCATCACAAATACAATCTATTCAGAAAACATTTTTTTTTGGTACTGCAGCTTCAGTTGAGAAATGTCTTTAAACACAGTAACAAGAACTGCCAAAAGCAAAACATAAAATGCCATGCTTTAGAACCAACTTAAAAATGTGAAAAACAATAATGAACTGGCTAATCCTTTGGCAAAAACTGTAGGGAAATCCATTTAAGTTACTACCCTTTCCACATTAAGGAAAAACAAGCCTTATTCTCCTGCCGGGAATTGAAAGGTATAAAACTGTGGAACCTGTTCTTTGCAGCTGATAATGGTATATAATGAGCTTAATTTCATAACTTGTATGTAGTGTAAAGGGGGAACAATCATGAACAGATGTGAATAAATGAAATTAATCTGATTAAGTTCATTAAGAAATAGTTATGAAAAAGTTGATTTTAAATGAAATGTGACAATACCACAGAATTTACAAGTAAACTATACTGGGCTACTACAAGCAAGGTATTTTCAGAACAGAACACTATTTATAGTAAGCTTAACTTTTGGAAACATCCATGAGTATAACCATGAGTAATGACCAATCTAAAATTAAGTTTGAAATGTGTCTTTGGTGTCAATCAACAGTATTTTGTTTTTCAAAAAGTTATCGTAAAGCAATGTACACAGAAGGCGGCAGGCAGGTGGCTTTAAAAAATAAGAGACAAATAGCATTTTGAGTATGATGTGAGAATCATTAAGGTCTTCATGATTCTTAGAAAACCTAATTCTGGTTTCTAAGAGGGTCATCATAAATGCTATAAACATTGTTCCTTTAGAGAAAGATTTCTGATTTCCAAAGTCCCTTACTACAAATATTTTTAGCAAACTAAAAAAATACCTTATGCTTCAACTGTTATGGGAAACAGCTCTATTTCAAATTAGGAAGGAATGAAAAATTTAATGCACTTGGAAAACCAAGGTCAACTGTTTAAATTGTTAATTTAAAAAAAAGTGTCATTGAAAGCACATAAACACTAGTCTTTTTACTGAGATTTACATAAGCACAAAAAGGGGACTCAGTTGAAACTGACTACTCCAGATCTTAATTCCAATTGAGGAAACATTATTATACAAGAATGGGGCTATTTTATTTTTTGTGACACACGGCTTTTTATTTTTAATGGAGAAATCAAGTAACTAAAGACCAAGAACATGGGCTCTTAAGTCAGACAGACCAACTGGAATTCTAGTGTTTTGCAATACTGCAGAAGTTCTGTGACTTCACCTCTATTAGCCTAGATTTCATCTTCTAAAAAAATAAAGGGAAATCTCATGTGTTTTACAAGTAACACTTAAAGAAAATGTAAAAGTAGCACTTAGTGTGGAATATAAGTAGTTCACAGTAAATGCTAGCATATTATTTCTAAGCGATTTAATGCTTTTCAAAGATTGATAAACTTGTGAGAAGTTTTTTTGAAAAGTTTTTTCATTTCATTACCAAATTCACTATCTGTAATGTAACTTTGGGTAGACATGTATTTTAATGAGAATTTGGGTATATTATCAAGGGAGTCAAGCACACTCTTAGCCCAGAGATTCTAACATACTTCAGGCAAGTCTCTTAAGTTTAGAAAGTCTACAGTCTTTAAAATAGCTATATACATATTTATCTGGGACAACTGGTTTTAAGTAAAAAAAAAAGATCATTTATTTACTTATATTGTCAAGAGGATGAACAGAGTATGAAAAAAATGTGTGAGGCAGGTATTTTGTTGTTTTTTTTTTCACAACACTAAATTACTTATAATTTAAAACAATACATTTTGTTTTTCCCTTAAATCTTTCTGCTTTCCTCTAAAGATTCTCAAGATATGAAAAATTGGTGAAAAGTATTTGTATGTCTGCTTCTTGCCCTTTAATAAATAAGGGTTTCGAATTTTCTTCCAGAACAGGTAGTTTCAAAATAATGCCATATTAAAGTGTGAAAAGTTTCAGGAAATTTCAAAATGGAAAAGTGCTTAAGTTGTAAGACATTAGTGTTTAACAGTTTACAATACTGAATTTATGAAAATCATCTAATTACTTACAAACTGGATAGGATGAATAAATGTCAGGGCTGAATATAAATGACAAATGACTTACTAATCCACCCTTATCGATGCTTAAACAGTATTAAATACATTTGGAATCAGGTGGAGAATGAGAACCAGTGTCTTGTGAACTTGCTAAAAGAGGCAGACTGCAAAGACTGAGGCAGTAACAGTTGCTCAGTAACAGTTTCTTAACATTATTAGCTCTACACGCTAGCTTTTGGAGATAATCAATTACTTTAGGTCATCAGAACAGGATACCTTTCTGAGCCTATACAAGAACTAAATCTCAATCCACTCAGTAGTCGATGTAACTGGATTGCAGTCATCAACTTGGGAAATAACTAGGAATGACCACAACTTTAAAATGAAGATGTTTTCCCAAAGAAAAAAAAAATGACATTCCAGTACCTTGTCTTCCCTCATCATTGGTAAACAAACCAGCATCAGTGCTGCTGAGACTGCTGGACTCACTGCCATAAGGGAAAAGAAAGAAAGAAACAGATCAAAAGAACAATTGATCTCTCAGTTGTAACATTTTAAAGAGACATGGCAGCTCAGAGACGGAACTGAAGTGAGACAAAGATCTGAAAGGCAATAAGATGATTTTTAAAAAACCAAACTGCAAATATTCTGGTTCCATTAACTACAGAGCATATTATTTTTGGCACATAAAACCACAGGAATCTAATGGGACCCTGACAGTAAGCCAGATGTGACTGCCACGAGGTGCTGACACAATTGATGTGTTTTATTATCTGCTTGCATCAAACGCTCACTGCTCCTTTCTTATGCCACACAATTCAGCTTGTGCCCAGACCACCACTGCTCAATAAAATGGGAAAAGTCTCAATCAAAAGCAGGCTAAGCCTTTTGTCAGCACATGAAATACAAGGGCCTGGGATGAAATTACTTTTCACAAGCACATTTGCAAATATTCTGGAAAAAACATTACTTAAGAATTCACAACAACTCTATTACTTGGTGAGGAAGAAAAAGTTTATAATGGTAACAATCCATTAAATCAAAGTTAAGATCCCTCTTTGCCAAAACTGAGTATTAACAATATTAAGGAGGAAGTATGCAAAAATAATAGGTTCTTGTTACTTCCATAGAAGATCTAGAGTATGACAGTCAAATTTAACATGCAGATTAAAACAAATAGTAGGTATTTGACTGACATGAATAAACTGTCACTATTAGTTCTAAAAGAAGTAGTGCTTATATAATAACCTCATTAGTTAAAAAGCCGTAAAAACAAGGTCATATAGTAAGAGCTTTGGCCTCTAAAGAAATCTTATGCCCTTTAAAGATTTTACATATATGCTCTGTAATTCTTAATTTTAACCAATCAGGAAATTGCCCTAGGTGATTTTTTAAACTGTAATACCTTTTCCATTAACATGTACTGATTTGACTTAAAAATAAATCCTATTCTTTTTAATATATTTAAATTGAGTTTAGGATTAAAATGATAGATGAGATCTAAATGTATAGAAATTTTCTGAACATAAAATATCAGAGTAGTTTTTGTTTGATTAAAAAAATACAAACAGAACGTATAAGAATTTGCTGAATGTCACATTTTCTCAAGGAATTCTGAATTAGGACCTTTTTCTTTAGCTTTCTTCAAATTAAGAGAATGTATGAAGCTCCCCTATCCAAGTGTTAATGAAAGAAAACAATACTTTCTAGAACATTACATTCATATTTTCAAATTCACATACATGTATGCTCTTCTACGCATAGTGATGTTAGAAACTGAACAATTCAGAAACTTCATCTTTTTGCTATTTAGCCCAAACTACTGATGTTCTTTTTCTTTTCTGTGACTGAGTAGTGCCTTCCTGTCTGCCCCCATCAACTCTACTCTAACAAGGGTTACATACCACGGGACACAATTTTTTTTTTTCTGAAACCTTTGAGGGAAAATGAATTTAGATTGAGAACTTTATTTAAAGTGTAGAATGATATGTTCTAAAATGCCTGGGTGGTCTGGATTGGCACTCCATAATCAAACATATTAATATATTTTTTCAATTAAATGAATGAATATCTACATTAAATACAGGTTAAGTTAGGTCTGGCCACAAATGAATTAGTTTTTCACAACTTTCAGAATTCAGATTTGCAGGTAAAGGATTGTGCATCTATACACTTTTAAAAAAAATATACAACAGTCTTCTAATCTCCCTGAGTTCAAATTTATGTTCCCACAATCCGAGTATTCTATATACAACCAGGTTCATCTTTTCAAAATAAAACTTTTTGACTAAAAATATCATGAATGGGATCCTGGAAGAGAAAAAGGACATTAAATAAAAACAAAGGAGATTCTAATAAAGTATTAATTTTTATTTTAATAATGTGTCAGCACTGGCTCATTAATTCTGACAAATGTACCATAATAATATATGATATTAACAATTGGGGAAACTGGGTGTGGGATACATGGGGACAGGGTATATAGAAACCTTGTACTGTCTCTGCAACTCTTCTGTAAATCTGAAACTATGCTACAAGAAAAAGTCTACCAAACGTGCATATACACATACACATAACATAGTAACAAGTCTCCTATTAAAACTCTAAATTACTTCCCCACACTTTGTTGAATCAAATTTATTTAGAGTTCAAGGTTCTCCACAGGTGGTCCCCCACCTAAATTCTTCCCATCCCCATCTCTGGTCCTTCTGTTTATTTTCTTTCTGCAAGTGGTTATCCCCATCTGCTCTCTCTGCCTGCCTACTCTTTTTTATGACAAGAAAACCAGAATTCCCCAAGACCAGCTCTTGGTCCTTAATGATCTTTATCCTAATTTGAGATATTTTTACATGTATATTAAACATGTTCCTTTATTTATATCTCACCTCACTGATATCTAGCTAGTTACTCCAAGTAAATGTATCTTGCAGCTGTTATACTCAACAACTTAAACAGAAACAAGGCTCTCCATTTTCAGCATCAGCCAGCCACTTTGGCTTCTCTTCTTCCCACCATTTTAGTACAACTTTCATAGCACAGAATTCAAAAGAGAATACATTCTGTAAGTGCTTGTTGGATTAATGTATGCACACTCATCCCAATCACCTGCCCCAATTGGTTCATTCCCTATAATTTCTATTCTTGAAACCTGAGCATTATTTGAGTCCCTTTTCTCATTCATCCTCCCAAATACAGTCAACCTTTCATTGATTCCAACTCTTAAAACTGCTTTCATATTTTTCCCCTTGACTATCACTGCCATAATTCACCTGCCACTTAAGGATGGACTGGAGACCAGTCAATGCTAAACAAAACACTGTTGTTAAGATCATATTCTTTTGATAAAATATAAATGTAATTGAGTTTTTTCACTGTTAAAAATTTTTCACTGAATTCCCATTTCCTATATGATGAAATATGAACTATTTACTATAGGACACAAAGCCTCAGGATATGCTTATTGCTCTAGCCTCAACCCCCACTTATTTCTAGTAATAATGAACTACATATACTTTCCCAAATACCTCACACTTGCTTCATAATCCATGACTTTGCAAAGCTGTTACCTCTACCAGGAATGCCATTTCCCTCCCTTCTCTTCACTCCTCCAATATCTGAACAAAGCTTAATGCTTGCTTTAAATCACAGTTCCTTTAGGAAGTCTTCCCTCACTAGCACCTTCCACTCAGCACATTTTATTTTCATCATTTGCTTCTCTGCCACTCCAGGTTATGAGGCTGTAGAGAACAGGGTGTGTCTTATTATTAGTCTTTGTACTGTAAGTGAATATATAGTAGTTACTCAAATGTTTGTTAAATCTCTCACGCACATGTGCAAACACACACAGAGTGAAACACTTCAGTTCTTATTTTTATAAACCAGTTTCAAGGAAATATGTAGCTTGTTACAGTAGGAAAGCTTTGGAAGTAGTCTCAGAACACTTACACTTGTTGGGAAAATGTATTAAATATTTAGCAATCTTCCCCCAGAAGGAGTATGCACCTAACAATTAAGTAACAACAAAAATAGTTATATAGGTAAGTTTAAAATAAAAGAAAAACAACTTTTTAAATTTATTCAGGAGTAAAAACATCCAATGAGAAAATTGGTACCTGGGTTGTTGATGGGCTGGGTAGCCTGATCATAGCCACTAAATACTCAAGTATTTTCTTACAATGAAAAGAAATGAAGAGAGTTTTACCTCTTTCTTTTCCAGAGTCAATAAAAGGCAGACATCAATAAAAGGAGGGGTTTACACAACTAATCCAGCAGGTAATCTGAATCCAGAACTGAGCGCTTATCTCCACTGTCAAACACCCTCCCTCTCAGTAACTGAGCAAGACAGTTTCAAATCAAGCTAAGTGGTCCTCAGTCACAATGGCCAAATACCAAACAGCATATAAATAATTCTCATTCTAGCATTAAAAATGACAACTTTCTTGGAAGAAAAGCAAGTACCATAAACTTTTCAAAGCCTACCTAAAACAATTTTTAAGTAAGTTTTACTTGCTTAGAAAAATGGCATGAATAATAAGCTATTTCTAATAAAAGGTTCATTCTACAAACTTTTACCAAAGTCCTTCTCATGTCTATAATTATATTTACAAGCAAAGAAATATTGTATCTAGCTAGCTAGCTATTGATATTAGATCCACAGCTCACAGTCCACATGATTAAAATGATACTAATCCTACCAATAAAAAAAGGAAATACTCCTTCCCAGACCATTTTTAAGGAATGCTTTTTTTCTGGTAGTTCTGCATTTGGTTTTATGGACATGCCTGAAAGGATGAACAGTGTCAATACTTCCTCACTTCCTGCAGGTAGCATTAGTTCCATGTAAAAAAAAAAGAAAAGAAAAAATGATCACTTACCTTCTGATGCTGTCAAAACAGTACTTAACAATTACCATTGTAGTATCCGTGCTTTTAGAATGGGTAGATTAGACTAACTGCCAAAGGATCACTGCTTTTCCCATTTGTCTAATGACAAGATCAGGTGTTTCTAGACTATAAATTAGGTTTTACAATTCATAAGTGATCAGAATTCCTAGCAAACTACAGACTTCTTACAGTATAAAATGACACACTCTGATGTGGCATAGACTTCTGATTCTTGGGAATCAAAATAAACTGATGAACTGTGACACTAAAAAGCACCAGAGGCCAAAGCTCCATAAGTAAACAAATAAATAATTATAATTCCAATTCTAAAAGTTATAAATGTGCTGCTATTCCAAAGCACATTCTTCTCCACTGAAAATCTATTTCCTTTTCTCTTTTATAGCTGATAAATGAAGTCTTTATAACACAATTGAAAGACTTTGTGTAAATTAAATAAGCAATTCTGCTTCATGCTGAACACTGTAAATTATAAGGAAATATAACTATGGTTAAACAGCAATATCCCCACTACCAGTATTATCATTTATAATTATTTTAAAATAGAATTAAAATACAAAAAACATTTAACCACAAACACAGGCGACAGATATTTTTATATTTAGAGAATATAAAAGTCACCTTTCACTCATGAGTTCATCTGAGACTTTTTGCTCTTCATATTCCATTTTGTCTTTATTGATCTGGCTCATTTCCTCACTTTCTAAAACAACTCCTTCGTCTTGGATTTTTGGTCCTTGTCTAATTATTTTCAATTTCCTTTTTTTTATTTTGTTCTTGGTAAACTCTTGATACTGGTAAGCCCTGTCGTTGTTGTCCATGTCCTGGTCTCTACAACCTTCCAGGGGCTGGGTCATCGTCCGTTTGCTGGCGATGTCCTGGGGCAGATCCACTGCCATGCGCTTTACCTTCCGCCTCCTGCGTAGAGTTCGGTTCCCAAGGCTGTCCACAGCGAAATCAGACTCGTGCCACAGGGGTCTTTTCCCTCGAACATTATTATTTAAGTTCGATGACGGCCTGCGCTTTGCCACTAACATTTGGTCATCAGAGTCACTAGGGTCTTTTTTATTGTTATTGTGATTCTCTCTATAGTCCTTGCTTGGTTCCTCTAAACTCGAATCAGAGCCTTCACTTAAGCAGTGACCAGTCTCCCATGGGTGATGAACGTTATACGACCTCCGTTTTCTCCCCCTCCTTTTCCTTGCCTGGCGTTTCAGAGGGCAAGAAATACTTCGAGAATGATCTCCTGTTTCAGCAAATCCACCTCGAGCTTGCTCTGAGCTCTCCTCCAATGCTGAGACAAGATCATGAACCAGTTCTTCCATGGTTCGACTGAAATGCCTACATTTTTTAAAGAAAGAAAAAAAGTTAAAGAAAATAGTATTAACTGTATTATAGCTTAGTTTATCATAGCAGATAATTCACTCTAAATCTGACTGAAATTAATAGTTATTATAAAGAAATATTTAAAAGCTATTTAAGGTTCCTATCCAAGATGTTACAGTTTCAAATATTCTGACTTATTTTTTTATCACCTTTTTCTTGTATAAGTTCTTTTATTAAATACAGGAATTACATCAAGATAGACTAAGCATAATATCAGCAATGAAAGACCCTAGTAATTTTATATTTTTACTGTGTAATTATGGAAGAGTTATTTTTGCTTAAATCATTGTTCTTTATTCTACTCCTGTCCTTTTCCTAGAGCCAGTTTTTACTGGAGTTTAAGTCTAAGTTTCTCTTTCTACTAGAGAGCAGGTAGAGAGAACTTTCTCCATCTTCCCCCATATCCCCATTTCTAAGTGAAGAAGGAATATATACAATCCTCCACTCACCCCATGCACAACCCAGTCACTGCCAAGTAAACGAAGTAGATGGAAAAACAGGTACTTTCAAGATTTGTAATACAGATAAAAAGGAAGTTTAACTAAATACTAGGTATATATTTAGGCCACACTAACCTCATAACCCAGTGAAGCAGAAACTATGTTCACATTCAAACTGGAACCTCACTGGTCTAAAATGGCCCATCATTTTTCTTGTAATTCATTCTGAAGCAGTCTCTTGGCCTTTTTTACATAACAAAACATATACAAACAAAAACCATTGAAGTTTATTACTTGTGAGAAAATTAACCACCAGTCAGCAAGGATAAATAACAGCACTCTTCGGGAACTTTTATAAATTATACTAGTCATTTCCCAAGCCAACTCCTCAAGATTCAAAATCAGTTGGTATGATACAGGGCTCAAGATTCCAATTTTATTTTTTAAACATTACAGGTAACTCAAATATGCACCTTTCTTACTGAGGCAGAGCAGGGACATGGAAAAAGCATCATGATTAACTTTTCCTGCCTATGATGAAAAATGCTGAGATACAAAAAATATAGTAAGAACAGGAGGGACCCCATCTTAAGGCTGAGACTCCATTTTAAAAAGCAGAGAGTTGAGACGTAAAATTCCTAACATATTCTCTGGTAATTAGACAATAGCCCAACAGACTACCTTAAGGCAGGGCAGGCAGTCTTAATTGCTATGTCCCCACTAGTTGAGGGTAACCACTATCCTGGAGAAGAACAAGATAAATAAATCCCTTGTGTTGGGTTTATTTAGCCAAATTAGCTGGAGGAATGATAATAGAGGAGGGTGTCTCTCACCAGAGATGAGCACCTTGAGACCATAAGTCAAGCCTACGTCCAACAACCTCCCCTCTGCCTTTTGCGGCATTCTTGAAAGCTTTAAAAGACAGAATCCCCAAACTTTCAGTATGCCTGAGGACACCCGCACTTTCTTTTCTTTAAGTGCATACTTTCAAATAAAGCTTTCTCACTGCTTACATTATTTCAGTTTGTTTCTTTGCTATTTCATTTTATTTCCAAGTCTTTCACTCTGTCTCCATTTTACTCCTGATAAGTAGGAAGGGGCTGCTAAAAGCTCAGATTTGGACCTGCATGTTTCTGTCGCCTGGGTGACCTGGACGGAACTGCCAGTGTGATCTGCTCTTAGTAGCCTACCTGAAAATCTCCTCTCTTTGGGAAGTTCTCAGAACATAATCTCACTTCATCCTGTGCTCCGCAGCTCCCCAAATCCTGGAGTGGTAGGGACTAGTCCCCACGCTGTGCCGGTCCAAGCAGACACGGGATGCCAGGTGACACTAGTTTCAGGAGTTGGCAAGGGAATCTGCCCTAGGCCGAGAACTTTCCCTCTTTCCCTCTGCTGCCTGCGTGCAGCTGCCAGTCCCTGCTGCTCTGGCTTTAATGAATTCCTTCTTCACCTACACTTGTCCGACCTGCTTGAGAATTCTTTCTCATTCAGAGTCAAGAACCCTCCCATGTCCAGGTTGAGGTTTCTCTTCATGCTTCACCTAGTGCGCAGGGAGAGACCTCCCCAGATGCAGCTGTCTGTCAACATTATGAAGATCATGAATTTCTCAAACTGAGTTCTAGAAGCATCAAGGGATCAAAATGTTCTCAACTGTGGAGGACTACAGTTTCTAGAGTCTGTAGCATGGATAAGCACATTTTTCCTTAAAGGGCCAAACAGTAAGTATTTCAGGACCCACAGTCCATTAGGTCTCTGTCACAACTACTTAACTTTTTGCCATTGTAAGGTGAAAATAAGGGGCAATATACATACATGAACAAGTATGGCAGTGTTCTAATAAAATTTTATTTACAAAACTGAGTGATGGCAGGCTATAGTTGGCTGACCCCTGGGTTATTTAGGCTCTATAGTCTTATAATTTCAGGCATTTTGCAAGTTCCCTCTAACAACTTTCAACTTTGTCTCTTCATTTTAATGATGACCTAAAAACAAACACACACTGTAATTCAACTGGATTTACCACTTATAACACCATGCACACAGAGCTTCTAACCTTTACGTACTTACCATGTGTCAGGCCCACTTCTAAGTGTTACCTCATCTCCTTCTCAGATAATTACCCTATGAGATGGCAGATGAAATATACAGAGAGAGAGAGAGATTAAGAGCAGCTTGCCCAGTGTAGCACATCTGGGAAATGGTAGACACAGAATTCAAATTCTGGCAATCTGGTTCCAGAGTCTGAATGCTCACCCAACTACAGCCAAGATCAGCTATGTAATTCCAGTATCCAGTTTGCATTTTTGTTTATGAGTGATTCAGCACAGGTGGTATACTATTTTAATTGTCAAGACAGATTTAATCTACAACTATATACAGCCAAAAGACTCACAGTGAAGCATATATTCTTTGGAACAGAAAAAAGGATGGGAGATCTAAATCAACACAAGGCACAGGCCAGCATAGGGGGTAAAAGTGAGCTGAATTAAAAAAAGCAATGTTGTAGTCATCAGTAAAATGTATACTGTGAGCAATTAAGTAACAGGACATTTTCCTTCAGTCAATGTGGGTTTGTATTTTCCAGACCTATCTCCTTTTTGAGTGAATAAACAAAAACTTACAGGTATATACATTTTTCAAAAACATGGTGACTTTAGTTTTTATTTTAAATGAACTCTGGAGGGCTACTGAGATTTCTTTCTTCCTTTAAAAGGGTTCTCTATATTACTGGGGTTTCAGAACACTATATTTGACTGAGAGAAATATGTATAACATAGGAATGAGGTGTAAGTCAAAACCAAAGCTACAATTCTGACTAAACTGATATGCCAAATGAGTCTTTTCTCTATTACTTATATGTTAATAATTGCTTTTTTGTTTTCCCTTTATTGCAATGAACTTTTGGTTCTTTTCACTTGATACTATTGTAATGTAATCTGAAAGACTTATTATCTCTGAATATATTGCACGTTTAAAAAAATTCACTGAAAGCCAGATTAACATATATTACAGTAAGCATCTTTTTTCTAAGAGAAGACTTGGAATCACTGGTTTATCAAGGAACTTACTTTTTGAAGATAGGGTTTTCTCATGAATGGGTGCATGACTAATTCTAAATATTAATATGAGATTAACTCTGCATGAATATAATCTCCAGTGAAAATTGCAGGTTAGTTTGGAAGTTACAATTTAGTTTAGCTTTACTTTACAAGACAAAAATTTGGTGGTCTTAACATTACAAAAAGGTTACGTAGCACATCAGATTCAATCTACTGAAATTTGATACTCTTCAATTTCATTTAAAAAGTATTGCTGTCACTAATAGAGTTTAACAAAATATAATCAATAGTAAGACTGAAAGCAAAATTTCATTCTAACTCACTCAAATTGTGTCAGCCGTATTCAACTTTGTTTTTCTCAAGAGAAAATAAAATCTATATAGAATACTTTTACTAGAGAAGTCTAGTTTATTCCATGATTTTACTCAAATATAAATTACCTAAAAAAACTACTTTAAAAGGTTTTAAAAAAACAACTCTCTAAAAACACAGAAAAAATACATTTAATGCAACTCCTATTCTAATTACTTTTTCCCCCATCAGTTTCAACTAACCAGACTCTTGTTTGTCAATCTCAACCAAAACCCCTGTTAATGAGCCAGTAATATTATAGTCAGTCAGGCTACTTCACTGAACATCTCAGGTAAAAGTGAATCAACAGGTCTCCAAGAAATAAAGTCATTTTAAGAGACCATTATATGATTAATAGCTCATTTATTTCCTTTGCTTTTCCAGTTATATTGAAAACCACTATACTGAAACACTTTATCCTAAAAATATTTTCTTAAAAAAGACCTTTCCTGTTGGAGGGGAAACCTGCAACTACATCTTTTCTGTACAAAAATCTGTTTATTAAGCACCCATAGTTTTAAAGTTTGAATTACAGTAAAATTCATTGAATTACCACTTAACTAATTTGAAGGTTTTATATTTACATTTCTCTTCTCTTAGAATTCAAAGGAAATGAAATCTTTTGGGAATAATTTGAGTGGGTATAATGTCTAAGATAACAGTTCACTAGTTGTTTTCTTAAGATAGTCCAAATGAATAAATTATAGTTCCACTATCTATATAAAGTTGGATTTTGTAAAAGGAAATGAGTTGAGTAAATAAGGGCTTTGTTTTTTTTTCAGGTGGTATTATTTAATGCAGAGCAATATAAAATGTATGATCAACCCCAGATTTGGTATGCCCATTTTAGGTGAGAATTTTTGGCCGAAGTTCAAGTCTGTTTGCTTGTCCTCCTTTAGACAATACTGAACACCCAGGAGAATGACTGAATTGTCTCCTTGGCTCCCTTAACACCAAGCTCTAATTAATTCACAAAAAGGCTTTCCTAAAAATGTATTTTTGAGAGTGGGGAAGATCAATTAGTGTAGAAAACATGGCACTGAGTCTAGGGTTTTCTTTCAAATGTTTTTACTAGGAAGAAGCAGGAAACTGCCTCAGTCCTAACTTATTGCTCATATGTCCCCAAAGGTCTGGCAGTTGACTGATGACCCAAGGACTCTTAAATGGCATTCCGCAACATACAGACAGTCACGGCAGGTGTTGGAGCCCAAGAAAGCCCAGGTAATAGATCCCTCCAGTAACAGCCAACTATTTTGTCAATGACTTTTTGAAGTCTCTGTTGGCAATAACTACTATTCCTAAGAGGGAAATATACAGCACATATAGAAAAATTAGGGAATAATTTCCTTGCCTAGATGCTGATAAAAAAAAACAACCTACCTAACAAGAGGAGAGACATGTGTATCTACCAAATAAACCCAGTAAGTTCATTAAAAACATAACAAAAATCTTTCAGATATAACTAAAAAGGTAAATGACTACAGCTATCAAATATCTAGTTAAGGAAAAAATAAATCAAATACTCTTTATCACCTATGTCATGGTAAAATTCTCATTTTCATCTCTGTAAAACAGGGACTGCCATTTGCATAAAGTACTTTTAGGAGTGGAAGTGCCACAGTAAGGTTGCTAAATACACCTGTTGCTAAATACAACTGCTTAATTGGCTTTCAAAAATTTATGGGGATAGCCATTTGTGTGTTAGTTTCTGTATGAATCAAAACTCAGTGGGTACAGAAATAGTGCACTAATGCTACATGGACAAGAACCATACTGATGGACCATGCTATGCCTGACCACAAACTTAGGGAGAAAATAGTCTTGGAATTCCATACCTCAATATTCATGTTGGCTTTTATTTAAGATAGGAAAAGTTGGTCCTAGTATTAACACTTGGGAGGCTACTTTATGAACTCCTTGATTTATCTATTTAAGCTGTTAATCAGAAGTAACATTTTCTCTCTTTTTGAAAGAGGTAGTGTGGTGGTGAGAGAATGTATCTTATTCTGAAACATGTAAATAATTAATTATGACTGTACATTAACACCAGGCAATAATTACAGAACAGAATTCTACTGGGGGAAAAAAGGCCAGGAGGAAACTGTAGAGAACATGAGCTTTAGATCAAACCTATGAATGTGGAAACCAAATTCTACTATATTCATTAGCCATAGGACCTTGAACGAATTACTCATCTTCAGATTCTCGTTATTCATCATAAAAAAAGGATATATTTTTTTTGAAGGGATTCTGTGAGGATGAGAGTGGGTCCGTATTGTGTGAGAGCAGTTACTTTATCTTTCAACAACCTCTACACGTAAATAAGAGAAACTAGCCATTGAAATATCAAATCATTCTGCTTTTAAGGTACAAATATACTATGAATCCTGAGGCTATCATAATAAAAGCGAAGACCGGCAACCTTTCTGAGTGCTTGAACCGAACAGATATTTACAAAAATCTTGCATACAAGAAATTCATGTACTCTTACAGCAAACCCCCAAATCTCAAGAAAAAAAAATGTTGTCTCATTTTTTCTTAATAATATACAGGTATAAGAAAAATAAAAAGATTAAAGAAAATCACCCTTCCAAATTAAGAGTCAAGGGGTTCTCCATCAAACAGAAAAACTCATTTCCCATGAGAGCAGACCCTCCACTGAGTGCCAGCAGCTGCTTTTTGCCACTTTTGTTAACACAGGAACACTCTGAAAGCCTTCTCTCCTCCTTACCACAGAAACTTGGCAAAAGACAAATCATACATGGCTTTAGAAAAAAGTCTAATTCTACTTTCCAAATAGTAACTGCATAAGTCAAGTTCATGTATTATTTAAATTTTAAGAACTCTCTTGATTTTTTTATGCCATTTAACAACTTCAACAGTCATTCAAAACTTTGCTTACACTGTAATCACTTTCAAAATGTAAACTACTGAATACAAACTGCCTAAATAGTCGAAAGTTTAAAACAAAATTCAGAATCTAAAAAATAATTCAGTCCAATTCTTGTAAACATGCATATATTCAAGTGCATCTAGGCAAGCTGCCTGTATGTAGGAAATGAGTCTCATTTCATTGCTCATACATGGTAACTACTCAATGTTTATTGCATATTCTGAATTCCTAGAATATGAATGAGAATGAAGGCAACTGCGTATTAATTGCAAATACCTAGCATAACGCTTGACAAATACAGAGGTTTAAAAAAATTTGTTGGATGAACAAACCAATAACTAAATGAATGAACAAATAAAGGAAAAATATGACTTGACTAAAAATTTAGATATTCCAGATTTCAAATTTTCTGCCATATTTAAGTACTATTAACTTTTTAGTTAAATAAATGTTGACAGTAAAGGCTGAATTATCAAAGATGGTTTGAAGGTGTCCAGCTCGCCCTAAGTATGGATGCTAAGAAGCTATACCAACATTCATGAGTTACTTGGCCAAACTCGTAATGGCCATTGCTTTGACCTCTAACTGTAGCCTGACTCAAACAAACCTGACAGTATGAAATTGAGTTCAAAAGACCCCCCCAAAAAAGCAGTTATTTAAAAAATACACATCTTTCACTATGCAGTTTTCTAGACCTAAAGAAACTCAAAATACCAAACAGTAATGAAACAAAAGGAAAAAGGTCTAGAATCAATAGTTTATTTTTAATGGCTTCTTAAAAAAGCAGAACCACATAAAGTTAAATAAATACTGTAAATCAATATATCAATATTGACTCAATAGTTTCATCATCAAGGACTTAAATTGTTCAACCTTTCAAATCCTTCAAAAAGCCGCCACCAATTGGCTTTAAATATGCATCACTAATAAAGTAAAAAAGTAATAAAGACAAGTGTATCTAAATGTGACTTTTCTATTAAATAAATCAAATTTTTAAAAGCAGGTCGACTTTGTAAATACCCAAACAGATACTTGCTGGACCTCATTTCAAAACTGAATGTGAATGATGAAGCAGGAAGGGGAGATAAACTCTCATTACAGTGACTTTATATAGTATGGACCACTTATCTATGAATAACTTGCACAAAAAATAAATTTCCTGACATACACAAAAATTTCACAGCATTTGTATTATTCAATTGTATAATACTTTTCTTCTTAGGCTTTTAAATCTGAAAATAAAATCCCAGTTTTACTTTTCAAAAAAACTGTTAAGAGATCAGTCATCTACATTTATCCATCTGGTGCCTAAGAATTGAAAAACTAATCTCAAAATTAGAGATAAAGTTAAGATGGGAGTTTAACATGGGTTTTACATGAGGAATTCAAGGATGGTACCAAATCTGGGCATGCACTTTCCAGTTTATTTATTTCCTGTGATATTGTATTTTAGACACATAGGCAGAATACCAGAGTGAAGGGTTTTTTTTTAGATGTACTGGAATCATACTGCAAATATGACACTTAGGCAAGATATTTAAACTGTATTTGCTCCTGTGTCACTATCTCTAAAATGCAAAAAAAAAAAATAGATAGCACCTACCTCAAAAGATTTATGTGAGATGATACATGCATGTACATAAGACCTGGCACTTAGCAGCGTCCCTTGTGGCCCTGGGATTTCATCACTGGGATAAAACGTACATGCATAGTATAGTAAATGTCCAATCAAAGGATGAAAGAGAAAATTCCATTATGAAATTTTGATAAAAGGATGTACAGATAAACTAGAAAATGGTTTCCAGTTTTCGGGAGCACATTTATTCTGCCAAATCAGGCATGGTTTTAAGAATTTCATTCAAAAACATTCCTCAGGTGCTATGCACTATGTTATCCTCTGGTACCATAAGAAGGATTAATTCTATGCCAACAAGTGAAAATAGGTTAGGTTCATTTAAAGAGAACTGAAGGACGATTTCTCTACCTCATAAAGATATACCTAACTATGATTTTGGTAGAAGATGGAAGGAAGAGAAAGGAGTTGAAAGAATATTTTTTAATTAAATAGTCATCTAACCTTACAAATAATTATCACAATAGCAAGAGCAGACCAATCTACACAGCACAATGTTTCCCTACCTTACCAAGATATTAAATGGTGAAACATTAAGAAAGGCATCCTGGAGAGACAACTCTCAGATGATGGAAATGTCCTATATCTTGTTTTGTGTGGTGGTTACATGGTATATACAACTGCCAAAACTAAGAATACTAAACCCTTAAAACTATGTGCTTTCTTTTAAGCTAATTACACTACCATAAAAAAAAGCTAATTAAAAAATGTTTTTCTCACTAGAAAAATGTGAGAATGTTAAAAGGAACATAACCAACTCTAAATTCATTATAAAATGAATGAGAGAATGATCTGATCTCATTCAAAACATTTTAGGCAAGATATTCTTTTAAGTTTTCAGTGATACATTATGCAAAGAAATTCTTTGAGATCACCGACTACTGGAGTTCCCCATGTTCTCATTTGCTGCAGATTCTAGGAATGGACATGCATTTTTTAGCCACATTTCACTTGTTCCACACTACATGTTTGAGAAGAGTCAGTGGAAAATTTGCTTGTTTGTTTCACTGCTTCTCCTGTATGCTTGGGGAGAGAGAAAGGCTTGGGAGAGAAACAGAACAGGCATTACAGAATTTTCAACTACAAATCCAAAAACCAGTTTCTACCTCTAGGACTAAAATGTGCGTGGCAATTGTGAACATTCTGTGCCTGTTGCAACCTCTTATTACTAGGCTGTCATAAGGGTAAAGCATATGAATTTGTGACAGCACTCTGAAAAGTCAAAATAATGTATTATTCTAAAAGTGGCATTGGTGATATGATACTGTATGAAATCCGAAATTAACCCTAGCATTTGTTTTGTTCCTAGGGAACACCCATACACACCTCATTTGAACTAAAATGTTTAAGGAGGGTTAACCCAATCCAAAAAAAAGGGGTGGGAGGGCGAGGTGTGTTCAGCTACTAAACTTCCAGAACTGCAGATTTCTGCGATTTGATCTTCCAAGACATCTGGTATTAAAAAGGCCTATATTTGGATAAATTCTTCTGTCCCTAGTCTTGTCAATAATCAACGATGAAATGAATTGCTCCTGGAGTACTCGAGACCTTTACTCCAAAAATATCGTGGAGTGTTAAGATAAGCAATCTGCAGGCATTCACTGTATTCCTTTACAACTCTTCAGCACACACCTCAGCGCTTTCCTCAAATTGCGCCCATCCCAGGCACGAATGAGAGCAAGGCCTAAAAGTCTTCAGAGCATCCATCACAACTCCCCCCACCTTCCATTCCAGGTCCAGCGGCCTCCGGCCATCACACCCTTTCCTGATCTCCCATCCCCAGGGCTGCCAGCCTCACCAGCTGTTCCCGGCTGCTGGAGCTCCGATCGGTTGGCGCCCGGCGGCCCCGAACATTAACGATACCCGGGAGCCTGGCCTCTAGGCTCAGGCCCGAAGACAAACTCCAACCACCACCGCACCAGCGCCTTCCCACCGGCAGTTCAGCATTTTGAGCGGAGCTTCCGGAAGCAGGCGGGAGGCGGAACCGGACGCCCAGAACTACCATTAGTTCTTCTCCCACTCCCCGCCGCTTTTCTCTCCAAAGATACCCTCTTTTCACTCACCAGGGAGATAGAGTTCAATGATTTGAACTTTTTCCTACAAAAAAATTTCTGAATTTTCTTTCTAGTGTCCGCAAACTGAGGCAGGATGAAAAGAAAAAAGTGGAGTAAACCAAAAGTCGAATCCCCGGGACTGGCTTCATGGTTTAGCCCGGTTGCCGTGGAGACCGAGAGTAACACCAGCGGTGCGCCGGGAGCTGGGAGGCTATGGCCACGTTAGCCCGGCTGCAAGCTCGGTCGACGAACGTAGAACATCAGTACTACTTCAGGAACAGGTAAGTCATCACCTGGGCCGCCGTGCAGAGGGGCTTCACCCTCCCCAGTTGGTCCTCAGCAGGAGTTCCCTGTTAATAAATACCCTGATTCAATCAGGACCACCCACTTCTCCCCTTAATTTGTAGGCTGCAGACATAATCGCAAGTATAAAAGTAGTGCTACCATACAGGAGAATTATGTATAGATAAAGGGAGACCATTAGCTTGAGATGATTTAAGTAGAAGCCTAGCTTAGGGAAAATTGTAAAATGACGTATTGTTCTTTGACATCATCACACTACAATTTGGTTAAACCTGTTTCCTCCCTGTTGCAGATTTGATAGGCTGACGGGTCACCCAGGCTCCCTAGCTGGGTGAGCTCAGTGTGTTGTCCCCCATCTTACCTGTGGACTTGAGCTTTCATTATATAACAAATATCATTGAACTTAACTGTTCTATGAGTCATGTCTTTACAAGAAGACATATCTAAGCCATTCTGATGAGATAATCACTATGAATATTTTTAAAATTAAAGTATCATTGATATACAATCTTATAAAGGTTTCACCTGAACAGCATTGTGGTTTCAGTATTCACCCATATTATGAAGGCCTCATCCCCCACCCCACTGCAATCACTGTCCCATCAGCGTAGTAAGATGCTATAGAGTCATTACCTGTCTTCTTCGTGCTGTACTGCCTTCCCCATGACCTACCTATATTGCAATTGCTAATTATAGTGCCTCTTAATCCCCTTCTCCCTCCCTCTCCTTCAATCTCCCCTCCA
This sequence comes from Smutsia gigantea, assembly GCA_032199065.1. Taxonomy (NCBI): domain Eukaryota; kingdom Metazoa; phylum Chordata; class Mammalia; order Pholidota; family Manidae; genus Smutsia; species Smutsia gigantea. The sequence continues at coordinate 171,066 of JAVSCE010009924.1, forward strand.
ACACTGTGAATATTTTAGTTAATAGAAGAGGGCTAAGGAAGACTCTAGCAGTTTATTCATCTCTCTACACTCCAACTTCTTGCTCAGCAAGAGGTTCATTTTCACAATGGCTTTCTAGAAGCAGTGCCCTGAGAGTTTTTCCAGCTTAAGAGAAACTCCGAAAAAGTGAATTAGACAATGATAGAATATAGTGACCTGGCAAATCAGTGGAAAATATGTCAATAAGACAGTATCTTACTAAGTTGTTCTTATTCTAACATTTATCTCACTCATTACATTCTTAGACCACCGTTTACCTCTCTTACAGCACTTTACCAAAAACAAATCAGTTTTACATTCTGTTGTGAGCTAGTATCTACCAACCCTCTTAAACTAGAAGTAGGGAGTTTCTGTTTTTTACTCTTGTTACATCATCTCCAGTGTCTTCATATTTCCTGACACATAAGATCTGGACAGTTATTTGCCTAACAATTCCATACATGAATCTTTCAATCAATCATTGTCCTGGTTTAAGTAAATGCACTAAAAATGGCCAAAAATAGAAATTATCTACTTATTATATATATGTTATCTATAATTATAGATGAATTATTTATTTAGCATTCACTTAGAGGATGTGCCAGGTCGTCCTGTGTTTATGATATGCATATGTAAAAGAAAGAAGCTTCATTCCTTCTGATGTTTGCAGCCTAATATGGAACATAAGCATTTAAAAAATAATTACAACAGAGTAAAGATGAACAGGAGGGGAAACAGCATTTCTGAGCACTGATTATATGCTGAACATTGCACTAGGAACTTTTTTGTATAATATCTCATTTGGTTTTCACATTGCAAATTAATATATTCATCTTTATTTTTAGAGCTCAAGAACAGTGTTCTTTTAAAGCCTGGTGAAGTACCACGCAACTGCAAAGAGACATGATTATTTCTACAAATTTCAGTGTCAACCTTTGTCCCTATCTCCTGGCTTTTGACACTGCATGCATTTCCCCAAACTGGAGGTTGCTTGGAGAAAAGACAAGGGCTATGAAAAGGTCATGATGAAAATAGGTTGGCATTCCTTCCATTCCATTTATTATTATTATTATTACATTATGATATCTAATATATATGTTAGATATTTTCAATATGAGGGAAAGTCTATAAAGATCATGAAGGAATCAAAATTCCAAAGTTTGCCTAGTTTGAAAGAAAAAAGCAGGATATGGATAGCTTTGGGGGTAATAAAATATGAACATATATGAAAAAATAAGCAGGGTGTCTTCTTAAGAAATTATTGTCATTAGTTCTGCACAAGCTTCAGAGCACATTACAATCACCTGAGCATCTTGTTAAAAATGCAGATTCTGACTCAGTGAATCTCAGTTATAACCAGAGAATCTGCATTTCTCACAAGAGTTCCTTTGAGACTCTGTTTACATAAAATGGGAGACTGTAGAAAAGGGGCTGTGTAGGGTCCTATCACTTAATACTTAAACATCCTTACAACTCATTTATCTATTTCTTTTTTACATGCCAGAAGGAAAATGAGATTCAGATGGAATGGGTAATTTGTATGAGGTCACACAATTACTAAGTCTTAAAGTCTAGTAATCACTACAAGGCCTATGATCTTCACTGTGGTACTAGTCCAAAGTTTTCCCACTGTGCTGGACTGATGAATTACATAGCACCAAGTACCAACATCCAGAAACCAAATGGCCTGATCATATTCCATTATCATTCTCATTCCAAATTAACTAATATTGGCAACAGAGTTGAAGGAAACAATTTTAATTCTCCTTGGTTTGTTTCAGTGTCTTCCTTCTATGTTGGTGACATAGCAGTGGTAAAAATGTTTCTACCTAAGCAGCTGGCACCAGAATGTGTCTGAAGTTGAAAGATGGCTTTGGTGGGAAAGTACTTCATTATTAAGTGCTTAGCTTAGCACCTGAGTCCTCCGGGTCCTGGGAGACCCCTGAGGAGGAGAGGAACTCCTTTACCTACCAAAGAGGAAGGCTTTGGAACTCCAAGAAGTGAGAAACAAATATGGCACTGGCTGATTCGGTGAGACACCTAAGGAGCACAGGGATATTGTGTACTGCCAAACCAACCCAAATCCTCTGAAATATACTTGCACAGGAAATGTTTCATGGGTGTTCATGTTTTGGTCTACCCATCAAAGAGACGGAATATTGTGCAGTTGTTTGACTGTGTATTGGCCTTTTGAAAAATATTCACTCCTAATTCCTAGTTTCATTTCTATTTTTCTTAACTACTGAGATTTTTTTATGATTTATTGGTCATTTATACTATCCTATTTGTGGAAAGAAGAGTTTGATATATGTTCACTAATCATATTGTTCATTTTCCTCATCCTTATTTTAGTTTTGTCTGGTTTGATCTGCCAAATGCTAAGGAATGGGTTCAAAATGTCCCTCTTCCACTGAGTTTCTATAGAGGCATCCTTTCAGGTTACGTCATTTAGCTTATGTGTGTGTTCTGGTGTGTCTCTTCATTTCTGGATATATACTGGTCTTTTTTAATATGAAGAATGTTTCACCTTAAAACCCTATTTGTAATTTTTTAAACTTTATTTCTTTGAACAGATTTAATTCAGTAACATACAACTTGCCATAATATTAATATTGATCCTTCTTTATGTGATGGGGTGAATCATAAAATTCTGCATATTTCTCTCTTCACAAGCAGAATTTGGGGTTTTATTTTAAAACCTAGGACATTTGTGATGAGTCAGATTAATTTTACATTCATTTTTTTGATATATAGGCATAGTTTTACATGTCACCCTATTTTAGGCTACTTTTAAATTCTTGTTCTTCTATCATGACTTCCCATGTATAAGCTATATGTTATTTTAGATTTAATATTATTCAGAAGAGAACTTATTTCTAACATTTCTTGTGAAAACTTACTGGACTCTTCTTGTAATCTCAATACTATATTTATGAATGAAATTTTCATTGATTAAATATATGCATTTCCTGTATGGTAAGTAATATGTGGTAATGTGTAATACTGTTCTAGGTATTAAGGATAAAACAGTAAAAAGTTATGAGGAAAACAGAACATAAGTAAACTGACATATAATATTTTATCTTGGGATAAATGTAACCAAAAAGAATAAAGCAGAGTAAGGTGGACAAAGAGTGAACAGAAATGCTATTTTAAATACAGTGGTCTGGGGAGACTCCTCCGATCAGGTGATATTTGAACAGAGGCCTAGAAAAAGTGAATGAGTAGGTGCCCTAGGTAGATACCAGAGGGAAGAGCCTTTAGGAGCTGGAATGGCAACTTCTGAAGCCCTGTTGTCAGAAACCTGCATGAATGTGTTGGAGGCCAGGTCATTTGGGGTTTTTAACCCATGGTAAGAATACTGGATTCTACTCTGATTAAGATGGGAAGTTACAGGGGATTTTCAATAGAGGAGTGACATGGTCTGACTTCTGTCTATAAGAATAAATAATAAAGAAAACTCTGACATATTTGTAAGTTGGAAAAAACATTTTGGTTTTGTTTTTCATTTTTTTCTACTTTTCTCTACTTTCATCATTTATTGATTTACCTCTTTGTGGCCTGTTTTTGCTTAACAAAACCTAGGTCAAGTCTGCTTATGTAAAAGAAAATAATAACGTTTGAAATTATTTTAAACTATATATAGTTTTCTAAAGATATGTAGGCAGAAATTAGCTTAATATAGGTCAAAATCACTTTTATTTGATGTAGCTGAAGGGGAGGGGATGTATAAGGGAACAGTGAGACAGCAGCTGCTCAGGGAGAGGTCTAGGAATTCTGTAAAGACATATCATAGAGACCAGGTCCAACTCTAAAATTACCAGATCTCTCACCATCTAAAACAGGGCATGGGGGTGCATGGAAATTAGAAAGAGAGAAGGGAGTAGAAAGATAAATAAATGCTATTGAATATTTGCTATGTGTTGAGAACTCTGGTAAATGCTTTCACAAGTATTGTTTTATTTTTATATCCACAATAATTTGAGTCAATTTTTTATTATTCCTATTTTACAACTGAGGAAAATGAGGTTAGAAAGTGTAAATTATTTTGCCAAAGATTAAAAAATCTAGTGATAGTTGATTGACCTTAGTACAGAGCTTATGCTTGGGATAGGGGGACTTTAAATCAAGTCCCTGCATGAAAGTAAGTACATAAGGTCAAAATGCATAAGGTGTAACCTACCTTTCTAAAGTCAGGTTAAGGAAAGGAAAACACCTGGTACGGTATGCACTCTGTAGTGTAAGACAGGTTGTTTGCCTATACTTCATTGCCTTGTCTCAACCTAAAGTATAATATTAACTTAAATGGGCCTGATTCTGGAATCTATTATTCCCATGAACTTAATCAATGTGTTTCTAACTCCAATATAGACCACAGTTGCTGATTGCATTCTTAGTCTAGTTAGTGGGTTTCAAGTCTGAATTTAAACAACCTTAGTCCTATTAACCTGAAAAAATAGCAGCTTAGTCAGATAGATATGAGTCCCTCTGTCTGATTGTAATTAGTTGCTGATTTTTCTGTTATTCATTGCTGCACTCCATTCTGACTAGGACAACTTAGCAAGGCTCTGACAAGTTACACGAGAATGATTTGTGCTGGAGTGCAGGAACAGTTGAAATCCTGTCTGTGTTACTTTAGGCTTAAGCATAAACTCTTAGATTTATATTCTTACCTATGTTAAACACTTCAAATATCAACTTTCTCATCTGTAAAGGAGGCACTAACTCCTGTTGACATATTAACTAAGAAGATTAAATGATCTTCCAGCACATTAGTTAACATCCAATAAATGCATAATTCTAATAGGAAATCCCAACAGGTGGGCAAAGGATAAAATGCCTATGTTCAACTCAGATGTTATAAAGGCAGTTGATGAATTTAATATCTAAGTAATCATTTTCTTTAGATTAAAAAAATTTTTACTGGTACATTATGTACATTTAATGAAGTGAATAAGCTCAATAATTCTTAATATGTATATATCTGTGTAGTCATCAGTCAGTCAAAAGTCTTAAATGTTTTTTAGAAAATTGTAAATAACAAATAAAAGGAAATGTGCTTAATAGTAAAGAATATGTTTCTAAAACCAATCCATAATCAACATCAGGTGTATTTGGAAAATACGATATAAATTGTTCCATTCAACTGAAAAGCAAGACAAAAACGCACATTAATCGTACTCTTTTGAACCTTTTTCTGGAGGTTTTTTCTAATAGTATAATAAAAGAAAAAAATAGTAAGTATTGGAAAATAGATAAAGTTGTTAGTTACAGATTATGAAATCATAAAGATGAGAAAGTGTAAGATAATCTACTAAAAAGACTCTAGAAATAAAATGAGTTTGATAAAGTATCCGACTACAAACAAATTTAGAAAAATCAGTACATCTCCATACTGCCAGCAATAGCTAGATGAGGAATTGGATCAGGAAGACATACTAGGCACATATGTATACCTCCTCTGTCATTCCATTCAAAATATAATTAAGTGCAAAAAAATATTTTAGAAGAATAAATATGCAAAACTGGTAGAAAACTGAAAACATGCAATTAATGGACCAGCAATTTTGAAAAATTTCTAGAAAACAAAACTACAGTAGGAAGAGGGAGAGATGGCAGTCTATGCCTGCAGCTCTTGTTCTTTTTTCCTTGCCCATCTATGCTTAGACAAATCAGTCATCAAAACAAGGCAAACACAGCCATAAGGACCAAGAAGCCAGCTCTGCTTGGAAAGAAGCTCCCTTCTGGTAGAGGCCACACAGATGATGCAGATACTGGTAGGACCTCCGACAACCATAAGTGTGTCTCCAAAATCTGCCCCCAAAAGCCTGAATAATCACTTCTGAGAAAGAGTGGCTCCTTTTCTTTGACTGTGGTAGAACTGGAAGCCTGACCTAGAATTGGTCTAAGGAATATCTATCCCTCATGGCCCAAAAGAGAGATCTCAGTTTACCAACATGTTCAGTACCGACTCACTGAAGAGGAGAAAAAAAACTGTTTTTGACAGTAACTTTCACTGCCTGTTGGCCCGTTACTGCCCAAGTGACCTGAAACAAACAGCACTGCCCAGATATCAAGCCTGTGAATGTCTGTCAACATTAATAAGCAGAGAAAATCACAAGCCATTCAAGCTGAACTTAGTTTGAAGGAAGGAGATTAAGCCGAGAAACTACAACAGGTAGTTACTATGGAGTTACAACTAATGGGGGACACAGACATAACTTTAATAAAAATGTAATGAGAATTTTTATGAAAATAAAATTAGAGGGAAGAAAGTTACTGGAACCAATTTTTAAAACAATTTTTTTTCAATTAAAAAATAAAATAGTTACTACTGAAATATAAATGTAGGAAATAAATACAGAGGGCATATCCAGGGACTTAGTATGTGAATTATAGTCACTGCAAAATTTGGAGTGGCAGTGGGAAGGAAATAGATTACTAATCAAGAGATACCAAAAATTTTCCTAAACTAAAGAAAGAATATGGCTTTGAATAGAAAGGACTGAGTCCTAGATAGGATTTTTTTATTCAAAGCCATACATCATCGATATTATTAGGCAACTTTCAAAGATATAGGAAAAATTTTACAATCTCCTAATTTAGACAGAAAAGAAAGTTATTTGCCCAATTAAGAGGCTAGCATTGAATGGCTCATATGCAACACAGGGACCTAGAAGAGAAAAGGACAATAATTACCAATTATTCAAGACATATAAAAATACGAAGCTGAAGAAAGTTCTTATTCATTTTTTTTGATGAAAGAAAAACATTTTTCAGACATGTAAAGACTCTCAGTTATGTCATCCGTGTATTGTATCTGAAGAAAGTACTCTGAAATCAAATGAAAATTAAATCAGAACAAGATGTCAAGATGGGGGAAAAGAACAAAAGATGTAATAGAAACAATGATGAGTAATTATACTATTTATAGTTAAATCTAGATGAGTGTTGTGTTAACTGAGATATATTGGATATCACTAATTGAATGCAAAATATATAGAAATTATTTTTAGACATTGATACAATAGACAGTGCATCTCTAAGATAATCTAAGATTATGATCTCTAAGAGAAAAGAAACAAAGGAAGCTATCCAGATAATAACCCTAGCTTTATGCCTGGAGGCAATTTCTGAACAAAATCCAAACTCTCAACAGCGTAGCATTCATATTGTCAAGAATCTATTAGAAAATTAGTAATACTACAAAAATATAGCAAACTGTGACTTATAACCAAGAAAAAAAATAAGTTACTAGAAACAGATTCAGAAATACAAAGGTGATAGAATTTGTAGACAAGGATTTTTAAATGGGTATTCAAAATATGCTTAAGGTCTTGGGGAGGGGAGTCAAAAAGATGGTGGAGTAGGATGGCTAGGTGAAAAAAAACCTGTCATACACATATCAAGGAAACAACTACAGCAAATAAAACTAACTCTGAAAATGACCTGCAAACTGCATAACAAGACAATCTACACCTGGTGAAGAAGTGACAACACACTGAGAAGGGCAAAGGGGCAGAGCTGTGATAGATCAGGACCTAAGCTCTTCCCCCATCCCAGTCTACAAATGGGAGGGAGCAACAGGGCAGGGAGGGGTAAACACTCAGGAATCCAGCACACCTGGCCCTGGAGATCTGCTCCTGGAAAATGAGTTCCACATTGCACCGGCTTTGGCGATTAATGGGGCTGGACACCAGGGAGAGTTGGAACACTCTGGGGGACCAAGACTCCTGTCACTTGTGCAAGACAGGCATGCTTTGTCAGTCCTGGTTAGACCTGATGCAGAGGTGGCAGTTTGGAAGATTTACCAGCAGCAGGAAGTGTATCAGAGGGGTGGGGGTCCCAGGGAGCTGCTTCTGGAGGAGAAAAGGCAGAGATAACGCTTTCCAAGTCCTCCCTCAGCTCAACTGGCCAAGCACTTGTGGGAGCCCACAGAAAAACACTCCATCTTCCTTGCTGGTGGCTCAACTGCACAGAGGCACTTCCTCTGTGTACCTGCCCAGCCTGGTCTGCTCAGCCCAGCAGTAGTCTGATTTTGCTGACTGGAAGGCAGAGGGTAGACTATACTTTCCTGGCTCTCCCAGCCCATCCTCAGTTCAACTAGTCATACACTCCTGGGAGCCAGCTCTAAATTCTCCACCTTCCACACTGGTTCAACTCCAGTGCCCCACAGCATACCTGCCCCACACAGCACACTTGGCCTAGCACCACTCTGTGACTGCTGACCAGCAGGCAGAGAATGGCCTTGCCCACAGTGAATCCCAGCAGAGTGTCTCACATCACCCAAAGGGCACACACAGGCTAGCTGTGGGGATCAGCCACTGCCAGCAGACAGGCAGAAAGGCAGGCCCTACCCACAGCCCACCAGCAGCAACTGCAGCTCCACCACAAAAGAGAACCAGGCACTGGTGAGCAAAGAGTCTTGAGCTTCTGGGCACCACAGGACACCAACTTCATAAAGCCATTACGTTCAAGGCCAGGAGGCATAGACGATATACCTAATTCAAAGGAAGAAACCAAAAACCCTGACAAAATGAAGAGGAAGACGTTCCAAACAAAAAATACAAGATAAAACACCAGCAAAAGGGCTAATGAAATGGAGATTAGCAATCTTCTTGATAAAGAATTCAAAGTAACAGTCATAAAGATGCCCACTGAACTGGGGAAAAAAATTGATGATATCAGAACTTCAATAAAGAGATAGAAAATATGAAAAAAAAGCCACTCAGAGCTGAAAAATGCAATAACTGAAATGAAAAATACAATAGAGGGAATGGAATGCTGTAAGCAGAGTTAACAATCAGTGTGTTAGAAGATAGAGAACAGCAGAGTAACCAACTGAGAAACAGGGAGAAAAAAGAATTTGTAAAAGTGAGAAGATTCTAAGAGAGCTGTGTGACAACTCCAAATGAAACAATATTCGCATAATAGGTGTCCCAGGAAGAGAAGAGAGATACAAAGGATTAGAAAGTTGTTTTGAAGAAATAATACCTGAAAACTTCCCCAATTTGGTTAAGGAAATAAACATCCAGAAAGCCCTTAATAAGATGAACCCCATGAAGGCAAAACCAAGTTGTATAGTAATTAAAATGGCAAAGAGTAAAGATAAAGACAGAATCTTAACAGCAGCCAGAGAGACAGTTACCTCTAAGGGAAACTGCCTAAGGCTATCAGCAGATTTCTCAGCAGAAATTTCACAGGCCAGAAGGGAATGGCATGATATATTCAAAGCATTAAAAGGGAAGAACCCACAACCAAGAATTCCTACACAGCAAGATAATCATTCATAACTGAAGGAAAGATTAAATGTTTCCCAGGTACACAAAGGTTAAAAGAATTCAGCACCACTAAACTGTCCTAACAGGGTATGTTAAAGGGGTTTCTTTAGATGGAAATATTCTTAAGTCTAAATACTTTTCATCAGTGAAAATAAACCTAAAATAAAGATAGTAGACCAGTGACTTACAAAGCAAGTATGAAGTTAAAAAAACAAAACTAATAAAATCAACTATGCACAAAATTAGTCAAGGGATACACAAAGGATGTAGATTATGGCATACATAAAGTATGGATGAGGAAGAAGAATAAAAAAGTAGTACTTTTAGAATGTATTTGAAATTGAGTGGCCATCAACATAATGTCGACTGTTATATGTATATATGACCAGTTATTTTTGAACCTTATGGTAACCTTAAACCTGAAGCCTGTAATAGTTACACAAAAGAAAATTTTAAAAAAGGAAACCCAGCATAATACTAAAGAAAACCATCAAATAACAAAGAAGAATATAAGATAAGAAGAAACAGAGAAACTACAAAAACAACCAGAAAACAAAATGGCAATAACTACATACCTATCAATAATTACCTTATATGTAAATGACTAAATGTACCATAAATAAAAAGACATAGGATGGCAGACTGTATAAAGAAACAAGACCTATCTGTATGCTGCTTACAAGAGACTCATTTCAGACCGAAAGATATAACATAGACTGAAAGTGAGGGGATGGAAAAAGATATTTCATGCAAATAAAAGGGAGAAAAAAAGGAAGTTTGATAGTACTTATATCAGACAAAACAGAGTTCAAAACAAAGCAAGTAACTAGAGAAAAAGAAGGGCATTACATAATGATAAAAAAGAGGAAATAACTATTGCAAATATCTATACACCCAACATAGGGGCACCTAAATACATAAAAAAAATACAGACCTAATATGGGAAATAAACAGCAATCATATTAGGGGATTTTAACACCCCACTTACATGAATGGATAGATCCTTCAGACAGAAAATAAATAAGGAAACATGGGCATTGAATGACATATTAGATCAGATGGACTTAACAGATATATACAGAATATTCCACCCCAATACAGCTATACATTTTTGCAAACATACATGGGATGTTCCCCAGAATAGATCACATATTAGGACACAAAAAAAACCTCAATAAATTCAAAAGATGGAAATTGTATCAAGTATCTTTCCAGACTGTATGCTATGAAACTGGAAATCAATTACATGAAGAAAACCAAAAAAACACAAACACATGGTGGCTAAAATACATGCTTCTTAATAATCAATGGATCAATGAACAAATCAAAGGTGAAATCAAGAATACATGGAGAAAAATGAAAGCAGAAACATAACTGTTCAAAATATCAGTGATACAACAAAAATGGGGAAGTACAGCAATGCAGACATACGTCAAGAAACAAGAACAATCCCAAATAAACAGACTGCAATCACAATGAAAGAAACTAGAAAAAGAAGAACAAAGGAATCCCAAAGTTAGTAGAGACATTATAAAGATCAGAGCAGAAATAAATAAAATAGAGTAGAATAAAACAGAAAAAAAAATCAATGAAATCAAGAGCTGATTCTTCAAGAAAATAGACAAAATAGACAAATCTCAACAAGACTTATCAAGAAAAAAAGAGAGAGAGGACACAAACAAAATCAGAAATGAAAAAGGAGAACTGAAAACTACCACAAATTCAAGAATTATAAAAAAATTCTATGAAAAATTATATGTCAATAAATTGGACAACCTGGAAGAAATGAACGAATTCCTAGAAATGTAGAGTCTTCCGAGACTAACCCAAGAAGGAGCAGAAAATCTGAACAGAACAATTGCCAGTAATGAAATTGAATTATTAATAAAAAAGCCTCCCAACAAACAAGAAATCCACGACCACATGGCTTCACAGCTGAATTTTACCAAACATTTAAAGAATAGCTAATACTCATCCTTCTTAAAATATTCCAAAACAGAAGAGGGAGTACTTCCAAACTCATTCCACATGGCTAGCATCATTCTAATACCAAAATCAGACAGAAACAATACAAAAAAAAAAAAAAGAAAATCACAGACCAATATCCTTGATATGATCTGTAGATCCAAATGTAGAGGCAAAAATCTTCAATAAATTATTAGCAAACTGAATTCAGAAATTCATTAAAAATATCACCCATCACAAGTGGGATTTATTCGAGGAAATCAAGGATGGTACCTTATTCATAAATAAATGTGATGTACCACATCAACAAAAACTAGGAGAAAAACCATATTATCATCTCAATAGATGCTGAAAAAACATTTAATAAAATTCAACATCCATTCATGATAAAAATTATCAACAAAATAGATATAGAGAGAACACAGCCCACCATAATAAAGGTCATATATGATAAATTCACAGCTAACATAATACTTAATGGTGGAAAGCTGAAAGCTTTTCTCTGATATTAGGAACAAGGATGCCTATTCTCAGAACTTTTATTCAACATAGTAAAGGAAATCCTAGCCACCACAACCAGACGAGAAAAAGAGATAAAAGGCATCAAAATTGGTAAGGAAATAGTAAAACTGCCACTATTTGCTGATGACATGATACTATATATAAAAAACCCTGGAGACTCCACCAAAAAACTGTTAGAACTAATAACTTGGTTCAGTAAAGTCACAAAAGACAAAATCAATATATAGAAATCTGTTGCATTCCTGTATATTAACAATGAACTAGCGGAAAGAGAAATCAGGAAACCAATTCCAGTTATAATTACAAAAAAAAATAAAATATTTAGGAATAAGCCTATCCAAGGAGGTGAAAGACCAGTACTCTGAAAACTCTAAAGACACTGATGAAAGAAATTGAAGAATATACAAATAAATGGTAATTTATCCCATGCTATGGATAGGAAAAATTAATATTGTCAAAATGACCATCCTGCCAAAAGCAATTTGTAGATTCAATGTAATCTCTATGAAAATACCAAAGGCATTTTTCACAGTACTAAAGCAAATGATTCTAAAATGTATATGGAACCACAGAAGATCATGAAAAGCCCAAGCCATATTGAGGAAGAACAACAAAGCTGGGGGAATCATGCTTCCTGAGTTCAAAATATACTACAAAGCTACAGTAATAAAAACAGCATATACTGTATAGTCAGTAATTCTGTAACATCTTTCTATGTTGACAGATAGTAACTACATTAGTTGGGCTGAGCATTTCATAATGTATATAATTGTTGAATCATTATGTTGTATACGTGAAACCAATATAATATTTTATATCAACTATACTTCAATAAAAATCTTTTTATTAGAGGACTTAAAATATGAGCATAATGAAAAGTTAAATGTAACATAAAAGGAAACAAGTGAAACTTTTAGAGATAAAAGTAAATTCGATGGACATAATATGAGATTAAAATCCTACCAATAAAAGATCAGTGAAGTTGAAGAAATACCATATCAAATATATAATTCTGGGCAGAAGGTGTCAATTACATCAAGTGGGTTGATATTGTTCAGGTCTTTTCTCTTGTTATCAATTTCCTATCAATTATTCAGAGAGCCATGTTGATATTTCCAAGTATAATTGTGGATTTATTTCTCCCTTCAGTTTTGCCAGGTTTTGCTTCACATATTTTGAAGCTTTATTATTAAGTGCAATGCACTTAGGATTATTATCTCTTCTTGATAAATTAACCATTTTATCATTATGTTTATCCTTATGTATGATAATTTTCCTTTTTTGTATATACTTTAAATATTAAAAAATATATTTTAAACTATAAAAAGTATCTGAAGAAATTAAAATATTATTGAGATTCCACTCTTGTGTGTATACATGTACACCACATACATACATACATACGTACTTTTATATTTAAAAGTATTGAAACTATCTCAAACATACAAAATCTTTGTAATATGGCCCAGAGAATTTTTTTTCCGTGAATCACATGAGGGTAAGTTGCAACCTGATGGACCCTTGCTCCCGCATATTCTTTCACCATAAGAGCACTATATAACCACAATTCCACCAGAAAATCAAGAAATTAACATTGGTACATTTGTACCATATAACCTTCAGACTCCATTCAGGCCTTGCCAGTTGTGCCAGTAATGTTCTTTATAGCAAAAGAATCCTGTTTGTTTTGTCTCTAGTTATCTCTAATATTTTTCAGTCTGATTTTTTTTGACCTTGATACTTTTGAAATCACAGATCAGTTATTTTTTAGAATTCCCCTTGACTTAGGTTTGTCTGATTTTTTCCTCTTGATTAGAATCAGGGTATGTATCTTTGGCAGAAATATCACGGAAGTGATGGTGTGATCTTCTCAGCACATCCTACTAGATACTGCATGATTTTGACTTGTCCAGTTACTGATGGTGATCTTTAGGGTCATTGATTAAGGTGATTTCTGCAAGACTTCTCTACTGAAATATTCAAATTTTTTCCCTTGTAATTAATAGGTATTTTTTAAAAGCAGATAATTTGAAACTACGTATCTTAATTCTCATCAAACTTTCAACCTATTTGTTTACTTATTTACATCATTATGAACTCATAGGTTCCTATTTAACTAAATGGATTAAAATTACTCATTTATTTTCCTGCTAGCATTGTCCCAGATTTGTGTGGGAGCCATTAGAAGCTTCCTTCTGTGTCTGGAGTTGGGATCATGGTAATACTTCCTTGCTTTGTGGCACAGAAGAATGTTCCAGGCTCGTCTTTTACTTCTCCTGTCACAGCCCATCATTTGTTCAAGGATCTCTTGCTTCTTTTAGTGGATGCCCATGCCATTGGGTGTTGCTACTCTGAGGCCCTCTCAAGTGGCCAAAGCTAGAAAAATAAGTGCATGAATGCATTTGCACACAGTTTACATACATCTGCACATCTTTCTGTCCATCCATCCATTCGTCCATGTGTCTATTGATCCCTGAGTTTACATTGACAGCTTCATTTCAAATCCAGCACCAGTTCATTCTAGTCTTTCTCTGTTTTCTTTTCTAACAGTGAGAAACCTGGCTTTCATTGTTCTTATCAATCAATCAATATAGTGATCAATCCCTCTGTATGTAACTAACTCCTGTCACCATGAGTGCCCTGTCTTGTACGGATACCCTTTCACCCAGTGGGGATTCTACCTCCCTATGTGCTGAACTATCTCCTCCTCACCACTTGGATACCCTTTTCATCACCCTTGGGTTCTGATTCCCAGTGATGGAAATTTTTTGTGGAAATTTTCCTCACTTTTCCTGGACACCCTATTGCCAGGCCTTCTCTCCATGGGAACACTCTCCTTACTCAGACTGCGACATTCTACCCCAGGCTGTCCCACAGGTGGATGCCCACCTTGGCCTTCACAAGCTCTGATACTTGATGCTGAGTCACTGTTCTCCTCCCCCCAGCAACTTGTTTCCCACAGATGCCTCCTTTCCTTGCCCACTGCCAGTTTCTTTAAGGATTTAATTGTTCAGGAAATGAAGTGAGAAGAGAGAGGTAGAAAAGTAAATGATAAAACAGTTTAAGAATACATATACGTATGCATGATAACTCCTACTTCATGTGCTAGCACTTGTAACCCACTATACACTGAGCTGTGGAATAATAATAATAATGAGGACTATTATTATTGTAATGTAATGCTATTTCTCATCATCAAGTAGTTATTGACCTCTTATTCACATAGGTGCTAATCAGAATGCAAACTATGGATTAAGCATAGTTGCTGTCTTTACGAGCTTGATATCCATGAGACCTAATAGTGACATGATATGCAAAAAAAAAAAATCATTTTACTCATCAATATATCTTATAATACAGGGCAGCTAATATTGGAATTTTATTCCTAGTATCTAAAATGGTTAAAGTTACATGGTAATGAGAAGGAAAGACAATTGGGTTTTTAATCTAGGATTTATTCAGTAGCTATTCACATAGGTCAGACTAAGCACAGTATGTTGATGTGTGAGATGCATATTTTTTGCATATTACTAGAAAGATGTTTAACCACACATTTTTTCACTTTCTACTTATTGTCAGTTAATTTCTGGCTGCTTATGATGTACAAGAATATAGTGTTATCCAGGGTTATGGTTCTTATTTCTAGTTGATGATGAAGTGACTGGATACTTCCAGCTTTTTCAGGGTGTTTTATTACATTCCTGATAATATTTTTGGTCTTTCATCATTATTAATTCATTTAGTATTCATTGTGATAATACTGATCATAATAAATTTATTTCAAATTCATGTAGATGTCATATTTTATTCGCTGCTATAGGATTTTCATTGTAATTTGGAGCTAATTAATATACCATTAAAATAAAGTGTTACCCACATTTTTCATTTTAAACATAAAATATCTAGCAGTTCATGACATATTGTATGAGTATTCTGTATCCCGATGGTAACCCAAGTAATTGTAAATTTCATCTTTAAGCAGTTAAAAAAAGGCAACAGAAAAATGTGTATAGAAGTCAAATTTCAGCATATAAGTTAAAACTTAGTAGTAAGTTAACTACTTGTTAATTTTTAAATGTTTCTCTTCAATTAAGGAAGTGTATTTCTTATTAGTATAGTATAATATGTATGCTTGAGTTGATATACATTATTGCTAAGTACAAAAATAGATAAAATTTAATCTTGTTTTTGACTATGTGTTACATATTAGCATCATTACGGGGAGAGATTAGAAAACATAAACTCAAATCAGCTAATTTGATCACTTATCTTCTGCGTTTCTAATGACAACTATTAGAGAAGGGTAAGTTCAAGCTATACTTAGTGCAAAAGAAGTCTTAGGTATATCTGTATGCCTTACTCATATTTTTCTCACTCTTTTACAGAGGTAATCAGTTATTGATTGTTGGTGAGGAGGAAAGACAAATGTTTTCAGTAATTTAAATAGCATATGTTAAAAAGAAGAAAAGAGATCTACTATGATCATATTAAATGTTAATGGTAAAATAGGGTTACTACACTGTAAGAAACTGTTTTATCCCATTACCATGAATTTCACTTCTCATCAGTCTTATTGAATGAAATTATTCTTTCCTTATCTTCTTCATACTCTTATCTCCTTTGAATTGCCTGCTCTACTGGACAATGTGTTGCTGTATCTTTTTTATTTTTGCATTTTATATCCTATACCATTCCATCTTATAACTGACTAGGATAAGATAACAAAAGAAAAGAAGGAAAGATGACCTCTAACCTTGCAACCATTTGTACTATTGACCTTGTCTTCCCAACTTCTTCACAGGTATTTGACATTGTTTTATCATGGTCTCCCATCCTGTTGCCTTTCCATTAACTTGTATGCACTGCATAATATTTGTCTCTTATAATTAGAACTTCTGTTTCCTTACTTAACATCCTTCACTCTAAATCTTTCTGAATCAGAGATTATTGGACTTAGGGGATGTGTGGTTCCAGAGCCACAAAGATGGTATTCAGGAATTCCAGTATCCCTTAAATATCATGAAAACCCTGAAAACTGTTTAGGAAGCTTGCCTTCTGCCTTGGCTTCAATTGTTACTTAATACATATTTCTTCTTTCCTTCCTTCCTTCCTTCCTTCCTTCCACAAACATTTGCTTAGCTCTTCCTATGTATCAGACACTTTACTATGTGTTGGTATATAGATATGAATTAACTCGTGGGCCCAGCTCTCAAGAAGATCAATGTTATAATTAGTATGTAGATGAAATGTCAAGGTACTATAAAGATAAATATTTCTGGAAGCTGTAGTTTAAAAAATCATTTCAGGAAGAGAGAGTAGCTTTGTGATGGTCTGGGAACTCTAGAAGTAGAATGACTTAATCTTTGGATGGTAATAGGGAAAGAATACATGGGAGATTGTCTGAGGCAAACCTGGAAGGACTTTGACGTTCCAAAGACTTCAGACTTCATTCAGAAGACTTGGGATGTTTTGTGGGGTTGGCTTGAGAGGGTTTTAAGAATAAAGTGATATGATTAGATTAGTGTTTTTGAAAGATCGTTCAAACAATAGAATGGCAGATGGAAGAGAGTAGACTAATGTCTGGGTAAGAAAATTTTACAAATAACTAATCTTAAAAAAGATGAAGATCTGAACTAATTTTGAGAACCAACTGGCTTCCAATTTCTAATGTGAGTAATCGGGTGGATAATGCTGCCCTTCATGAGAAAAGGATTGCAAAAAAATGAGCAAGTAAAGGGTGTGTGTGTGTTGAGGAGGAGTGAGGTGAGTTCTTTTGGATAAGTTGGATTTGAGGTGTGCAAATAATATTCCAGCACAAATGTTAAGGTGTTTTAGACATACAAGTCAGGAAAGCTCCCCGTCTCTGGAATCTACTCAAATGCTTCTTTTGACTCCCCTCTTCTGCTCTTTATTTCCTAAAACTATCTTCTACTTCTGGATTTTTTGTATCTTTGCTTCTCATACAGTGTTTCACTTTTCATATACTTTTTTTTTTGCCGTTGTTGTTATTTTTCAATTCTATTAGTTTGTAAGCTGTGCTTGAAAGCACAGAATATGACATATGTACAATTTAGTTTAAATAGCATACTAACTTACATGTAATTTATATATAATGAATATTTTTGAATTAATAAGATGGTAACTGGTACCTATTTTTTCTTCCTACAATCCCCAGATATGCACATCACTATATAATAATTTAATAATCTCTTTCATTGAGAGCACATTATTTACCTATCTTCTAGGTTCTTTATGATGTAAACAAATATAGCTATGATGTATTAGTATTGAAATTTTACAGAAGAAACTGAAGTTTAGATTAAAAAGCTTGCTCAAAGTTACCCAACCAGTAAGTGGCATAGTTAGGAACTTAACCAAGGTCTTTCTGAAAAGCTGAAGTGCTGTCCACTATCCTAGCTTTTAACTAGGCCAGACCATGGCTCATATTATATTAAATGGCCAAATTCCTTAGGATTTAATGCTTAGATAAGTCTTCAACTTGAAAATTTATCCATATTTTCTAAAGGATTGTATTAGTTCATTTCATTTTTTTATTTTTTAATTATAAAATTATTATATGCTATTAAAAATTATTAAAATAATTTAGAAGTTAATGAAAATTTCTCTGTTCAGATTACATTCCCTAAAGGCACCCACCTTTAATAACCTCATTTCTGTAAAACAAGACATTTTCTGTGTATACACTCACATATACGTATATTTAAATTTTCTCCTACAAATACAGAAACATATAATACTACACTGTATGTTTCTTTTTCTCACATTAGAACATGTTGTGACTCTCTTTGTCAGGACATATTCTCCATTTAATTTTTTGTAAAGACAAAATAGTATTTCATTGTATGGGTTCACTATGGTTTTCCAGTTGTTCAGGTTTTTCCTATTATTTTATTCATACAAACAATGAAATATAAAAAAATAAAATTTCAGATATGGAACTTCTGTGTCCTCCTTAGAGAGTCCAGTGTCTTTTCATGTAATATTTAAAATTAAAAGTTGTTGTATTTTGTTTTCTGTAAACTGCCTGTTTTTGCTGCTTTGTAACTGAATTAATTTTTTCGAAGTATTTTTCTTTCCTTCAAATATACTGAGTGTACAGCACAAAATCATTGGTCTTCTCATCTATGTAATTCCTCAGGTATGAAGACAAGACAGGTTTTAGACATTTACTCCATATCTGTCCTAAAATTTGTTTTTTATCATTCTGTTTTAGTTTTACTACCTGTATACACATCCCTCATGAAAATTCCTGCAGCTTAGTGAGTTTCTCATTTATAGAAATTTTTCACAGGCCAGATCATGTCCTACTAGCAATATATATGAGTCCCTATTGTACTGTGATCTCAGCAATACTTGGTATAGTCAGAAATTTTTATTTCTTGATATAGATGTCAGTGTCTTTTCACATCTTAGTCTTAGTTCATATTACTGTTTTAAGGAGATTTGTGCTTTTTATGCCACAGAATTGCAGATATTATATTTGAAAATGTCTTACATTCATTTTTCCTTTTATGCTTTTTTCTTTTTCTTCCCTCCCTTCTCCTGTTTTCATCCTTCCTTTCTCTCTTCTCCTTTAAGAGCAATGATAGCTAAGAACCCAGCTTCTGGAACAAGACTACCTAGGATCAAATCTCAGTTCTGACATATACTAATATGTGATTTTGGAGCATATTGCTACACCTGTCTCTTCCTCAGTATCTTTCTCTGTCTAATGGATAATAATTCTTTACTTCATAGAGATGTTGAAAGGATTGTGTGAGTTAATTCACTGGTATGTAAAATATTAAACACAGTGCCTAGCACATAAAGTACTACTTTGGACTGAAGGATTAAAGATGGGGGCATGAGAAGTGAGACAGAGGCTTCCTCCTAAAACCACATATAATGTGAAAATATAACTAATACAACTACTCTTGAAATAGCAACAGAAAAGAGGACTGCACCAAACTGCATACACTTGGAGAAAAGAGCAGACCTCATGGAACAGAGTAACGTACTAAAGCTGTGGCCTGGCAGGATCCAAGCCATTGCCCCACCCCAGCTACCAGCGGGAGGAAGAAAAACAGAGCAGAGAGGCAGTGGAGACCTGGGATTGCAGAATACCTAACTTGGGATATCTGCTCTGGGAGCACAAACCTACATTTCATGGTGCTTGCATCATGCTCTCATAATTAGGGGGTTGGAAAGCTAAGACTGGCAGAATTCCTGGAGAGACTAAGGTTCCAGCTGCTTATGGAAAGCAGGGATCCATATCCAGCTGCTCTGGGACAAAAGAAAAGTGGGCAGTCTGAGAGACTTCCTAACAAGAAAGCCCTTAGCAAGAGGGCGGCTAAAGGGGCAAGGATTGCACAGAGCTTACTGCTCAGGAGAAAGGACAGGTAGATAAAATTGTCTGGGTGCACTCTGCCCAGCAATTTGGGAGCTTTCACGATCTTAAGGTGCTCCAGCTCCCTGGCCCCCTACACAGCTCCAAGAACCCCTTCTGTGATAGGCAGCTTACTGTGCCTTTCTCCTGGCCAACCCCACCTGGCTAGCAAACCAGCAAACCCTACCCTGGCATTAGGCCAGCCAGAGGGAAGATCTGTCTACAGCAACTACAAATGCATAGCATAGAGGCTTATACCTATATGCTCGGTCCACTGGTTCAGGCAGTGTAGACAGACATAGCAGCCGGGAAGCAGGAAACAGCTCTTTCCTCCCCCCCAGGCATGAATACCACTCCCCTGGGACCACCATCATAACTTAAGGGGCTGAGCAGCTCCAGAGAATACAGCTGCTGGTCACTAGAGGGCGCCATACACAAATATGAAATGCCTAAGGAACCTGGTTCAGAGTAAAATTATTAATACAACTCCTAAGAAAGATTTAAATGATATCGACCTCATGACTCTCCCTGAAAGGGAGTTCGAAATAAAAATCATTCACATGCTCATGGAGGTACGGAAAGATATTCAAGAACTCATAAATGAATTCTGTTCAGAGATCCAATCGTTGAAGAGCACAATGGACGGTATTAAAAGCAGGTTGAATATGGTGGAGGAGATGATAAATGAAATAGAAACTAGAGAAGAGGAATACAAAGAAACTGAGGGACAGAGGGAAAAAAGAATCTCTAAGAATGAAAGAATATTGAGAGAACTGTGTGACCAATTCAAACGGAGCAATATTCGCATTACAGGGGTACCAGAAGAAGAAGAGAGAGAAAAAGGGATAGAAAGTGTCATTGAGGAGGTAATTGCTGAAAACATCCCCAGTATGGGGAAGGAGATAGTCTCTCAGGCCACAGAGATGCACATATCTCCCAACATAAGTGACTCAAGGAAGACAACACAAAGACATATAGCAATTAAAATGGCAAAGACCACGAATAAGGACAGACTACTAAAAGCAGCCAGAGAGAGAAATAAGATCACATACAAAGGAAAGCCCATCAGGCTATCATCAGACTTCTGAACAGAAACCTTACAGACCAGAAGGGAGTGGCATGATGTATTTAATGCAATGAAACAGAAGGGCCTTGAACCAAGATTACATTATCTGGCAAGATAATCATTTAAATTTGAAGGAGGGATTAAACAATTCCCAGATAAGCAAAAGCTGAGAGAATTTACCTCCCACAAACCATCTCTACAGTGTATGTTGGAGGGACTGCTATACATGGAAGTGTTCCTACAGTTTAATAGCTGTCACCAGAGGTAATAAAACCACAGTATAGAAAGTAGAACAGCTAATGACTAAGCAAATGCCAAATTAAATTAACTATCCCCAAAGTCAATCAAAGGATAGACAAGGAGTACAGAATATGATACCTAATATATAAAGAATGGAGGAGGATGAAAAAGGAGAAGAAAAAAAAAGAAACTTTAGATTGTGTTTGTAATAGTATATTAAGTGAGTTAAGGTAGACTCTTAGATAGTAAGGAAGTTAACCTTCAACCTTTGGTAACCACAAATCTAAACCCTGCAATGCCAATAAGTGCATACGTATCCATAATCACCCTAAATGTAAATGGACTGAATGCACCAATCAAAAAACATGCAGTCAGTGAATGGATAAGAAAACAAGACACATCTATATGCTGCCTTCAAGAGACTCACTTTAAACCCATAGACATACACAGACTAAAAGTGAAGAGATGGAAAAAGACATTTCATTCAACTAATTGGGAGAAAAAAGAAGGAGTTGCAGTACTTATATCAGACAAAATAGACTTCAAAACAAACGAAGTCACAAGAGACAAAGAAAGACATTACATAATGATAAAAGGGTAAATTGAATAAGAATATATAACCATTATAAATATCTATGCACCCAACACAGGAGCACCTACATATGTGAAACAAATACTAACAGAATTAAAGGGGGAAATAGATTGCAATGAATTCATTCAAGGAGACTTCAACACACCACTCACTCTGAAGGACAGATCAACCAGACAGAAAATAAGTAAGGAGACAGAGGCACTGAACAACACATTAGAACAGATGGACCTAACAGACATCTTCTACAGAACTCTACACCCAAAAGCAGCAGAATACACATTCTTCTCAAGTGCACATGGAACAGTTTCAAGAATAGATAAAATCCTAGGCCACAGAAAGAGCCTCGGTAAATTCAAAAAGATTTAAATTGTAGCAACCAGTTTCTCAGACCACAAAGGTATGAAAGTAGAAATGAATTACACAAAGAAAATGAAAAATCCCACAAACACATGGAGGCTTAATAACGTGCTCCTAAATAATCAATGGATCAATGACCAAATGAAAACAGAGATCAAGCAATATATGGAGACAAATGACAACAATAATTCAACACCACAAATTCTGTGGGATGCAGCGAGGGCCATGCTAGGAGGAAAGTATATTGCAATATAGGGCTACCTCAGGAAAGAAGAACAATCCCATATGAGCAGTCTAAACTCACAATTAATGAAACTAGAAAAAGAAGAACAAATAAGACCCAAAGTCAGTAGAAAGAAGGACATAATAAAGATTAGAGCAGAAATAAATAAAATTGAGAAAAATAAAACAATAGAAAGGATCAAGGAAAGCAAGAGCGGGTTCTTTGAGAAAATAAACAAAATAGGTAAACCCGTAGACAAACTTATCAAGAAAAAAAGAGTCTACTCACATAAACAGAATCAGAAATGAGAAAGGAAAAATCACTACGGACAGCACATAAATACAAAGAACTATTAGAGAATACTATGAAAAATTATATGCTAACAAATTGGATAACCTAGAAGAAATGGACAACTTTCTAGAAAAATACAACCTTCCAAGGCTGACCCCGGAAGTAACAGAAAATCTGAATAGACCAATTACCAGCAACAAAATTGAACTGGTAATCAAAAACCTACGTAACAACAAAATGCCTGTACCAGATGGCTTCACCACTGAATTTTATCAAACATTTAGTGAAGACCTAATACCCATCCTCCTTTAAGTTTTCCAAGGAGTAGAAGAAGAGGGAATACTTCTAAACTCATTCTATGAGGCCAGCATCACTCTAATACCAAAACCGGGCAAAGACACCACAAAAAAAGAAAACTACAGACCAATATACCTGATGAACATAGATGCAAAAATACTCAACAAAGTATTAGCAAGCCGAATTCAAAAATACATCAAAAGGATCATCCATCACGATCAAGTAGGATTTATTCAAGGGATGCGAGGATGGCACAATATTTGAAAATCCATCAACATCATCTACCATATGAACAAAAAGGACAAAAACCACATGATCATATCCATAGATGCTGAAAAAGCATTTGACAAAATTCAACATCCATTCATGATAAAAACTATCAACAAAATGGGTATAGAGGGCAAGTACCTTAACATAATAAAGACCATATATGACAAACCCACAGCCAACATTATACTTAACAGCGAGAAGCTGAAAGCTTTTCCGTTAAGATCAGGAACAAGACAAGGATGCCCACTCTCCCCACTTCTATTCAACATAGTACTGGGCGTCCTAGCCATGGCAATCAGCAACACAAAGAAATAAAAGGCACCCAGATGGGCAGGGAAGAAGTTAAACTGTCCCTGTTTGCAGATGACATGATATTGTACATAAAAAACCCTAAAGAATCCACTCCACAACTACTAGATCTAATGTCTGAATTCAGCAATGTTGTGGTATACAAAATTAATACGCATAAATCTGTGGCATTCCTGTACACTAACAATGACATAGCAGAGAGAGAAATCAGGAAAACAATTCCACTCACAGTTGCATCAAAAAGAATAAAATACCTAGGAATAAACCTAACCAAGGCAATGAAAGACCTATACTCTGAAAACTACAAGACACTCTTGAGAGAAATTAAAGAGGACACCAATAAATGGAAACACATCCCGTGCTCATGGATAGGAAGAATTAATATTGTCAAAATGGCCATCCAGCCTAAAGCAATCTACAGATTCAATGCAATTCCTATCAAAATACCAACAGCATTCTTCAACGAACTAGAGAAAATCATTCTAAAATTCATATGGAGCCACAAAAGACCCCAAATAGCCAAAGCAATCCTGAGAAGGAAGAATAAAACTGGGGGGATTATGTTCCCCAACTTCAAGCTCTACTACAAAGCCACAGTAGTAAAGACAATTTGGTACTGGCACAAGAATAGACACATAGACCAATGGAACAGACTACAGAGCCCTGATATGAACCCAACCATATATGGTCAATTAAGATATGATAAAGGAGCCATGGACACACAATGGGGAAATGACAGCCTCTTCAACAGCTGGTGTTGGCAAAACTGGACAGCTACATGCAAGAGAATGAAACTGGATTATTCCCATACACAAAAGTAAACTCAAAATGGATCAAGGAACTGAATGTAAGTCATGAAACCATAAAACTCTTAGAAGACAACATACGCAAAAATCTCCTGAATATAAGCATGAGCAATTTCTTCCTGAACACATCTCCTCGAGCAAGGGAAACAAAAGCAAAAATGAACTCATGGGACTATATCAAACTAAAAAGTTTCTGTACAGCAAAGGAAACCATCAACAGAACAAAAAAGCATCCTACAGTGTGGGAGAATATATTTGTAAATGACATATCCGACAAGGGTTAACATCCAAAATATATAAAGAACTTACATGCCTCAACACCCAAAAAGTAAATAACCCAATTAAAAATGGGTGGAGGATATAAACAGACAGTTGTCCGAAGAAGAAATTCAGATGGCCAACAGGCACTTGAAAAGATGCTCCACATCCCTAATTATCAGGGAAATGCAAATTAAAACCACAATGAGATATCACCTCACACCAGTTAGGATGGCCAGTATCAAAAAGACTAAGAACAACAAATGCTAGTGAGGATGTGGAGAAAGGGGAACCCCCCTACACTGCTGGTGGGAATGTCAGCTAGTTCAACCATTGTAGAAAGCAATATAGAGGTTCCTCAAAAAACTAAAAATAGAAATACCATTTGACCCGGGAATCCCACTCCTTGGAATTTACTCAAAGAATACAACTCAGATTCAAAAAGACATACACACCCCTATGTTTATTTCAGCACTTTTTACAATAGCCAAGATATGGAAGCAACCTAAGTGTCCATCAGTAGATGAATGGATAAAGAAGAGGTGGTACATATACACAATAGAATACTATTCAGCCATAGATAAAACAAATCCTACCATTTGCAACAACATATATGGAGCTGGAGGATATTATGTTCAGTGAAATAAGCCAGGCAGAGAAAGACAAGTGCCAAATGATTTCCCTCATTTGTGGAGTGTAACAACAAAGCAAAACTGAAGGAAGAAAATAGCAGCAGACTGGTAGACTCCAAGAGGGAACTAGTGGTTTCCAAAGGGGAGGGGTGTGGGGGGCGGGTGGGGAGGGTGGAAAAAGGGGATTCAGGGGTATTATGTTTAGTACACATGGTGTGGGGGGTCACCGGGAAAACAGTGTAGTACAGAGAAGCAAATAGTGGATCTGTGGCATCTTACTACACTGATGGACAGTGACTGCATTGGGGTATGAGTGGGGATTTGATAATATGGGTAAATGTATTAACCACATTGTTTTTTCATGTGAAACCTTCATAAGAGTGTATATCAGTAATACCTTAATGAAAAAAAAATGAAAAAAAGTACTACTTTGTTTAAGATAGTATTGTATTCTGTATTTCATTCAACAAATTTTTTTCAGAAACCTGGTTGTCTGCTTGAGTGTTAGGAGTAACATCAGTTATCTCTCTGAAGCCACTGGAAATACAATATGGGACAAAATAGACAAGATTATTGCCTTATGGATTTCAAAATTTAGTGAAGTTACCATCATTAAGCAATCACTATGTATTTCACTATAATGAACGTTTCAGTATTATTGTATGTTTTCACTGTATGTACAAAATAGTAAGAAGTAAGTGAGTAGCCATTCTTTATTCATTCACCAAACCTAAAGTGCTAGTTTTGTGCCTACCATTATTCTAGGAGAGAATTACTTTGTGGTCCCAGTAGTTGCCCTAAGGAATATCACTTTATCAAATGGGGATTGGGAGGGAGAATTGTAATGACTGGTAAAATTAAGATGGAGATCTGT
Organism: Smutsia gigantea; assembly: GCA_032199065.1. Classification (NCBI taxonomy): domain Eukaryota; kingdom Metazoa; phylum Chordata; class Mammalia; order Pholidota; family Manidae; genus Smutsia; species Smutsia gigantea. The sequence goes on from JAVSCE010009924.1 coordinate 197,453, forward strand.
CTTGACTTAATCTTTTCTTGCTATAAATCAGTAAAATCCAATGACTGGGTTTCTTATCTGTTAATAAGCTCCATTTACCTTTCCCCTGCTTTAACTTTAGATGGACTTCTGGAGAATTCTATCTAGAGCAGGTGTTCTGTAATGGATTCATCTTACTTAGAAAAAATTCATTTAATTGATGCATTGATTGAAATATGTAAGCATTTTAATCTTGCATGATATGTGTAGTGGCATTTAACCAGTACAGTTGAATAATTATGTTTTTAACATAATGAAAAAATGCACTGCTTTTTAATTTCCTTATAAAAAACACTGGGGAATTAATTAGTTGCAATATGGTTGATATCAAATTTTTTAAAAAGTGAACTGATGAAAGCACATGGCCTCTCAAAGAAAGGTTAAATTTTCAGACATTGCTCATGATTTCTGAAGTTCTTTTTCTATTTATTATTTTAACTTTATTTAAAATGATGTTTGAATTATAAAGATCATTTTGGAAGACATTAGAGATTACTTTTAACAGGTTGTAACTCCTGGGGGAAATCCCAGGGCAAAATACCTTTGAACCCTAAATCAGTCAAAGGGAGACATAAAGTGGGAGAAACCCGTTTATTGCTTGCAAGCAGTCGTCCACTTCTGCTTGGCTAGGTCTCTCAGGACCAGGCTGCAGAAGAAGGGGCTCCACCCAACCTTTCTGGTCCAGATATGCCCTTACTCCCCCTTCTAATTACTTATTGATATTTAGATGGACTACCTCTCTCCACCCCTTGGAAACACCTATTGATATAGAAATGCACCAAGGCCAGGTGAGAGATTCTGGAAATATTGCAATTTTACCCATGTAGGTTGATTTGCTTTAAAATTATATTAGTCACTAACGAAATGTTTAAAAAATACCTTTTTAGTGTTGTGGATGTATTCAGAAAAAAGGAGAATGATGCAGCAGTTAAAATCCAGAGCTGGTTTCGAGGATGTAAAGTTCGGGCATATATCAGGTATATTATTTTTTTCATGGAATATATCATATAAATATATCATAAAAATGTATTCCTTAGAAAATGTAATTTGTTCATGAAAATGTGCTAAATCATTGCTCATTGCAGATAGTGTTTTATTTTACCTGTGATGAAATTAATAAATCATATGATGTCCCTTTAAAAGAGATAGCTCTTTTTTGGTCATCATTCCTTACATATCTAAAAACTAAATTATATTAATCACATTTCTACTTTAAAAAAATATCAGTATCATAAATATACTTGATCATATTGTTGTCAAATTCCATAGGAAGTGACAAGAGACTGGACTTGTATTTATAGCAATAAATTCATTGTTAAGAAAAACAAAAAACCAGAAAGGAAGCTCTTCCAATCATCTCCAACATGTTGGTAATAAAGTCAAATGAGACCAGGATAATGCTATTCTGATTATATAGAGACTGAGGATCCCATCTAACTGTTCCCACTTTTTCTTCAGTGCTCAAACTTTCCTTCAGTCTCTTATTTCTTAAAAAATATTGCCCTGGATCCTTATCCTTGGAGGAGAAATATGCCTAGCCCCCACAATAACTCAGATGGTATTCTCAGTGTTATACTGTATAATTCCTTATATTACCTAGTGAAGAGCCAGACCTGTAAATTAAAGTGTGAAGATGAGGATTCTCTTTTGGCCACTATACAGACTAGAAATGTGGCAGCAAAGACAGTATTTTTTTAATTCAGCAGATTAACATAACATTAGCTTGGATAGCTTGAGTAACATAAGAATGAAAGGGAAAGTTTTTCTTGACTTCAAGATTCTAAGTACTTATAATGACTCACATCAATAGCACTTGGTTTATTTCTCAGCATGTCACTAAGACTTGTTTATAGTCTTAACATTATTTCAGAGAATAAATATGATGAGTAATTGATATTAAAAGACTGTTTAATCATAACCACCCCCAAATACTTAATAGTTATCTTTGCCTTTTTTTATACCTTTAGGAATGATTAATTCTGTTGCAGAATGAACTCTCTACTCTTTACTTAAAAAGTACATACAAACTTGACTTGGATTTTGATTTATTGAGTTGTAGAAAGGTATATTGTAAGCAAAATTTTGAAATATCCTTGTTTCAGTGAAAACATGATGCTAATAAGCATATTTTTCATGCAGGCATTTACAGAAAATAGCAACAATTATTCAAAAGTGGTGGAGAAGTTACTTAGGGAGACAACAGTATCAACTAATTGTGGAGGTAAATATAAAATTTGTATATGTTAGCAATTTGAATTAAAGTATATCCCATAACTTACTCACTTAGTGACATTTACATGAAGGTTAGAAATTGTTGATAATAGATATTTATATGAGAACAAAATTGGATTTAATTTTTTAGAATGACACCTCTTTTCAGAAGCCTTTCTTGATTTTTTCATGGACAATTGATTACTCATTTCTTTGTACCCAAACTATAGCAGACACTTTATTTTTGCTAAAGAACTTTTCACAGTGTATGCACTGTATGTATTTTTTGTTGATGGTTGTCTGCTTTCTCGATGATGAGCTCTTTCAGAGTAACTACCATTGCTTGTTCATTTTTTGACCATCAAAAATTTAGACTAATCCCCAGCTTGTAGTATAGTCAATAAACATTGGTTGAATTGAAACGCCAAAAATCAATTTTACAAAATATAAAAATAGGGCAATTTCTCTCTGTGCTATTTATCATTCTCCTTTATTGTCTGTTGGGATATTTTAAAGATTTCCCTTAAGATATGTAGCATACCATTATCCACTGATAAACATTTTTTTATTGAAGTATCGTTGATATACAATCTTATATTAGTCTCAAGTGTACAACACAGTGGTTCAACAGTTACCCATTTTATTAAATCCTCACCCCCACTATATCTACTGATAAACTTGCAGAAGTATATGAAAGTATGCCAACTTATACTTCAGTTAAGAGTTTTGGGAAGTTAAGAAAGAAATAATTTTCTTGATATAAAATGAGAAGGTTTCTAATCAGTGGCCTACTTCATTAATTTTCTGATTTGTTACTATTTTCCACTGTAATTGTTTAAATTTGATCTTCATTTATTCTTGATTTGTTGTATCTGAGATTAAAAGATATAAAAAGAGAAAAGAAAAAAATAACTAAATGATAACGGTTCAGCTTTAGCAAGAAAAATTTAAAACATGTTAAGAAGTTACAGGTGCTATTTGGAGGAAGAGCCTAATATTTTGTATTTAATGAAATAAGCTAAGCAATAATGTATGCAAGCAATAATGCTGGCACGAACTTTCTACCAGTGTTGGATTTCTTTCATAACAAGGTTTAAAATCACTGTGATGTTCTTATAAAGCAGCTCTGATATCCTATGCAAATTTTTATTATCCAAAGGTAACCTTGCTTTAACATGCTCACCTTCTTTACTATGACTTTTCCTCAATACTACATCACTCGTCCCCATATATTTGCTCTGTTAATTGTTTCAGTCATTGGTGAAAATGTTACTTAACACATTTATGGAGCTAAACCCAGAAGAAAGTCATTTACGTCCCTATCGGTAAACCTATTTCAGTGATAACTTCTCTAATTAGCATGGTTCTCTTGAGTTAAGTTCCTATTTTAATATTATATGTTCCCACTTAACTAATATGTGCCACTTAAGATTTTAAAAACCCACCAAAACCAATGAAAAGTTTATTCTTTTAATTCAACTTCTTTCATGTCTGCAGCGAAAGTAAAGTGCTTCTTATTTATCTCGTTAATTGTTAGCATGGGTTTCCTTGTCTGTAACCTAATCTTTTGCATCATCCACTTTTTAAGACACTTAAAAATTAACTTTTAAATTTTGAAATAATTTCAGATATACAGAAAAGTTGCAAATATAGTACTAAGAATTCCTATATCTTCTTCACTTGGATTTTCTCATGCAAGTGAAGAAGTTTGCTTTATCATTTTCCCCTTTCTCTCTCCATATATACATTTTTGGGGGATCTTTTTTCTTCTGTACATACACATTGTTATTTTGAACCATTTGAGTGAAAGTTGCAGAAGTAATAACCCTTTATTCTAAAGTTATCAGGGAGTATTTTCTATATAACTGTATTAAAATGATCAAGTCAGGAAATTGACATCTGTACTATAATCTAGAGACTCTATTCATATTTCACTGATTGTCCCAATAATGTCATTTATAGCAAGAATATCTTTTCCAGGGTACAAATTAGGACTTTTTACATTGTACTTAGTTGTGATATATTTTTACTCACTTTTAATGTACTTAGTCTGTCTTTCCTTTTCATGGCCTCATATTTTTGAAAAGTGTATTTTCAGATTGTTCCTCAATTTTGGTTTGGTTATTTTTCTTCATTGTTAGATTGAGATTATGCATTTTATCAGAAAATACATTTCAATAAATCATATTAGGAGCCACATGCTGTCAGGTTGTCCCATGACAATTGATGCTAACTTTGATAGTTTAAAATGATATCTCATACTGTAAACTTACTATTTTTATATTATGAAGGGTATTTCAAGATGTGTGTATATATCTTCTTTCTCATCAAACTCTTTTTTGCTAGGTTTAGCATGACTCTTACCAGAAACAGTTATTATTGTATTTGTCAAACAGGGATTTTCTAACTCTGTCATTTCTTCTTCATTTACTTCGTAGTGTTTTAGTATAAAAAAAGAGCTTTTCCTTCTTTCCCATTTATTTATTTATTAATAAATTAATAAATGTAAGTATGAACTAAGGAATTCCAATTTTATTCTGTGGGTTGTAATAAATTGCTGTCACTCATTGGTTTGGTGCCCAGATTGTTCCAGATTTGGCCAATAGGGGCTCTTCAGTACAATTTTTAATAGAATCAGATTACATAAACAGGATGACCAAAGAACTGAAGTATTTTCTATGGAGTAATAACCATCTTTAGCTCCATTATTTATTAGTGGTTGGGGATCTATGTCAACAGACAAGAGAGTAGAATATGTATGCATATGGCATTCCATGAAAGTTATTAACTTAACTTTCATTGCTGTAATTTCTACTCACAAGCCACCAATCCAATGGTTATGAATGATTGAGACCTTTTTTAAATCAAACATACAGGAATATATACATTTCAGTTACTTGTCAAAGTGTTCAACTTGGAAACCTATATTTATTCTAATGATCCTGAGGTTGTTGAAAAAATACTAAAAGTTCAAGTAATGAGCCCCCCCAGGTAAATTTGTTTTGTTATTTTAGTGTCTCAACTGGGTTTGAGCAAAAAACATTATCACCAAGCTATTCTCTAGAGTTAGATCTAACTATCTTTGGGCTCTTGAAAAAAAAGGTAGAGATTTTCCTTGATTCGTTCTTGATGGTGTTTAAAAAACCTATTCAGCTGTAAGCTATTTGGGGACAGGTCTGTTTTATTTATGTATTTATTTTTACCATTGTGTATACAGTGTCTAACAATCTCAATAAATAACATAATTCAATATTTATTAAATGAGATTAAAATGGCTGCCATTTACTGACTAACTAGAATGAAAGAAATAGTATACTAAGCATTTTACATACTTAATGTATATACCAGCTAAAGTCTATGAATATTATTACCATTTTATAGATGAAGAATTTAAACTCAGTGCTGGCATAATCTCTCAGAGCTCAGGTTTTGGAAAGCAAAGCTAGGGATGGAAAATCAATCACAAACCATCTGCAGCAAGAATGCATGAAAGGACCTGTTACTTTTCTGGGTTGGAGAATGGGACGTGAATTAAGAATATTGCTTGAATCTATGTTAATTGTCCTGTTTCACACATTGGTATACATTGCCACACATATACTCCTATATTAACTATGACTAAACCATCATTTCCCGAATTTATTCTATGTAAATTTTTTGACCAACAACTATATACAATAATAATAATGCCATATAGTATATGATGAAGTTATTAACTAAGTAGTATAGGTTAGTGATTTTTAAAACTTTAGTAACAGAACTCCTCTTTAACTAAAATCTTAGCAAAACTTTTAGCCCTATATATAAAACAAGTATAAATGTAGCTATTTTTGGAAGCTGAAGAAACTCAGCTGCTTGGACTCTTTCCCTGAGTCCTCTATTGCCACCTGAGCCATCAGAGTATGATTTGAAAGCGACTGATTTAATTTGCTTATCTGGAGAAAGATGACAAAAAATCTATGATACTAATTGCCTGTGGGGAATAGAGCTGAGTGCTTCAGGAATAAGCAGAGAAAAGAAATTTTTTTTACAAACTTCTTTTGTAGCTTTTGATTTTTAAACAATGCAAGTGTATTATCTATTAAGTAAATTAATTAAAAAGGAAAGTCAGTTGAAAGGGGACTCCCCCCACCAAACACAGGGACAGAAAATAAGGGCTCAGCTGGGGAGTTAATATTATCTCCAAAGGTGAAAGAAATGAGTCTTGAGCTGACCCTCAGGGGATCAGTAGATTGTAGACCGTGGACATTTCAATTAGGAACTGCATGAAGACAGTTTTAAACTTGGGAATGAGCATGGAAGAAAGGGAAACAACAAAGATGTTGGCCTAGATGGCTGTAGAGTTTGGAAAGTAGCAGAAGGTTAGTAGGGAGTGGAATGTGACTTTCCTAAAATCATTTCCTACATTTTTAAAGGAATAAAAACATTTTATACATTCATTGTTCAATATTTTCCAGCAAAAGTCTGTCAAGTATAAAGTGCAAGTATTGTCTTCATTTTATAGTTGGAGAAACAGTCTCCGGGAGATTGAATGACATACCTAATTCTGATCCATATGCTAGCTACTTACTACATGTCTTTTCTGGATGTCCCTCGGGTACTCCAAATCTACTCCTCTTTATATACTCCTTTATTCATGTGAATGGTACAGCCATTCAGCCAGAAATCCCGTCAGCTAGACTCCCCACCACCTCCTTCTCTCCATCCTCTGTCTCTGATCAGTCATCAAATACTTTGTACGTTTCCCTCAAAAAGTCTCTTAATTCCCATCTAAGCTTCATCACTTTACTTCACTCCTTTCCAGAGCAGACAGGATGAAGATCACACTCTTCAACACGTTAGGTTTTTCATAGTCTCACAATTGTTTCTTATCCAACCTCACTTCCTGCTATGCCTGTATAAATATACATTGGACATGTAAAACCATTTGCCATTGTCAAAATATTCAGTGTCCCACAGATTTTTTGCAAATGCTGTTCATTCTGTGTGGAATGCCCTTCTTCACTTTAACTTGCCTCCCGCTGGTCTGAATCCCTACTTTTTGTTTGCAGCTTTACTTAAAGACTTGCCCTCTCTGATCTCCTGAAGCTGAGTGTGGAAAGGTGGGATACTACAGATACTAGGTGTTCCTTCCTAATGCTTTGTTCCTGTAGGCATCAGTATCACTGTACATGTATTTACATCTCTCAGTTGCCTGGGATTTCTTATATGGCAGTGACTATTTATTGTATCTTAAAAGCATCATAGTAAACGTCATATAAAAAGCCTGCAGAAATTTTTGTTAACTGGATAAATGCATGATTCACAGGGATATAAATTGGAAGACTTTTGCTATGGCCAGTGTGGTGGTTAGTATCAACATTGTCCAAATTATTCACTACCTCCTTCCTCATACAAGAATGATTCATCCCGACCTATCCCATTGGTTTTGGGCTAGGCCATGTGAGCCGATGAGATAAATGCCATAGCCAAGGTGAAGCTTTAAGAGGCTTTTTCTCTCTCTTCCCTTCTGGCCCAAGAATGGCGCACTTCAGTCTTGGGCTGCTGCTCCGTCAGCCTTAGGGAGAAGATGAAGAGACATCTGGGGCATAGCTACAGGGAGCTTTAGCCCACATGTAATATGAATGAGAAATTAACTTTTGTTTTGTAAACTACCAACATTTTTATCTCAGCAAAGCTGATTAAGTGGTTATAATGTTATTGGATGTTTATAAGAAACATTCTGGATAGGGTTCTCAGTGAAGCTCACAGAAAGATGTTTCCAGCTTTTTGAGTTTGTCATGATGTTAGGACACCTCCATGTGGTGACATCTTGTAAGATGATTTTGCTCTTTCAGCAGAGTGTCTGGCATATCATCATTAACACTCAACAAATGCTCATTAAAGTGACCTATTGAATGCAAGCCTAGATTAAGAGTCAGAGCTGGAGATAAAGGTTTTTGAGCCATCATTATAAGATGATAGGATTTTCTACCTGATGGAAAAAGTCTCTGAAAAGTAGAGTGGAGGACCAACAACTGAAGCTAGTGGAATGCACTAGGTAGGATTCAGTCAGAGGAAAGGGAATTACAGATAGATAGTAAACAGAAAAGCAGAGACACAATATCACAGGAACCAGAGGAGAAAACTGAAAACTTGGTGTTGGCAAGAGTCTCAAATGTGACAAAGGTCAAACAGAAAGTTAACTATGAGAAGACAGAAGCCCTAGGATCTCTTCAGATACGTTCTGTATATTTAGACAGCCCTCCTCAAAATTCCACTATAACACAGTATTTCTCCCCAGCTTTTAAATAATCCTCACAGTGACCCCAAGCAGCTCACCAGGTTTTCAGGCAGCATGCATTCTTCACTACAGCGCCCTTGGCGACCCACGATTGTAGAGCCATCCTAGTTCTTCTGTGGTTTGGCTCTTTCTTGTTTCCCGATGACTATTGTTTTTGTCTGTTTTTAATTTCAACTTGCTGTTTAGGCCGTCCTGATGACTTTCATGCTGCTGTATTTGCAACATGACCCAAATTTGTCCGTCAAAGGGCTCCAGGGCCATGGATTCAGAACCTTGAAAAATCTTGTCCTGTGAGTGAGGGTGTGCTTTGATTATTGTATTTTTTTATTAACAACAAATTTATAGTCGCCCAGTGTGTGTGCTCCATGCACATGCGTTTCATACCTGCTGAACTCTTGCTATAATTTTACTGCAATCTGCTTTTCCCATTAGATACTCAACTGGTCCTACTATTTGGGGACCTTTCTTGTTTTCAACTGTATAATGTTCTATGTAGCTTTTCCTCACCACTGCCTGCTTTATTTCATAACTGGTGAAATGAAAATAGTCATTCCTATAGGTGACAGTACCAGAAAATATTCTTTAATCTGTCTCTTTTCCAGCATTAGCACTCTGTTCCCTTAGTGAATTCATCAATAATAGAACCTATGGAGGACAACTGAATAGATTTTCTTTTTAATATTCTTTTCTTTTTTATATTTTTATCATTATATTTTTTACATTATGTTTAATATAAAATATACTGTTGTTATCACCACATCCTAAAAGCACTGAGTATAAATCCTACCCTAACATACATGATAAATTCTATATGCATTATCATGAAATAAATATGTACAACAGTAGTCCTAAACAGCCAGTGTTATGCTCTTAAATTGAGATTGTTCAGTGACTAGCATATGTATGACAACTGTATTAATAGAATTTAGTTAAAGCTTTTTAAAAAGTGTATTAATAGCCTATGGTAGAACCAAGTAATTTATAAAGAGAGTTATAATTAAAAATAGACTATTCCTCAAATTATGAAAATAATTTACTGTATTGATGACAATCGAGACACAATATTTATATATGGCTTACTGTTTTACTACTTCTTACAAAATTTTCATATTTAATTTGTATTTGAAAGGGAGATAATGGAAAGAAATTTTATTGACTTTAACGGGAACAAAGGATGCCATGTACTAAAAAAAATCCATTATATTTTTTCATGGTAAATATCAGTAGTTCTTTTTTAATGATAATAAAAATATATAAAATACCGGTCACTGTTTTTAAAACTGAGATTGATAAGATTGCTTCTATAGACATTTTTATTTCTCTTTGTTAGATGAATAGGTTTTCTTCTACAGATGAGAAAATGCCCGGCTCTTTTTATCAATTTCTTTATAGGACTTCCAAGTCAGTTATAAGTTAATAAGGCAATATTTATCACCTTCTAGGGTCAGAGGAGAAAACTGAAACATAATACATTTTTTCCCTTCAGAGTCTTGGATTTTAAATAAATACCAAAGGCTGAATAACTTAGGACTCTGACTTGTTAATATTAATTTAAAACTTTATTAACATATCTTCATTATAATTATGAAATGAATTTAGATTTGGTTCAGCAGCTTTTGGATATTGTAGCAATAGCAACTGCAAGAAACAATGTCATTGGCCTTTAATATTTTTGTGGAAAAAGAAAGATTGTTTTAAAAATCAGCTGTTTATAATGACTAGACTGGTGTCAGATGCCAGCAAACAAGGCAAAGCGTATGCACAAAATACTCATGATTGTTTGATAATAAATCATCTTTATGATTATATTCAAAATTATGAAATAAGAATGGCACTGATGTGGAAAATAACAAAGTATAAAGCTCATCAGATCTATTATCCATATGTGCCTGCCTTCTCAGGGTTCCTTTGTCATCACTTTGATGCAAATATTTCCTCTGTATTGCCCAATCTGGCAAATAAAGCCAGTTGATCTGGTCACGTTTATAATTTATTCAAAATTTTTACAAATAAGTATTACTTTATATGTTTTGCTTTTGAAAATGATTGACCATTTCCTCCTTGAAACTCATCTTTTCTTGGTTTCCAAACTAAATGCTCAAAATAGAGGAAAGATTAAATAATCTCTGATATGTTCATGGAGCAAAATACCATTTAGCCGTGGCATATAAAAATATGTGATGAAGGAACTTAAACTGAAGAAAGGGAAATATTTGTACTAGATCTGTCTAAATTAGATGGAAGAACCCTTAATAGAAATTAAGCAACCCGGAATTTAAGGAGAGGAATTTGCAGTCTGAGTTTAAGGTTTAAGAGGGAGAACATTTCTAGTTCACAAGGTCTGGAACATGGCTATGGGCAAGTAAGACGAAACTAAAGCAAAGGTCATTGAGACTGAGAAAGGCAGGCAGTTGTGACATTAGGTAATTGAATGTGTTCTCTTTGTGAATTTGAAAAGTCTCAAGATAATGGCAGGAGGTGTGATGAAGAGTAAGACCTTTGGCTTGGCGTCAGAGTCTTTAGAGCTTGTGGTAAGAGGTCAGGGAGCACAAGAAAGAGGGAAAGAGGAGAGAGTGTAATCTGGAGACCTGAGGTGGGGGGACAACACCAAGAGGGGAAAGAGAATGATGAATGTGAAAAGTTGGAGATTAAAAAGTAAGGTTGTTTTTTTGTTGTTGCTATTTGGGTTTTTGTTGTTTTTAAAGGAATACTTCCTACTGGTTTGAAATGGTTTGAAAGTATCCATTGGAACTAGGAGAATGCCAGTTTCTTACAGTTGCTGGTACTTGGAGTAGGGGAGAAAAGATAGTTTCTCCTATAAATGCTTTCAAGAAAACCAGGAAAGATGGGCTTTGGACCCCTAGAAAAGAATGGTAAGACATTTCAAGTAAGGGGAGTAATATGGGCATGGAAGAAGGAAAAAATAATAATTTGATCCGATTGAGTTTGAAAGTAATGGAGTGCTAAGAGATAGGTGAAACAAAAAAAAATTGGGACCTGATTGTGGTGACCTTTGAGTGTCACATGGCCTCTACGTGGTTCTCATTTATTCTCCACTCTGCATTGTAATTCACCTGCCAGAAAGAAAAAAAGAAAGAAACTCAAATACGAAACATAGTCCCATCAGTAGTCATGGTCCTGTCCCACTGAAGAGCATCCCTGTCCAGAAGGTCCACATGGGTATTAACCACTTAGAAAATAATTTATGTTTTTAAAAGCAATACATCATCCTCCAGGAAAGAAAAGCAAAAAGCCTTAAAAAATTGAGCTAGGTGACATGGCAAAAGCCACACAGCTAACAAATGGCTGGTTTAGTGTTCAGATGCTGGTTTTCATCCCAGGAATGTCTCCTTCTCTATCTGTTGTAAATACAACATATCAGTTGTGTTTATCCCTCTGTCTGTCTTTTCTTTCCCCCCACCTCCTTCCCCTTTCTTTGTTTATTCAGCAATCATTTGGGAACTTCTGTAATTGAGTATCATATTTCCATTACTATGAATCAATGACATTTTATGCTTGGTTCTCATCCCAAACCTTTAGTTTTCCCTTTTAAAGTAAACATGGTATCTCAGTGATTAAAAAGGAAATGAATACATAGTAAAGAAAATTTTAAAAATATTATTTGCTGAAAAATTACAATAACCTGCGATTCTTGGATAGATTATGAATATTTGGTAGATAGGATGTACTTTGCTTATCCAACTCCTTGTAATGGTAAAACAAAATTTTAGGACAGTATTCTAGAAAATAATATTAAGAAAAAGGGTTTTCATATGAGTTATTTTTTGACTCTTCATTTAACCAAAGGATAAATATTAATATAACAAATAATCATCATTGCTCAGACGGAAATATAAAGACATAAATGAAATTTCACAAATTTTAAACTATCTAAATGTGTCTCGTAGATAGCTTATGGAAATGCACAATTCATATTCACAAATGATTTTTTATGGTGTTTTTTAAAATTGTGGTAAAATATGCATAGCATAAAATGTACCATTTTAACTGTACTGTTCAGTGGCATTAAGTGCATTCATTGTTATGTATGTATTCAACTTGATAGATACTGTTATTCATCTTCAAAAATACTCCATCATGTCAAATGGTAACTCTGTACCCACTAAGCAAACACTCCTCTTTCCATTAAAAAATTCCCCCCCAGTAACCACTATTCTACTGTCTGTCTCTGTGAATTTTCCTATTCCAGATACTTTATATAAGTAGAATCATGTAATGCTTTTCTCATTTTTTTTTTAGGAGATACTTTCAAAACTATCTGGGCTAAAGAACTGAGAATAAATGTAACATCAATTAGTGGTTCACATGAGATTGATATGCTGGAATCAAAGTGCTTTTCCACCTCTTAACTATAAAACTCAGAATTCTTTGGCTTTAAAGCTAAGAATAAAATTTAACCTCATACATATTATAAATTATTTTTATACATATTAAAATTTTACTCATAGTTAAATTATGTACTTATAGCCATAAAATGTGTGACAGCACTACTGATGATCCCTTTCATAATGACCGTCAGTCATGTCCCAAGCACCTTAAATACTTTGTCTTACTTTCATCTTCACAACAACTGTATGACATATACAATATCCCACTGTGTAAGGATGGAAATCAAGACTGGGAGACTGACTAGCTTAGACCACACGGTTGCTAAAACCAACACCAGGGATTGAACTCAGTTCTATGGCTTGAAAGCTTATAAACATTCATTGCTGCTAATTGAACTGTAATATGATAAAGGAGCATCTTTTTCTGAACCCAATTTTTTTCAAATATGTAATTTGTAATATGTTTATTCTGTATAAAAATATCTAATGGTCATATCTGCCTCAATGCGACTTGAAGAAATATATTAAAGTAAATATTTTAAATTCACCTTCTAAGCCCATGAATTATGCTTTGCTTGCTATAAGGAAGAAAGTGAATTTAAAATGAAGTTCATTTGTAAATAACATATTGCAGCCAACTGTTTCTTAATTGCTCAGACTGTTGATGAATAATCTAGCCCTGCTGCTCTCCACAGACAATTTGCTTTGGATCAGACCAGGCAATTGAAACAATACTAATTACAGTGAAACTCTTTTATATAAATTCCTGTTTGTTGTGGGGAAGAAAACCTCAATATAAGAGGTTAAAGCACTTTTCTCTGATTTTTGTATGAAATATAACAGCTATTCCCTAAGCTTAAGTTGTATTAGTCAAATGAATTTTGAATGAATAAAAATAAAGTTGTATTTTGTATTGAAAAACATATGTATTTCATTGTTTTTACTGTTTATTATTGTACTGTCATGAATTATATTAATTTTATATTTTTAATTAAAAGATAGAACAGATGTAGTTTCACTGAAATAAGCTATGTTGCTAAATGACTATTTACTATAACAGAGATGTGTATACTAATAGATAAATATGTCTCTACTAGAAAGAAACCAGACTTTAGGAAGTCTTCACTATATCAGGGGATTTGCTGTAACATGATATCATTGTATTTATGATTTTATGGTGTTAAAATTAATATTAAATGAAACAAAATTCCCAAGGATTCCTCAGGAGGCAGCTAAGTACATAACATTTTGTACAGATGGTTGGAAGGCACAATTTTGCTCCATCACTGCATCCATATCCTTGAACGATTTCAACTGAAGACAGCATTTCTTTGAATTTTTCATTAAACTAGACGTCTTGAAATATGAATTCCTTTTATGTTTCTGTGAGTTTTGGCTAAAAGAACCCCAGTGAATAAATCATACAATACTACGTGTCACCAGCACTTGTGAATATTTCTGCTTTGTTATTCTATTCTCAGTAGAGCACCATTGATTATCAAACTCAGCGGAGAGCATTTTATGATCATATATCTCCATTAGCTCCTAGTTTGACTACCATAGATTTTTCTGGTTAAGCCTGCATTATGTATTAGGAAGCATATCTCTTCAATACAAAGCTTGATTTCATTTTTCTAAGCCTGGAACTCTTATTATGTATTATGTATAAAGATTCTTATCTTTTATATGTAAAAATAGGCTGCACTGTCTTTGTGTAACTGAAATATATGCCATCTTTTTTTCTTGATTCACAGATAGCATATTATACTATGAAGATGAATTTCTACAATGCAATGGCTGTCAAGGTAAATATTTCTTCACTTGTTAAACAAATGAAAAGTCAATTGTGCCTTGAATTCACTTTTAATAAAATGAGCAAACCAGAATAATGCAGATTTGACTGATACACTAATGGTAAAGATAGAAAAGAGTACACAGTTAAAAAGTTGGTTCTACTACATAATCTTGGCAGTATTAAAAATTAGAATAAAATGTAAAACATGTAATTATCAGTGCTTACGTTTTAGAATGTTAAATATCTCTGAGCCATAAGTAGGGAAAGACCGTAAATATTAGTGAAGCAATGTATGAGTTTCCATATGTCATACAGAATATTGTGATAAATAGAGGAACATGGTTTTGGAATATATGATTTCTGCCCAATACAAATCAATTAGAAATTATTCATATGATTTAACAGTAATAAAGTCAGTTTCTAGCTTCAAGGTTTTATTTCTTTCATTTCTGTCATTCATTTTTGTGTATTGTGTATTAGTTTGTGTAGTATAGCTGAAATAAGTGATTATAAAGCTTACTTGGTTTCTGCACAGATTTTGGGAATACGCACAACAGTGAGTATTTTTTTGTGTGTCTCAGACAATATAATAATAGCTTAATTATGAAGTAATTATGGAGAAATTACCTAAGTGAATTTCATTTACCTCTTTAAAACCTATGTTCCTTTATTATATTCTTTCTCATTAATCTGTTAGGTCTTACTTCTGCTAATAATGGATTTTATTTTGGGTAAATCCAGGTAATAAAATACCTTCTGAAAGTTCTGTGTTGAATTATGACAGGTAAATTAACATTAGTTTTGTTATTTAGACTGATTTGGGAAGAGTGCTTTCTTCTACAGGTATGAGTGTGCTGGGCGCCTAGCCCAGGGATTGTATCAGGGGATTTATAGTCTCCAATATCTATCTTATCTGTCCACTTCTCTGTTCTCCTCTAGTTTACAAAAGCAAACCAAACAAAGCAGATGTTTTATTTCTTTTCCTGAGCCAGAGACGTAGACTCCAGCTGCAATGGGCTATTTATCTTTCTTAGTAATATAGGGAAACAATTGGATTTTTCTCTTTTAATGGGAATACTTGAGTCTGAGAGTTTAGGAGATTTTGATTCTCTCTGTACAGCCCTGCTAAAGACTTAACCTCTGAGCCTAAAATACTGTTAGGTTCTTTCTTTTCCTGCTTACCTCTTACCAAATGTATCTGCAAAGTAAAAGCAATAGATGACTGAGAACCTAAAGCAGCTGGTGACCAGACTTAGATGTCCCTATAGATCACTAGAGGAGACAGAGGCACAGAAGACAGGATTAGAAAAAATGTATTCCCTTGTCTATTGTTTAGCCCCAGATCTTCATCTTGAATTTTGATGTGGCTGGAATGATTAAGATTCCTTTTACATACACTAGGCGTATTTAAGGAAGCCACCTGAATTCAACCCACCTGGAAGGCAGTTCCTGACTTATCCTAACATCACACTAAAAGCTGCATTCTCTAACATCATTGCCCAGTGTCATCTTGTCTTTGATTTGTATCAACAGACAATATTGAACTTAACCTGAGTTTTGTAATCCTGGAACACAGCAAAGTTTTAAAAATCCCCCATCTTTTTGTGTTCCCAAAACAGTTTACTAAAAAAGAACCACCCTTCCGTACATGATTTAGATAAGAGGCAGGGTTGCCCCCTTGTTTACCTATGACAAGCCCAGATGCAACCCCCTTCTTCACCTCCCAAATGATTAGCTAAACTGCTTGTACCCATTGATCATTTGGAAAAATGTATTTATTCACCAAACTGGGGTTAAGCTTCTCTCCTTCTCCCAGGTCCCTGGGAGACTTTATTCAGGATATAGTGTCTCCTTAATACCTCCCCCCAGCTACAGGCTGGCTTTAGGGTAAGACTTGCTGTGATCTACTCTGATGATGCCACCCTTTCATCCCACTTCCCCACATCAGGTTCTTTCTAGCCTTGTTTACACCTTCCTATAAAAGAAAACCTCTTTGCCTAATCCTTGACATGCTTTAGAATCTTATGGTCAAAGCATTCTCCCTATTGCAATAGTCCACCTCCATTTATTGCAGCAGTCACTCACCCTTTCAATAATTCTTTCAAACAAGGTCTCTCCTTTCTATGTCCAAATTTGTTTTTTTATTTGACACATTCTGGGAGAGAAGAGTAGAGGTGAGGGGAAGGAAGACTTGAGTATTACCTAGAGGTTGGAATGATCCATTAAAAATGCTCAGGAATTTTTGTGAGGCTATGTGGAGTATATAAATGCCACAGTGGGAAATGCATAATAGAAACATTTCTTTAACAAAGGTGGTCAAAGACTTCCTTCAGAGGCTGGGATGAGTTAACTAGGTAACAGACCAGGTACTTCTTGTTCCTAAGATGACGTGTTGGGAATGAGGCTCACTTGCATAAAGGCCAAACTGATTGCTTAGCCAAGGTGAATTTTTAACTTTGGTTGATCACAGTGACCAGAATTGAATTCATGTGTAAGAGGACTTGGACAAATTTATTTGTAAAGTGGATTTTTGCAAGATGGTGCTTTGAAAATTTTGCTCTCTGTGGGTGTGAGTGGCTGAAAAGACCAATGTGTGGTCCACATACCTTCATGTTGTACACATCTGAAGGTTACAACTCTAATTGCGTATCAGTTTAAATTTCTACAATCTGCATTCTGCCTTTTCAGTTCATAAGCTACCAAGTAACTTTGTTCAAAATAACTGCCCTTTATATTTCTTAATTGTGGGTAGCTGTGACTGTCCAGGAGGAAGAATTTCTAAGAGTAATAGATGACTGTCAAAAATCTTTATGTTCAGTAATATTCAGACAGATATATTCCCTCAAATCATGAATAGGACCTTCACATACAATAGAAAAGAAAGAAAAAGAAACTTTTGTCTTAATTTACCTCATATACTGAGCCAATGGCAAATTATGTATTTGACTATTGACTCCTAGCATAGCAAATAAATTATATTCAATTGCCAAAGAGGCTAGTGGAGCATTATTGATAAGAGAGGATTTTTTAAAATTCATTTTTATCCCATCCATCCTAAATAGATGTGACTTTTTACAATTAAGAATAAACTTTATGTATATAATTGTTTTTATGTAGTAGATACGCAATCCTGATTTATTGCATTTATTTTGTAAGGGTCACCTTTTCTCTAAAGACTTTATGATTCCCCTACCCATGTAGAATTGATCACTCTGCTCTTTTTATGTTCTTATTTTACTATCAACATACTTCTGTTATAGAACCTGTAACATTTTATTATCCTTACTAATTTACGTTCCTGTATCCACTTCCCCCAATAACCCCCCCCACACACACATACACACACACACACACACACACACACACACACACACACGTAAGTCCCTTGGGGCCTGGATCCTATCTTCTTAGTATTTGTATCTACAGTTCCTAGCTTATAGTCGGTGGTTAAATAAATGGCCCTGAATAAATCAGTGACTGTTGGTTCATTCTTTTCTAAACAAGGAGTAAAAAAGTCATTTGTATTAAATGCTTTTTGTCTAAATTCCTCTGTGCCCTTGTTGGGAATTATTTAAGGCTTTGCTTGGGGATCTTTAAAGCTTTTCTGCATAGGCTATGTGGAATGGAAAAACTGGACATCGTGGGGGAATAGTTGGTTAGTGCTATTTACATGTGAATTAAAGAGCTCTTGAACTTTGGGGCCTTGCCAAAGTATCATAACATGTCCAGGTTTGAAGGAGGTTTGCTATGATATAAGCTGCTGTCAGAACCCACAGTTTACCTATATAAAACCCCTGTTACTGATTTGCTGCTGGGCCAGTGACAGTCAATTAATACAGCAATAAATTGCTCAGTAAATTTTTATCTTAGCTCCTAGGGCCCTATTCCTCCTGTTTCTCTGTTTGACACTTTATTGCTTTTTTGGTCTTTAATTTGACTTTACTCCAGATTAGGTTCTGCTTTTCCTCCAGCTTCTTGACTACCACATTATGGAACTCATTTAAATTTGGCCCCCAACTTTTTTCTCAGTTCTCTCTCTTTGAACAGCTTTTGATATCTTTAAAAAATGCTATAAGCTGATTCTCTTGTTCAACTCATTTCTCTCCCTGTCCTACCTATCTACATGTACAATTGTGTATCTTTTTATAGCCTGGCGTGGAACTGCCCCTCCATTTCTGATGCTAGTGAGCGTCTACTTAAGCACTTGGGTATCACCTGAAGCCCACCAAACACTGGGCTTGGTGAAGGGAAAATTACTTGATGTGTAAAAAAAACCGACCCCTATGTCCCAGACAATTCATGAGCATCCTTACTGGTAGTACATTTCACCTAGGGAATTCTAAATTTGGTGATTAGTAGAATATTAAGTCGAAGCATCCCAAGTCAGCATCAGAAGCTCCCTTTTGGGCAGAACTGGAAGGCTTAGAATGAAAGACTCCACCTTGTAAGAGAATACTCAAGCTGCGGCCTTCACACATGGCTATTGCTAGCATCGGGATTTGTCATCTGTCATAACCCTAGATGAAACACCCTTTTTGCTACAACTTTAAATGAGTTTTTGTATAGGATGTGGCAAACAATGAAAAAGAATCTGTCATTTCTTTCCTGTTTGTACCCAAAGGTGCAGATAACGCAGATTTTTATGATCCAAGTCGTATTTGGCTGTATTTGCACCTCCACCATGCGTGTTTTGGACCCTGAAACACTAATGGGAAAAAAAAGGGGGACTCTAGCTTTGTTAAAACTTTAAGAGCCCCATAAAATTGTTAACCAGAACCACTGTTTTCTACTGCTAATCCTTCTCTTTATATATTCACTCTGAAAATACACAGATCTTCAATAAACTGAACCCAATGAGGATATATAGTTTGGCACAGAGTTGGAAAGTTAACAAAGGTAAACTCTCTGTGGCTTACTTCTTCCTTGGAAAAGTCTCCGCTGGGTTATCTCACACAACTTGAGTTCTCTTCTGCTTGCCTGTCCTGGGATTACTGGCACAGTATCATAGGGATGCAAATATCAGTAAGTGCTAATATGTAGTACCTTAGAGATCTTTTTTAAAAAAATCCTATTAGACTTTTTCCTTTCAGTTTCAAAGATCTATGAGGAATGACAATGGTAATCTAAACTTACAGAGTTTCAAAAAACTGCAGATGTAATTGATTGTTTCAGGAAGAATTCCTTTTACCCTGGAAACCTTGTACATGTTGTAAGTGGACCCACCCACTTGACACTTAAAACGACATGGATTTGAACTGTGTGGGTCTGCTTGTACACAGATTTTTTTTCCGTAGGTATACAGTACCTGTAATTGGGTGTAAAGCAGCAGATTCCACTGGTGTTATGGTAGATAGAAATGGAAAAGGAAAAATGTTGTACATAGTGGCCTGCACTGGGTCTGAACCCATGCCAACTGAGCTAACTGGCCACTATCTGGACCAGAGTGAAATGCTGGGATCTGAGAGGAGCAGAGGAGCGGAGGCCTGGGTCAGACAACTGGAAGGAAGCAGGGAACCTGCCCCTTCAAAGTGCTCCTCTCCCACCCCGATGTACCTGCAGGCAGGTGATAAACCTGGCAGGGACAACTAGAGCAGCTAATTCACCCCCCTGCTTCTTCTCTTTTTCTCTGTTGGACTCTACAACTCCCCCATTTCTTTTCTACTTTTCTTCTCTTTGTGGCATCTGAAGTTAATTGACCCATTTTATATACGGTAGGGTATTTAGTAGTTAAGTTTCGAGAAGTCAAAAGTTATACCGAGGTTTTCAATTTCTTGGTGGGTCAGCACCCCTAGCCCCCGTGTTGTTCAAGAGTCAGCTGTACTTAATGGTACTCTGCTAGATTCTGTAGAATCTCAACTGCTCCTTTATTGTTGCAGTGATTTTAGATGAGTTAACTTCAAACTAGTGGCCCAAAATGTTTTAGTCCAGATAGAAATCCTTACTTTGGAAAATAAAAACTGTAATTACAAGATGATCGCTAGACTGAAGATCACTTAAAACAACCAATTTGCAAAATAACCGTGTCATTGTGAAATGATTACATACATTTTTAGCAAAAGAAAGTATAAAGTCAGGTAGAGTGGAGAAACAGAATATTAAAGAGAAGAAACTAAATGGAATCATTATTCAGAATCTTCTCCTAGCTAAAAATACCTAGTTAAGATTTACATTCACACGTATATGTTTTTGACATAATAATGCTGTGACACCTAGAATGAAAATTTGGATATTACTATTTTTTAAGCACCCAATCTTTGAAAATTATTAAACCCACTCTTTTTGTGCTCATTATGGGCTTCTAGAATGTTGAGCATTCTAATAAATCAAAGGATAATTCTGAATTAAAACTCTGCTTGTATGCTCTCTTAAACATTTAGAGCATTAATAGTAGGTAGGTTATTATCAGTGAACTTGTTTTCCACATCTTCATTTTAATTTTAGGTAAGAAACAGTTTTCTCTCTTCTTGTAACTTAAGGTTACTATGAATTTTGAGGAATGAAAGTAAAAGCAATGGAGGGAAAATCTTTTCTATGAGCAGATGGCTTTTGATATATCAAGGTTTTGCCATTTGTTTTAGTGCTTAAAATAAACATTATTTATAAGACCACTTAGATTTTGATGTTACTTAATGAGGAATATGCATCATTGATTTGACTAGCTTAAGAGGTCATTTAGAACTTGCCCGTTAACAAGCTGTAATCTGCTGAGCACACAATGACTTTGTTTAAAATTATCTATTCAGAGCTGATCAATGACAATAATTGTTTTATACCAATCACTTCTGAAAGTTGCTAATTACTTTGAAGGTCATGAATACTAGCCTTGTTTTTTACAAGTCGTAACCCATTCACCTTGAAATGAAAAAGAAATGTTATCGGAAGTCATCTTGCCCCATGAAAGTACTTTTTTTAAATTGTAAAGTTTTTCACTAGTACTGGGATATAAACTGGAAATTTAGACAAAATTTAAGATGTCCTTTGTTACTATAACAGGAAGTATAGTAGAATCTCAGCTATTTTGTATCTTATTGTATCATTTAGCTGTTGGTTAAACCTGACTCCTTATAATGTAAGAAAATGGTATCTGTTAAGTTAAGGAACAATTACAATCTTCCTCTTTACATCCATAAGATGTTTAGTGGAAAAAGCCTGGCTTTAGAGTAAGACAGGGCTGGGCTGGTATCCTGACTCTGCCATTGACTCTTACTGGTTATGTGAACTTGATCTAGTTACTCAACCTCAGTGTCTTCATTTTTAACATGGCGATCATGTTCACAAGGTTATCATGAGAATTAAAGCAGTTAGCATAATACTTGGCACATTCATGGATCTCAATAAATTTTAGATCTTTCACTTCACCAGTTGGCAGGATTTTCACCCAGACACCTAATTTCTTTGCCGCTCTTTTTACTCACCTTTAACAAAGCCACTTAAGATGGATTGATTTTACTTTAATATGGATGAGTTGTGATTTGTTACCTTAACCATCACTTATTATGTGCTTTAATGCCAAATTGTGAAAAAAGGAGTTGTCTTCGAAAGGCACTGTAGCCTGGTCTCGGGTAGGCGTCCAGGTAGGCAGGGCACCGGAAGACCTGAGGACACACCGACTATACAGGTGTGGTCGGTGCCGTTTCTAGTACGTGTTGGGTTTGGAGTAGGAAGGAGCCCACGCCACTGGTTTCTTTTAGTACCTTCTCTATTGGCACAGTTTTTTAAGCCAACTCAATTTTTTGTAACTTCAGACAGTTCTTCTCACAATGGGCATCCCCATCGCCCTGGTGTGATCTGGTCATAAATCGCCATCTTCCTGTTTTACCGCTCAGTATTCCAGCGTGTGTCGTTTATGTTTTCTGGCACACTTGATCTTATTTTATTTAGAATTTAATGATTTCATGTGATAGGTAGACCCTCCCTTACCACTATTTGATATCCTAGTATTTTCCTATGCTTCCTGACTCACTTGCATTGCTGATGATGGATTTTTCTGTCAGTACTTTTGTTTACAAGTGTTCTTTAGTACAATTATTACTGTATATACAATAAAAGTATGCTGAAGCATTTGAAACCATGCAACCAGCTGTACCTCTTTAGGCAATTATTTAGCCTAAGTATCAATTTCTTGTTATATCAAATAAGGCTAAAAATAATCTCTACCTCAGAGTGACACTATAATGATAAAATTAGATAAGCCAGAAAATACCCATTTACTTGCATGTATGATTTATACATGTATACATATCCCAATTGTTTATTCTTTTTTATTAGGAAAGTGGTTTGCATCATTCCTCATCTTTGTCAGCAGTAATATGATTTTGGTCAAATTAGAGGGAGATTTTGAAATTGTGTATATAATTTTTAAAAATTAATTTTTCTTTATTTAAGGAATTAATCTCTAAAATAAGATCATTTAAAAATATCTGGAGAGACACATTCTGTAATGTTACACTTGCTATTCTTAGTTTTACTTTTTAGAATTACTGTCTCTGATTTAACTGTACCTACAAGCTGTTTTGCACATCTGCAATTATTTTAGTCATTCTCATACTGAGGTTGACTGAAACACTTCAACATCTTCACATTTAATATCTAAGGTTGTAAAATACCTTTTTAAGACAGAGAAAAATAAAGGACCAGAATTTAACTCAAGCATTTTTCCTGCTTATTCTTATAGATCCAGCTTTCACAAGTTATGAACATTTTTAATTGAACATATTTAGTTTAAAAAGCACAGCCTTTTGGGATAAAACCCAATAGACTAAAGTATAGTCTTTATATTATTTACACTTTCCTATTTTAAAAAATGTTTAATATAGGATATAACCAATAATATTATAATATCTTGATATGGTAATCGGAGGAAATATACTTTTACCCTTACTGGGGCAAGCATTACTAATATATGTAATTACCAAGTCACTCTATGTTGTACATCTGAAACTAATATAATATTGTATATCAACTTTATTCCAATAAAAAATAATGTTTAGAGAATATATGGGTGATTTTACCTTAGCTAACTGTGCAAAACATTGTAAGGACTTCATATCCAAACAGGGAATCACTCATAATATTTATATAATTCATAAATAGGTGTAAACTGCTGGAAAACTTTAGGGAATGAAGTTAGATCTTTATGCAAGATGAAGTTAATGGGTTTGTTTTTTCAGTTTTTGCTATTTCTTCTTCCTCTACTCTTTTAAAGGGTTGAGGTATTCTCTTTTTTCATTTTCCATAAAATTAAGATCTATACATTATTATTTTTGTCTTGAGTTTTTCTAATAGAATTGTATTAGTGAAGAAAGAGCATAAGTAGATTTATTCTAATGCTTACTGGGTCATTATAAGGCATCTACTTAATTATTTTCTGTTAGAGCCCGAACATCGCTCTCATCTAAAAAACCCCAGATACTGTCAGTGAAAATGTTCATTCACTGAAAATTGCAGTTCACTTTATTCCCAGTTCTGTATTGCAGTGATGTGGAGAATGTGCTCTCTAAAGGTCTAGTTTGATTCCTGGATCCATCACTAATAGCTGTATAATTATGGGAAAATTATGTAACTTAGCTTTTTAGCAGTTTTCTCATCTATAAATAAATTGTTAAGAGTATCTCATAGGAGTGTTCTAAAGATTAAATGTATAAGTTCAAGCTAAGCCTTTAGAATAGCCTCCCACATAATAAGAACTCAATAAATATTAGCTATTAATATTGTTAAAGAAGTATTAAAATGTCATGACGAAGATACAAGGCAACATTTTGTTTAAAGATTTGAATACCAGTGAATTTAAACACCCCATTTAAAAAATGAATTTCACTGAAACCAAATACAAATCTTCAAGCCAGTTGGTGTTGAACAAAGAAAGTTGGTTTGGTCAGGAAGTGGAAATGATAGGAATTGGTAAAACAAATTTTTAATCATTCATTAGTTAATTTCACATCTGTTACTTGTAAAACAATTATAAATGTTTTAAAATAAATTGTAATCTATAAGTAGGATTTTATTGTTACAATATTTTATTATAAATCTGTGAGTACCACCTACATTAATAACTATATATACTGTTATATTAGTGGAAAATCCTAAGACTATATTTGATATGAGTAATCATCCATCACTACCTTGATTAATGTTCATCATTACCTTGAAAATGTTCACTGGCATGTTCTATCTTTTTATTTATTTTAATAGATTCAGAAGCGATGGCGAGGCTATAAGATTCGGAAATACTGCTTTAATTATTTTTATTTGAAGGAATACCTGAGAACTGTTTCAGAGACCAATGATGCAATTAGGTGGGTAGTATAATCACTGATTCACTAGTGAAAATTTTAGGAAGGCTACCCAGTGGATGTGGATCATTGATATACTTAGGAATACTTTCTGAAACTCAGTGATATTTTAGACAGAAACATTGATGAGATGCAGATACTTGATTCTATTCACCTTAAAAATGTATTTTTGTTATATTTTTAAATATCTCTACTCTTAACTGTAAATCAGATTATTTATGTATGTCGTAGGCCCATCTTGATTCTGTGCAAAATAGGTCAGTTGTAGTAACATTATCTCAATCTGAGGTGATTTATCTGTAATTTGATTCCAAAGATGAAACTTTAAGTATGATAAGCCTAAGATATATTTTGAGAAACATGTTCAATAGCAAAAACTCGCATCTCAGTTGAGAAAATATGGAGTATATTTAAATGGACTGCTTTACTGTCAGTTTTTATGTCACTGAATGCATAGAAAGACAGCACACCTGGATTCAGGCCGCAGGATGATATCTTCTGTAGGTTTCTGCAGAGTAAAGTTATTGTAATGCTACTGAGTCAGGTTTACTAAGGTTCTATGTATTAATTCTTCATAATTACTTCAAAAATAGTGTTTTCCTCTTGTAATGTGCCCCATTCTAATAACATATGTGACTATATGCCTGTAATATATTTAGATAAAAAGGAAATAATAATTAGTAATAGTTGGCATTTATGTAATTGTTTTAATTTTTTCCACATATATTATTTTACTCTTAAAATTTTTTGAGCTAGAGAGAACAATTGCCAATAAATTGTTAAAAGTTTTGTCTCAGACCATAAAATTATATATATTCTAAGAAATATCTAAAAACTAATTTCCAGCTTTCAAATTTCTCACATATTGGGTGCATACAAAAGAAAAGATCTGGTCTCTGGAGAGTGCATATAGGGAATTTGAGAAGTTCATTACTTTGGAAACAGCCATAAAGGTTTGAGGAAGTTGCAGTAGGCTTTCCTCAAAGGGAGAAGTTGGAAAACTCAGAAACATGTGGGCCATAGGGGACTGCTATTTAATTTCTAACTAAGAAATCCAAAGTTCTAGAGATTGGCTGGCTGGCTGCAAATGGCAGACCTGAGCTTGTTAGGGAGAAAGAGCTAGTAGAATATACAAGAGAAGGAATTTGAGCAGGGCTGGGGCTACGATGAGGCAGCTGCGGCCCTGAAGGAACAAAAGGAGGCGCTTATTATTAGCCAACCCTAAACTTGAACAACCCTGAGAGTGTATCCTTAAATCTGACATTTTAGAGGCCTCACTTGCTTCACCCTAGTCCCATTCCTGAAGAGAAGGTTCTCAAAGCAATTTTGGAAAGGCCTGTATCTTCTATTCAACACGTTTCCATTAATCCTTATTTTCTTCCTGATTTTACTGGCAATATCTCTAGTCACCAGAAAGTCTGTTCTATCAGTGCTGATAATTAGGTTTGGTGTGGTATTCTTTATCATATAACAGATATAGTCTTTATTTCTACAACTCTTAAGAGTTTTTAAGCCAGAATAGAAGTTGAATGTAACAAATGCTTTCCATCATCAATCAATATAATTATATGTAATGTTTCTCCTTTTTGACCTATTAACATGTTGTAGAATGTATTTTGATTAATAGATATACTAATATTAAACCATCATTGTGTTTGTTCTAGGACTGTATGTAACTGGGCCATTGCTTCTCTTCTGATTAACACTAAATTATATCAATATTTTATACAGGATACTTATATCTACTTTTGTCTGCATGGTTAATTGTAATTTTCTTTCATGTGTTGCAATTCACAGTTCATGTTATCAGATTTTTACTGTATTAGATTAATTGAGTTGATTATATGGCATGGGGATTATTTATTGAAAAGGAAAAACACCTCTGTTTTATGTCTATTCAACACTACTCTCAACGCATCAAATCTCCAAATATGTGGGTTTTCCATACCAAGCAATTCTCAGATACCAGCTAAGTGTCCTATAATTTAACTCAGTTCTGACATTATCTGCCTGGAAATAGAGTCAGATTCTTGAAGTTAAAGGCTCAGTCTCACAAGACTGTTTCCCTGTACCCCCAACTTCAGATGCCAGTTACAAGTCCCTGTTGTAACTGTGGGTCTCTAGTTTACCCACAATTTCTATCCAATTTGGCTTCAAATTAGAGACTCCCAGGACTTCCTCCTGGGGAGAATTAGCTAAACTTACAGCCCCTCTCCCCATGCCAGAGGTCCAGGGGGTAGAGCAGGAAGTTCTAGTCTCCTAATCACATGACTGGTTCCCCCAACCTGAAGGAACTCCAAGCTACTGGTCATCTAATTAACATGTAAAAAGACACTACTTTGGGAAAATTCCAAGGGTTTTGGGAGCTGTGTACCAGGAAACAGGGATGAAAACCAAATATATATATTTTTTATAAATCACAATACTTTCAATTATGTTAATATTAATATCTTATGTCTAGGTTAAAGTCTCTCACGTGATTGCAGTCAAGCTGTCAGTAAGAGCTGCAGTCTTATGTGAAGGCTCAATTGGGGACAGATCCACTTCCAAGCTCACTCACATGGCCTCACTTTCTGTAGCCTTTGGCCACCTGTGCCCCTCAGTTTCTTGTCAAATATGCTTCTCTATAGGGATGTTTATAACATGTAAATAGGCTTCTCTCAGTGTGAGTGAATGAGAGAACATGGAAAGCATCCAATATGGAAGCCATCATCTTTTGGTAAGCTAATACCAGAAGTTGACATCCCATCACTTTTTCTGTATTCTGTTCATTTAAAGCAAGAGACTAGGTCCATTCAACAGTCAAGGGGATGAATACCAGAGCAGGATGTTTGAGGCCATTTTAGAGGCTGCTTTCTACA
Source organism: Smutsia gigantea (assembly GCA_032199065.1). Classification (NCBI taxonomy): domain Eukaryota; kingdom Metazoa; phylum Chordata; class Mammalia; order Pholidota; family Manidae; genus Smutsia; species Smutsia gigantea. Next base: position 225,262 of record JAVSCE010009924.1, read on the forward strand.
CTGAGTGACTTGCATATAGTATTTATTCAATAAGCATGCTGATTTACAGCATTTTGCCTTAGACAAAATTTACTCTGCATTTACTTAGGGCAATAATTTTATGTGATGTCTTTACAAAATTAGGTTTCAAACTTTAAATTATGTCAAAGCAATTATGATGTATCCTGATTACTGATTCAAGCAAGCACTAAAATGTATAGTCTCTGGATTTCAAAGAGAATATGAAAGATCAGGTACATTCCTCTGTCTTTGGGCAGGAAAAAGTCAGTTACAGAAAAAAAAAATTGGTAAAATATATTTTACATCAGAATGGTATGCATTTGAATAGTGTAGATGCTAGGCAACTTTGGGTATCACTTCAGTTTATCTGCTCTTTTATTAACAGAAATAGTTGATCAACTCTGCAGTTAAGAGTAAAATCTTTTGTATACATATACAAGAATATATTTTTGTAACCAAGAATGAATCTCTCACTAGATTAAATGAAATTGATTAATTTAAGGCTGAGCTTGCACTTGGTAGACCTGTTCTTTTATAATACCTAGCCTGATATGCAAAAGCCACCCCAGGTTATGAATAAGAAAATTATATAATGAAATTAAAAATTATCTACAGAGTTGCAGATTGGTATCATTAATAAAACATTATTCACTTGGAGTGCAGAAAACTGGCTTTTTTGTTGACAGAAATTCAAGCTAAAAAGTAATATATTCCCTCAGTTTAATGCTTCAGTGTAGTTGTTGGTTCTTAATATCTCATAACAATAGCTCTATTTTGAATGTAAATTTACCATTCATCAATGCAATTTAGTTTTTCCTCATGTTGCTTTTGTGTAGCGTGCTTTGGCTAGAACGATTTTTATGGATATTATTCTTTAGCTACCTTTGGTGTATCATGAAAAAAATTTTAAAGGATATATTTGCTTTGTCTTATTGTAATGGCTTTAATGAGATGTAATTCATATACCATATAGTTCATCAGTTTAAAGTGTTCTACTCTGTGGTGGTTATTATATCCACAAAGTTGTGCAATCATCGCCAGAGTCAATTTAAAACATTTTCATTACCCTAAAAAGAAATCCTATGTCCTTTAGTACTTACCCACCCTGAAAAATCCTCCCATTCCTACTCAGCCCTAGGCAACCACTAATCTATTTTCTTCTGTCTCTAGATTTTCCTGTTCTGGACATTTCCAATAAATTGGATCTTAAAATATGTGGGCTTTAGTGAATGATTTCCTTCATTTAGCCTGATGTTTTAAAAGTTCTTTCATGTTGTAGCGTGTATCAATACTTTATTTCTTCTTCTTGCAAATTAATATTTTATCCTATGGATAAACCACTGATTATTTATCCATTTATCAGTTGATAGAAATTTGAATTATTTGCACTTTTTGAGTATTATGAATAATGGTTCTGTGAACATCCATGTACAAGTTTTGCTGTGGACATGTGTTTTCATTTCTCTTGGTTACATCATGAAAGCTTTAAGATAACAAATTTGAGACACAAATGGTTAGGTATATTGATTTTGGAGTCAGATCAACATGGATTAGAGTCATGGTTCTTCCACTTTCTAGTTGTATAACATTGGACTAATTATAGGACCTTAATATTATAGAAATTAGATTTCTTCATACATATAGTGGAGCAGCAATATTAACTTTGAAGATTTTTTGTGAGGCATTCAATAGATGAAATACTGAGCATATAATTGGCAATCAACAAATAGTAGCTTTTATCATCAGGACAAGGTAGGAAAAAAGCCAATATTCATAAACATACACATCCCTGTGATGTTATATAAAGAACATTCAATTTTGTATGAGGCTATTTTTAATTCAAAGTAAGCAAACATATAAAATTTCATGAACTAGCTTATATATTTTAAAAGAATTTATAGAAACAATAGTTGCTATGTGCATTACAAATCATCAGTATTTCGTGACATTAAGCCATGGCTAAAAATGTCTTGCAGAGAACTTGAAGGAAAAGCAAAGAATGGAATATAGTACAAAGTTGGGAAAGATGCAGTAAGTGAAAACAATAACTTAGGGTTTCCTGTTTAATTTGGAATTCTTTACCTTTTTTAAGTAAAAAAGACTATGTATGTCAACATATTTAAAAATATGTATGTATGTCAACCGGAAAAAACACAAGCATATTTTTAAATATTTTACCTACTATCAAATTTTTATAACAGATAAAGGAATTTCCTTGCCATATGAAAGAACCTTGAAAACATCAGGCTAAATGAAAGAAATCATTCACTAAAGACCACATATTTTAACTTTCTTACCGGATCTCTAGAAGTAACCACTTTTTTCTTTTAACTGTTTCTTTTTATACTCAATGTTTCTAAATTATATGCTTATCTGATATGGTCTGTTTTTACACCTTTAAATTTTTCAGTTACTTTCATGTTTATATGGTAGATGAGGATTTAACTCTATTATACTTCCCACCTCCACTTCCATCTATTTTTAAATAAATCTTTAGCAGTGTTTACATTACTATGATTATGAAAGTAGGGTTCCTTCAAAAGAAAATTAATGTAGAATGAGTGTATTTACTTTAGTCTAATTTTTTTTGTTAATTTCTTATTTTTTCCTCTTGCCCTATATGCAAATTATCTTATACTAATTATTTTACAGGTATTATATCTTATGAAGAAATCCATTAAGTCCCCTTTTCCTCTGGAGCCTCTTCTGCCTCTCCATTTTCCTCTTTCAAATAGACTGCATTTTCTCTAGACATGATACAAATTTCTTTGAGAAGGCATCTTTTCATTTTCTTTTTCCTAGGCTGGCCACCCTATTTTGTGGATCTGGGTTACCTGTTCATGATGTACTAAATTGTTTTTCTGGGGCAACTGCCATAATAATGTATGGAAGGCAAATTTTAGAGTCTTTGCTTGTTTTAAATATATCTTATTCTGTCCTCAAACTTGATTAGTAGTTTGGCTGGGTATAACATTCTAGATCACAAATCAATTTTCCTTAGAATTTTGCAGTCACTGCTCCATTGTTTGTGAACATTCAAAATTACAACTACTCAGTATTCTGTTTCTCCTTTCTTTCAAAGTAATTGATGTTTTTCCCCCTTTTTCAATGTGTTCAAGTCCATCAAAAACCAGATGCTAAGATAAAATTAAGATGTACAAGAGTTTATTGGGGCAAGAAGCACAAGGAAGTAGGGGAAACCTTTATTCTATAATACCTGTCTGACACTTATGAAAAGAAAGAAGGAATGAAGATTCAAAAGAGACTGAGACTGCAGTACATTTTTAAGAAAGGGCAGCAAATTGTCCTCAAGCCAAATTACCCTTTGGAGGAGTCTGCTGCCTCTCCAGAATGATCCTGCTTAAGTGACCTAAGAGAAGTGTGACCTTGGTAATGAACATATCAGTAGATCCAGTGGTACATTTTTATGGTTATTACAGGATGTTTTGAAATTCTTTCTCCCTGAAGCTTTTGAAATTTCTCAGAATTGTGACTTTTATGGGTATTTTGCATCCATTGTTCTGAGCAATCTGGAACTTTTAGTCCTGCAAGGTTTTCTTGCATTAATTCTGTGATAATTTCATTTCTGTTTTCTTCTAGTCTTTCTTCACTGGGTTCTTATTGGCTGGATGTTGGACCTGCAGAAGTACCGTGCTAAATCTCTTAAACTTTTTGTTCCTTCCTTCATTGCAGGTCTTTGTCTTCCTATTTTTGTGAGAGACTTACTTCCTACTCACTGAAATTTTAATTGTAGCAATAATTTTTAACTTTCATGCAATATTTCTACTGTTTTGATCATTCTTTTTTCATAGCATTCTGTCCTTATTTTTCTAATAAGATATCTTATATATTTCTAAAAATCTTGGAACAGTTAGGGTCTTGGCAAGAAGCAGAATCCACTTCAGAATTTATTCCTCAAATAAAGAAAGTTAAATGGAAGTATTACTGCAGAGATGTGGGCAGGCCTAAGGGTTCAGCAAGTGATGTTTCAGCATCCAGAGACCAGCAACAGTAAGATGTTGCTACTCTCAGGATAGAAGAGTTAAGGGGAAGAAATGGTATTAATAGTTATAGCAAGAGCCAAGGAGAAGTTTACAAGCAACCCCCTGGCCATTACCTATACTTGTGGAAAAATACAGCTATTGCCAGAGGTGTATAGCACCAAAGGAGAGAGAAAAAATAGGCAGAAAAACTCACCCCCAGTTTCTTCCTCCTGAATTTTAATCTTCTGTTAGACTAAACACAGCTAGAAACCAGCCAAACTGTTACAGTTTGTAGGGCTTAGCTTTCTTGGCCACAGTATAGGGCAGAGAAATGTGTAGAATGGATTGAGGGTGTGGCAAGTGAGGGTGTTTAGAGATTAAGTGTTATTCAGTTTCTGTGTTATCGATTTTCTCTAGGGTTTTTTTTTCCCCAGCGGATTATTTTTTTCTTCCCCTTTATGTTGGAATCTTTTCTCACACAACTGTTGATTTTCAACTGTTTGTGAATATATGAACGTGAGAAATAGAAATGCCAGTTTGAATGAATTCATTCATAAGCAGATTTTGTTGACTGGTATGCTTCATTTGCTGTTAAAGTTATTAGACAGGGAGCTGACTCCTTTCACTAGGGTATGCCAAATGCCAGTATGAGGAGGTCTTTCTCTTAGGCTCTTTAGTTTCTCCAAAGAAATTTCTGGTGCTCTATTGAGAGAGTAGACGGTGTAGGGATGAAGGGTGAGAGAAGTTTCCTTATGCTTCACACCCGTAAGTTACCATACTCTGAGTCCTATGCCTTTACTCCCAGTTTCTTTAGAAACCACACATTGATACCTTTACTAAGAGATCAAAATCTTGATGCTGGCATTCTCTGTGTGTATGTGCTAAGGAACCAAAGTGTGTGGCCATTGTAGGTGTGTAGCCCAATGTTAAGTTGCTAAATCTCAGTAGAATCAAGATGAGATTCTACATCTAATGACCTAAAAAATAGTGCACTTTCCAGTATCATACACTATTTTCAGGTATGTAAAACTAGTGACATGATAGAAAGGTCTTAGAAAGTAAAAGTTTCTCAATTCGACTATATTTTAACTCAGACTCAGTTGAACAAAGACAGAAATAAATGTGCATCCAGCAGAAAGCAACCCAGAATTTAATGTTTGGAAATCATATAGTTGGCTGAGACTGGAATATAAAAGCCTAAAGGAGGGCATGATAGCTGTCTTCAAATTCTAAAGAACCATTATGTACTACATTTGTAAAAAAGGTAACAAATTAAAACAAGTGGGTAGATTTCAGTCCAACATGAAAAACATACTTCTAACAATTAGAACTATTCAGTAATAGGCTGATTTGTGCAGTATAAAATACTCTGACAAAGGATTCATCTAAAATGTCAGGACTCATATAGAAAGGATTTCTGTATTTGATAACAAACTAGATGATTGCCAATTTCCCTTTAAATCTGAGATCACTTGCTTAATATAGAAATAAATCTATTTAAAAAACACAAAATCTGTGTATTACAACAAAACTCAAAGCATTTTGAGTTCCACAAAGGTTCTAGGAAAATTTAAATAAGAACAATCTATGTTGTAAGAGATGCCCAGTAAGTATATGGTATAGAATTATAACTTACCATGACCAAGATGAATATGATTATATATGCAAATCAAGGTTTTGCATATATTTAAATATACATGCACATTATAATTTACATTTTAAAAATACTATATTTAATATATAATGTATTTAATATGATATATTTAATATATTTATATAAATATAAATATTTAAAATATTATGTATTTAAAACCCTTGATTAATCTAAAGTTAAAGTGCTTTAAGTCTATCATGAAATTTAAAAAATATTTATGATATTAAGATATTATTGAACTATCTTATATACTCCTGAAGCACATAAAGATTCCTTTGCATTCTCATAGACAGAAAAGGTTTTTTCACAGGTGGCAAATCATTAAATTGGTCTTCCAAGGTTCTGGAGAAGAATGAATGACTTATGGATTTACCATGAATATGACCATCATTCTAATTTTAGTATTATATTTAAGAGCTCTTGGATTCGTTGACATGCTTGCCAAAATGCTAAATTGGTAAAGGCAGCATCTATTAAGTTGAATTATCGACTTTTTATGATGTGTATAGGGCTGATGATATAACACATTTATGAGAACAACCTGTAGTCCTTTCAAGATCCCCAGGCAGCTTTGCCATCTTGGCATGGATTGGGCTGTGTGCTTGGTTTCTTTGCTTATTCAGAAATCCAAACATACATATCCTTAACGCAGCATTTTAAAAACTGACTTTCTGTTCTTTGCCAATTACTGTTATTTTTATGTGAAAAGCTTCCTTTTGAACTATGAGAAATTCTTAGATCTGAAAATTCACAGTTCCTCTATGTTGTATTGCCTGTTAAACTGTCAGTGTTTGGTCCCAGCGATGATAGTCACAATCCAGAACTAACAGTTAACAGCTTGTTGTTTCAAAATATTTATATCAATCTTTGAGTTAAATGCTGTCCTTGTAATCTGTTAATTTGCATTTGTTTTCAAGATAAGGCAAAGAAACTTTTGAGTGGTTTTTATGAATATGTGTCTAGTTTCTAGGAAATGCAATTCAAAAGCTTTGAACATAATCTTTCATCCTTATAATGGTTATCTGGGATCCTCAGTATGACCAACATTATAGTCTTTCAGTAATCTTGCTCTGGCAGAAAATCATACAGAGTCAACAAATGCGTTAGGCTAATGACAGAACTAAAGAACATTGAAATCACTTAATATTCTGCATCAGGGAAACAGGGCTACATAGATTTCTGGTTCTCTGTAGAGTTGAAGACTTTTAATACATTAAGCTATCTAGGCAGCACTTTTCCAATTGTGCTTTAATTAACAAAGAAGTAGAAACATGAAAGTAATCAGCTCATCCTTTCAGATTGGTTAACATGCACAGCCCCCAAAAACATCAAAGCAGTAACTACTAGAGTAAAAATCTATAGAGTAGTATTTTCCCTCTTTTTGCTGTCTTCAGAACCTTCACTAACTTCATTTTAAGGTCAGAATTAATACTAAGTGGGAGAATACTAATATAAACAGTAAGAGTCTAGATTATTAACTGGTATATCTATTGAATACATTCTCAATAATAACTTCCTCTTTAGACACATGCACAGTGTAGACAAAAAGCACTAGAACTGAGTAGTTGTTTAAGTGATACAAATATAGACAAAAATGCTTTAGAGATACATCAAAAATTTCTGGCTGTTGATCTATCTCTGTGTTTTCGATAAATAACAAATAAGAGAATGATAAATCTGGTATGTAGTAATCAGAAATGTACTAATTATCAAGCTAAAATTTTATATAGACAAATTTAGATATTGTAAAAAATGAGTAGTTCATGAATTAGGCTTTAATCACAGTAAATCATATTTTAAAGCACCTATTATGTTCATACTGTTGTATGTGTTCTCTCATCTCCCCACCCAATCCCCTTTGGAATATATTACTACATTTTAAAGATGAAAAATGAAAACTCAGACTTAAGTAACTTGGGTAAAGTCACACACCTACCTAAGTAGTGGTGGATTTGATCTGGAGGTTTGATTTGTCATTTTTTTTCTTTTAATCAAAACACTTTCCCTTTGTACTTTTGAATTACTACAAATTGCATCAGTCATATTTCAGTTGTGTCATATAGTATAACTTGGCTCACTTATAACTCTGTAACTTGGGGGGAGTGGTGCTGGGAGCAGGGGGTAATATGTTCCCAGCCTGGAGCAAATAACCTTAGAAGCTGAAATCAGTCAAAGGGAGAAATAAAGTGGGAGAAACCTGTTTATTGCCTACAAGCAGTCAACTACTTCTGCTTGCTTGTGTCTCTTATGACCTCACTGCAAAAAGACCCCCAAAATACCTCTCTGGTCCCAGTGCCCACTTGCCCCCCACTGGCCTTGTAATCACCTATTGATACGGAGATGGACTACTTCTCTTGATCCCTTGGAAACATCTACTGATAAGGAGATCCGCTAAGGGCAGGTGAGAGATCTGGAAATACTGCAATTTTACCCACACACTCATTCCAAGCTTCTTATAAATTTTTTTCTCTGCTGTTGGGCCTAGAAAACTAAAAACTCACTTTCTTAAACTTCCTGGTGATAATGAAGATATCATGTGACTTGGTTATGACCAATATTAAAAGGAACAGAACTTAAAATAGGAATTTGAATATTAGAGGCAATTTGGTATCAGATTGGAAACCACTGTTATATAATATAAAATATTTTTCAGATCCCCTATCTATTCTACCATGTGCTATAGATAGTTAACAATTGAGGCTTTGACATTAATTTAAATAATAGGTACATATCAAAATTTTGGTATATGCTGCCTCCTCCTTACCTCTTTCAGCAAATTCCTGTGAGAAATGGATGAACTTGGACAAGAATTATCCAATATGTAAGCATAATGGAAGGTAATACTGCTTTCTAAGTGAATGTTATTTCAAAAAACCCAAACTGCTTCTATACCTCAGAGTGATGTGGTTATGCGCAGTGGCTATGAAGTTTAGGGCCTTAGCTGGAAATAAACCCAGGCCTTGACAAGTATGTGAGCCCTAGACAAAGATCTGATTAGGGATGTTACCTTGTCTCATTATGGCTAAGTAATTCAGACCAACCATCCTCACGATGGCATCTAAGCATCAGAGAGCTGTCAACATAATAAATAATATACTGACTGAAGTGTAGGAGAAGGTTAGTACTCAGATGTAAGTCTACACCCAACCCACTTTTGCCTGGAAGGCATCTGCCTATCTGAAAGAACATCTCCCTAATTAAAAAACAAAAACAAAAACAGCCTTTGCTTTTGGCAGTCTTGCTCGGATCAGGTGGAAAGCAAGTTCCCACCCAGGGCAACTAACTGTAGGAATTCTGATTAACCCCACCCTGTTTTTTTCAGCCAGATTTCCAAAAAGCCAAAACCTTAAATAAGTAACAATGGAAATAAGTAGCCTAATTTGAGATTTGTAATTGAACTTCCAGTTATATGGGTGATTTAGAGGATGTCAAGTCTTGAACTTAGGAGCTCCCAGACTAATAGGGATCCAGGAACCTGACAGAAGCTTATGAAAAGCCTCACTGAGAGAAATACCATAATTCTAAGAGTCCTAATATTATTCTTACAAATTGTTTTTCAAATACAATGTTTTATGCAATGAGAGTACCAGGAACTTAGAAAAACAGAAACACCAGGAGTGAGAAGCAGGAAAAATAAATAAGTAAAATTTAAAATAGATAATGGAAACAGAATCACAAAGCTTTAATATATTGGAATTACCAGACCCAGATGATAAAAACCAGCCAAATGTATAATGTTTAAACAATAAAATCAAAGCTGGAAAAATTTAGCAGGTTACTGAATTTCTGTCTTCCCTTCTGTAACTCTGGGTGGAAAAATCCTGGGGCAAAATACCTTTGAAATCAAAATCAGTCAAAGGGAGAAATAAAGTTTAAGAAACTCATTTATTTCTTACAAGCAGTCATCTGGTCTCTCCAGGCTACAGCAGAAGAGAGCTCTACCCAACCTCTCCAGTCCAGATAAACCCTCACAGGCTTTTGTAATTACCTGTTGATATGTAGATAGACTACTTCTCTCCACCCCTTGAAAATACCTATTGATATGCAGATGAACTAAAGCCAAGAGAGAGATTCTGGAAATATTACAATTTTACCTACACCTCCCAAATCTATTGCTTGGGTGAGTGGAAGCACTGGCTGCTAAAAGATTGAGTAGAAGACCATAGAAGCCAGTATCTAAGATCATAAATCCTTAGGCTTAAAAACTATGTATAGATAAGATCCTTTGTTGTGGTAACTTCCTTATGGAATTGGCCAAAAGCAAAGAAACCAGAAGCCTACTGTATTGTCATGGGTACTTCTCATACTTTAGGAAGCTGAGAATTCCAACATCAAGACCTTGGCAGATCCCGTGTTTTGTGAAGACACCCTTCCTGGTTTTCAGAAGACCGATTTCTTGTTGTATCCGTGCATGGCAGAGAGAGAGAACTCCAGCTTCTTTCTCTTCTTATAAGAACATTCGTGCCATCATGGGAGTTTACCTCATGACCTCATCTAAACCTAATATACATTCCAAAAGCCCCACCTCCCAATACCATCCCATTGGGGGTTAGGGTTTTAATTTATGAATTTGGGAAACACAAATATGCATTTCATAACAGTCACTGCCCTGCTGCCTATCATTGATCACTTGGCCATCAGGGATTTGTAAATTTGTGTCCTGCTTTGAGAATACCCCTGATGTTCTGGATTATTACCAGAGCCATACTGACACTCCTTCCTGGTCTCTGAAGTTACCACACTTTCACTATGCACTATCATCCATCCATTTTTCTGAAGACAATACCACATCAGAAGGGCCAAGAGGGGCTGAGTCCAGAGTAGGAAGGCTCAGAAAGACAGACACTATGTCAAAATCAGCCCACCCCTAACTCTTTAATATTGAGCCAGAAACACCACTCCACATCACTCTATAGACTCATACTGAGTTATCCTTTGTAGCATTTGGTATCCTTTCCTGCTAGCAAAAATCAGTTGGAACCATTCCAGTTTATCTCTACAGAGGGTCTGCAGTGAGCTTGAAAAGTACAATGGACCATCCATTCCTTTCCTCCAAGTTCTTCTTTTGTTTTGTTTTTGCATCTCTAATAAATTGAATATAACTTGCTCAGTGACCCACAGGCATACCATGGCTTCATTTGGTTGGTCCCCCTTATCAAGCCATATAAAGTTTCTTCCCAAGGCCAGGGGGCTCATAAAAAGTCTGTTCCTATCATTACATTTCCTCTTAAATGTCATCCTTCACTCGATCCCTATTTACCCTCCTCTCCACCCCACCATATCTACTTCCAAAATTCTCTGTAATTTTCCTTCCTAGAACGTATCCCATTGTAAATGGTTTGGGCTTTTGTTTTTTTCTTTTTTTAGTTATTTGCATAATGTCTATCTTGCCTCATAACTCAACGATACTCCCAAGCCCTACCACAATTTGTAACATTGTAGGAACTCAAGAAAATAAGTATTGAGTAGATTTTGGGGAAGCACATTAAGTTCACTCTTCTTCCTTACCTAAGTTCTAGGCCAAGTGAGAAATAAGACAAAATGATGGGGCAGATGAGAGAACAAAATATCACTAATATTTATAACTGATGAAGCTGATAGTACAGGATGCTATAGTATAGGATAAAGCTGATAATATAGAATGTTTATGTGTACAAAGAAGTGGCTTTTTGAATACTGGACACCTGGAATTAGACAGACTTCCCAGCCAATCACTGACACAATGGACAGACAACTCATCTTCCCAGTATGAGACCCTGGCTCTGCCAGTCTCAGTATGTCTACTCTTACATGGTCCTCCAAAGGGGAACAGACTGGGCTATCCTTTAACCAGATTCGATTTAAACTGCTTTTCTAGCAATTGCATATCCCTCCACATGAAGGAAACAGGACAGGGGGAAGTAATCCCTCATTGCAACAACTGACATCTTCTATGTCAATGAGTATAAATTTGTGTCAAAATTTTCAATGCCTATAGTGTGTGTATATGTATATGGTATTTATTCTATAATTTCTTTAAACAAATCTGCTTTTTATTGACAGCCATTCAATATAGCATTCCTCTGCATACAGATTTTTGCATTTGTACTATTACCTTTCTCCTGCCTAGTTCTGCAAGACTTCTATAAAAGTTTAAATGTATTTTATAGTTTGATACATATCATCCAATTCTCAAAAAGAAATATCAATTTACACTCTTACCAACAATGCACAGGAGTTTCTGTTTCCTTACACCTTTGCCAATACTGGAATTTAACTTTTTAAAATCATTGTAATATAATAAAGTGAACAATTCCACATAATTTTTTATCTATCTTTTTTTAGGAAGTTGGATATCTTGTATGGGCCATTTGCATCTTGCTGTGTATATTTCTTCCATTTGCCTAATATTTTATTTTATTATTAATAGTGTTCCTTTGGATTTGTACAAGTCCCTTTATATGTTAGGAAAACAAACCTTTGTCATTTGTCATGCAGTTATCTTTCCTTGTTTGTAATTGTCTTTCAAATATATTTATGGAGAAAACATGGTGAACTTTCAGTTCTTCCTGTGGTTAGATTTATGAATAATTTCTTTTTTGATTTCTTCTTTGCATGACTTTAAAAATAAATACCATATTTCTTTTAATATTTTAGGATTTCTTTTGTAACTTTTAATATTGACTCCATCTGGAATCTATTTGATAATAAGGAGCAAATTTGAAATCTTGCTTAAGATTTTTTAAATGGCTAACAAGTTATTCTAATAGCACTTATTAAATAATTCATTAATCTATCACTGTTAAGTGCCATCTTATCACGTACTAAATCCCTACATGTACTCAGGACTATTTCTTGACTATTAACGAACGCCATTTGTTCTCTTTCTCTTTTTGTAATCTGGCATAGTATTACACAGCCTAAGTAGATATAAATCACTTTTATTTTTCAGAATATGTTGTAGCTATTTTTGCTTAATTTTCACCCAACTAAATTGTGAATCATTTGGGTACATTTCAAAAATATCAAATTGGAATTTTAAATGAGTTTAAATTAGATGTGTAGAGTAGTAGAGGGAAAAATATTTTCATAATTTGTCTTTTCCTATCATGGAATGAGGTATATCATCTCTTCATTTATGAGTATTTTAAAAATGTCCATTAGTAAAATTTTATTGGTCTGCATATTTCCTGTTAATCGTATTTCTAGGAATTTTATATTTTTCAGTTATATTTGCTAATGGTGTGTTTTTTTCATTTTCTAAATTATTATTTTTAACATACAGGAAAGCAATATATTTTGATAGAGTGATTTTATACCTTACTGAATTCTCTAATTGGGTCTTAGAATTCTTGTAGTTGTTTTAGTGCTTAGGCTAGATATTGATAGTTTGTTTTCTCATTCGTTCATTCAACTATCTGATAAGGGGTGGAGAGTAAGCTGGAGAACTGGGCAGCTGTGCTCTTATCACTGTCCTTCCAAGTCCTGATTGACCTGCTGTCACTGGATATTGATTTCATGAAGCAAGATGTTCCACTGCTCATGTACTGTTTTTTCTTTCCTCTGTTTACTTTATTCAGCAGTTCACAGGCCACTTTCCCCCAGTCTCTTCCAGCCCAGCTTTTGCCATCAGGTCTCATTTCAGTCAGAAGTTCTGATCACCAAAAAGAGAAATTGTTTGGGTGCAAATTGTCTCCTTCAGTCTTGCATTCCAGTTATCCCTGGTCTGGGCCTGCTTGATGGGCTTCTTAGTAGGTTCTTCAAACTTGTTCGGTTGTTTCCCACATACCATACTGACTTTGTGAGTAAGGAAAATGTCCTGTACTTATGGCTTAAATGTAACTGAATATGACAGATATTCTTCATGCAGTTCCTAGTTATTCTCTTGAGTTTATGATGGGGTTGTGACTGTTCCTTGTTTTTCCCTATATTTTTGTTTCTTTCTGTTCATTTGGCTGGTTTCAAAAAGGGATTGGAGATGAAAGAGTGCACATTCACTGTCTTCCTTGAATCCATTCATAATTATTTTAAAAACACTCATTATTAACTACTACTGTTATGCTTTTTGCTTAAATGGAGTGCCATTCTTTATTTCTTTCATTTTCTTGTTGGTTTGGAACTTAAATTGTTTTGAATTTATAAAAGCCTTTTTAAAATTATTCATATACATGGCTACTTTCTTAAGTTAAACAGTTTTATTTTGATCCTTGATTATAATAGTCTTTCATTAAGATACAGAAGTTTTATCTTTATAATAATGTTGACAACTTTCCTATTTCCTGTTGCAAGTTCTTGATATAGATTGTTCTTTGAAGAAAGTTTGTATATCAGTAAATGTATGAATGCATAAATTTTTTTAAGATGGGATCATATATTCTTTCATAGTATGTAAATATTAAGTTATATACTGTAAATTTAGAGGTGAAATATTAGATTTTCAATAGTGGCAGAGTCTGATTCTTTTAAAATACATAATATTTTATATATTATTTCATGTTTTATAACAAGTGTACATTAAGCAAACATTTATAATAATCTGATATTGTCTGAAATGCCAAGTCACACATTTTATATTCTCAGAGGTTGTGTGATATACATGAAAGAGCTTAACAGACCTCAGCATGAACCTCCCATTAAAAACAGTAGGAATTAATCTTTTAATTAAATAGAGCTATTGGCACTGAGCACATTATAAATTGCAAGCATATATTGAGCACTTGTTGTATACCAAGTATTGTACTAAGCCCTTTATCTCCTTCAGTTTTCACAACAAACCTAGAAGGTATATATTATTACCTATTCTACAATTCAGGTACAAATATTTTAGTTTTGCTTCATTATGTCTAGGACTTCCCTCTAAGTAGTATTTTCTATAAGATCCTTAATTGGGATGGAAATATCTGCATAGATATTTGATAAAGAATGAATAGTTATCTTAAAATAAGGCTAAGCATAGAAGACAGACATGAACAATATATTTTATAATTAATTATTTGGTAAAATTCAGAGTCAATACTAATTCTGTATTGTATTAATTTTCTTTCATAAAACCCATCCATTTGCTTTCTAAATGATATTTTATTTTAAAGCTAGTCAATCAGTCCATTTATTTTTATTAAGCAAATCATTTTAAGTTAATGGAAAGAGTGGTGTATTTTCCATTTTTGATATATGAAAGATATTTAAATCATAAGAAGTGGTTGTTTTATAGATTCATTTAGTAGGTAAACTGTCAGGTAGCCTCCATAAATGGCCTGTCATGTTATTTCATTTATTTTTATTATTTGAACTCAAATTAACTTCACAGTTTCACAATTTATCTATTATGAATCTGAACTGTTAAGTAGGACAGAAGAAAAGGTGCATTTCCATTAAGCTCTAACATATCATTGGCTGTCAGGTAAGCCTTGTTATGCTGTCCATCCTCATTTAACTATCCCACAAGATCTCTTAATGAAGTTAAGCCCCAAGTTCACTCCAATAATTCTATGGCAAGAGTTTGTGCAATGTAACAATTCATCACTTGTCAGGAAGGCACTTTTAGTTTATACATTTAATAAGGGCATCCTCTAGCTTGGTTAATTAGAAGTGAACAGTTTGCATATTTACTAAATGCAGAGTGTCATTGCCACCACGGCCTATTGCCTACATGAATTATTTCTCTATCTGCAATAAACAGCTGGGTAATTATTACTGCCATAATCAGATAAATTCCCTCTGTAAGGCTTTTCTTACATGGCAATTCTTTGAACTCATCCAAAGCTGAACAAAATTTATGAACTCCAGCAGCTAGGCCACTTTTTCATACTACGGTGTCCCTGTTCCCTATTTCAAGGACATAGATATTGTGTAAATAAGAAGCATAAATATGATTGCCTAAAGATAACATATCATTTAGCCTCATTTAAAAAATACAATATTCTGATCTTAGCCATCTAAGTGATAGCAGTTTGGCTTTATCTAATTGTGTCTAGATGACAGGCTCTTTTAGTAAGGGTTAGCCTAAGATATAAAGAAAATAGCATTTTGTTTTCTAGGACCAAATTAGTCTGTACTATTAACTATATGTGTGGCATTTTTGTAGAATCATTTTATACATGAAGATACAATAATTATAGCAATTAATTTTGTAGAATTTAGATAATAACCCACTAGAGTGTCTATCTTAAAATACAGCATATGTTATTTTCTTTAAAACCTGTCTGTTACTTATCCATAATCAATAATTAATGACATAATCCAAATAATCACTTTAAAATGTGGAAAGATATCAACCTTTTAACAATTTGGAATTTCAAAAAGCTTTAAAAGCAACATTTATAAAAAAGAAAAATAAAAGCTTAACACCCAAGAAAAAAATCAATAAAAGGAAAAAGCTTGTCATGTTGGGTGTAATTTCTCTCTCTCTCTATTTATATATATATATTTCTTAACTGATCTTCTAATAGTAAATGGAAGGAAGAAAATTCCTTTTTTTCTTTTTAAATTATGTGAAAGACTGGCAATGCTGTTTTTAATATTTCTGATTGAGAGTAAATTTACATAGTAGAAATCAGATTCAGGTACGTGATAGATATATACACACATTTTTTCAGTCATACTTGAAGATATGTTTAAATTGTGGAAATGCATTGAGAAAAGTGTAAATGTTGCTAAAAATATTTATAATACTGTCTAGTGGGCTATTTGGTCTTTTTATTTGACTTCTTTGACATATATGACATTTTCTTCCCTGATATTTCTTGTAAGTTGGATTGCCTGACACTACTGTCTCCGGGTTTCCTTTTTGTTGTCAGGCAAACCAGGGCAGGGAGATCTCCTTGCACGCTTGGTGAAACTTCAGTGCTGGAGAGGGTTCCTGACTCTGATCAAGAAACAATTCATAAAGAGGTCAGATGAGTGTAGGTAAGGAAGGAATTCATTAGGGCGAGAGTGATAGTAAAAGGCAGCAGTTGTGCCGGTAGCAGAGAGCAAGGAAGAACAGAGGGAAGAAAGGGAAGTTCATTGAACTCCTGCTTGGCATAGGGCAGATTCCTTACCAACTCCTGAAGCCAGAGTCACTTGGTGTCTAGTGTCTGCTTTAATCTGTGGGATGTGGGAACAAGTCCCTACCACCCTAGGATTTAGGGGACCCACAGAGCACTGTATGGAGTAAGATTATGTTCTGAGAACTTCCCAAAGGCAAAGAAAAGAGATTTCAAGCAGGCTACTAAAGAGCATGATGACACAGCCACTGTCCTGTCTGGGCCATCCAGGTGACAGGAACTCTCAAGCCCAAATCAGTGATCTCAGTATCCCTTCCCTGCTTGTCTGAAGTAAGACAGAGAGAGTAAAGATTGTGCTTAAGTCTAGAAAATTGAATGAAATAGTGAAGTAACAAAGATGCTTACCACTGGAAGAGCACAGAGACAAAACACAGTAAGTTAACTAGCGAGAAGCCATCATTTAAGGCAAACTAAACACTCGAAGAAAGGGGAATGCAGGCAACCTGAGAGATGAGGCACACCTAAGGGCTTAGAATTCTGTCTTTTAAGGGTTTCAAGAATAGGGCAAAGGGCTGGTAGGTGAGCATAGGCTCGACATATGGTCTCATCATGTCTATCTCCAGTGAGAGATATTGTGTCACCACCATAGCCTGTCCTCTAGATACTCTGTAAGATAAACTTAACACAAGGAATTTGTTGATCCTGTTCTTCTCCAAGATAGTGGTTACCCTGAGGCAGTGGGACATATTTAAGACTACTTGCCTTAACATAGGGTCAGTTATTGACTGATTACCATAAAGTATGTTGGGAATCTTACCTCTTAACTCCCTGGTTTTTAAGATGGAATCTTAGCATTAAGATTGAGTCCCTTCTGTTCTTACTATACTATTTATAATCTTGGTATTTTTCATCATAGGCAGGAAAAATTAATCATGATGCTTGTTCCACGTCCCTACCCTACCTCATTTCTACTTGTTTAATGGTTTCCCTCCATTTCCTTTGTATACTCACCTTTATTTGCCTAATCATAAGTATTAGTGTTCTCTCTGATGCACTTGCATTTTTACTGTATGTTCTGGACAAACTCTTGCACTTCTGTGACTTCTGCTACCACTTGTATTCTGATGATTCATAAATGTGAATATTCTCCAGCCCAGAGGTTTCTTCACCTTATTGTAATTATCTGTTCAAATGCCTGCTAACATCACCACTAGGATATCTACAGACTCACTGAGGACATCCACCTCAAAATAAGCATTTTTATATATAAAAATTATTTTCCCAAACCTCTTCTTTTTCTATGGTAAATTGGACCATTCTTCATTTAGGTGCCCAAGACAGAAACATGTGATTCATGCTAAAAATCCTTTTCTCCATTCTATTAATGATTAAGCCCCATCATTTCTTTTCCTAACTCTCTCTTCTCATTCCCCATCAATCTACCCTTCTTGCTGCTATAAAATACAAATCTGATCAATGTGTCTTGTTATATTCCCTTCCTTTTAAGGGTTCCATAGTAAATGATGACTTAGAGGTCCTAGAACCACTAGGATTATATTTTAGAGCATCTTCTTAGCATAAAAATTAAGCAAATCCAAATAAATACTTGTATTCTAAAATAGTTATAATGCTTAAAAGCATGGATCTTTGAGGAAAAATGTTAAAATATATCTTAGATAAAATGTTGTAGAATATGAATCCCTAGAGTATATTCTACTTTCCTAGAGTATATATATTTTCCTTCATTTCCTTTGCACTTTATTCATTTCCTCTCTCAGGAGCAATACTGAAGAGAATGGAGAAAGAAAATCACTCATTTCTATCTCTCTCTGTGTTTCTACTACTAATTTGAAATCTTATCCTGCCCAGTAATAAACAGGATATGTTTCTGTTTGCCATTCATACAGAAGTGATTTCTAAGATTGATTATAAAACAACTAAACAACAAATAGTTTTCAAAAACTCATTAGGCCACTTCCTGAAGTTACATATTTTACAGTGCTTTAAAATAGGTTGACTTCATCTTATGGTATGTTACTGCTTTATAATAGCATGAATATCAGTTCAGAGATGTCTATGGTCTGTACTGAATGAATTACAGGCAGAAGCAGCAGCAATTGTTTTCTCTTTAAAAAGAACTTAACACTATATGACAAACCCAGAGCCAACATTATACTTAACAGAGAGAAGGTGAAAGCTTTTCCATTAAGATCAGGAACAAGACAAGGATGCCCACTCTCCTCCCTTTTATTCAACATAGTTCTGGAGGTCCTAGCCACGGCAATCAGACAAAACAAAGAAATAAAAGGCATCCAGATTGGTAAGGAAGAAGCCAAATTGTCCCTCTTTGCAGATGACATGATAGTGTACATAAAAAACCCTAAAGAATCCACTCCAAAACTACTAGATCTAATATCTGAATACAGCAAAGTTATGGGATACAAAATTAATACACAGAAATCAGTTGCATTCCTATATTCGAATGATGAACTAGCAGAAAGAGAAATCAGGAAAACAATTCCATTCACAATCACATCAAAAAGAATAAAATACCTAGGAATAAACCTAACCAAGGAAGTGAAAGACCTATACCCTGAAAACTACAAGCCCTCTTGCTGCTAGGAAGCCTCTCAGACTGCCTGCCTTTCCTCTGACACAGAGCTGCTGGATGTGGATCCCCTCCTCCACAAATGGCTGGTATGTCAGTTTCTCAAGCACTCTACCTGTCCGAGCTCCCCAAGGTCCAGAGCACCACATACTATAGGTTTCTGCTCACAAAGCAGATCTCCAGGGCTAGGTATGCAGCAGTTGCAGGCTTCCACCCTCTCTCCCACTCCGTTTCTCTTCCTCTTGCTGGTGAGCTGGGGTGGGCTAAAGGGCCTGTGTCCTGCTGGATTAAGGCTTTTGCAGGTTACCCTGTTTCTTGAGATTTGCTCTGTTCGTGAGGTTTGTATGCAGTCTGGTTCAGCCTTTTTTCTTGTTGCTGTCTGAAGGTTAGTTGTACTAATTAACTATATTTTTGTACTGTTTGCGGTTTGGGCAGGAGCTCTCCATCTCACCTCTCACATCGCCATCTTGAATTCTCTTATTGCTTTTTAAAATCATGTTAAGTAGGCAAATGAAATAATGGATCAATTGGAGAGCCCTTTTTACGATCAGAGTGAAGTCATGGTATTGTAATTTTATAACATTGACCATTATCTTCTTTTTCACGTTCCTCATTCTCAAAAGAGCTAATCTATAGAGTACAAATTTGCTAGCATTACCCTTAGAGAGCCCATTCACCCCAAGTCCAGAAACCTTTCTTCTACTCCAAAGTGCACTCCCCCACCCCCCAACCCTGCTGTTGATGGAGCAAAGCTGCCACTGACAGCTTCCTGTGTATGATGCAGCCTCATGTCATAACCACTCACCTCTGTCCAAACTTTCTCTCTTTAGTGAAAGCCTTTTCATTATTCACTTTCCAAGGCCACCACCACTTGAAGCCTTTCCTGATCTCCCTAATCAGAAGCTAGGTTCTCTCATTTTAGGCACTTAATACGTACTTTTTCATACATATTCTGTCTGTAGTCCGGTGAGTTTTCAGTTATTTAATTTATAAATTACTTGAAGGCAGGGACTGGGCTTTCCACATCTTTATTTCTTTTAATATTTTAAACATACTTATGGCTGACTGAATAACAAATGAGTGTTAATTTTATTCATGGTATTAACTGTTAAAGTAGCTTAGACATTTGGAGGAGAAATTGATCTATACCGCAACAAGCAAAGGATTTTCAAGAGTAACTCAAGTTTTTTCTACAAGAGGACTTTTCTAAATGTTTCCAAAATACTAAGGTCTCAACTCCAGGTTTCAGAGCAAGGTGTGAAGCTCAAGAGTAACTGGAGTGATTGAATGTTAATTTATGTGTGCTACAGAAAACTTAATTTTAAACTTTATTTCCCTTTGTCGTGCCACCCTAATAAAGTTTGCAACACCTGTGAAGCATCTGTGTGACCAGGTAGATGGAATTAATGGTTTAAATGGTTTGACTGATTTAAAGTGAAGCTTTTATTTTCTAATGCAAATGTTTGGGTATCTTACTCACTTCCAGGTAATCGGTTCTAAGGCTTTTCTCAGTCTCAAAATATTTTTGGATATCATACACCAGGCCAAGTGTATAATTGGCTCTATTTGTAGTTAGATTTTTACTTAACATTTTAGACTTAGCTTTGTCCTTTTTTTTCTGTCTATTTATTAAAGTAACATGGATATATTGAAAGCAGTTATTAGAAAATGTAAATATATTTAATAAGTTTAACTGAAATACTTTTATGTCATAATTACCAGACTAATGCTATTGAGTTATTTTTATTTTGAAGGCTTCTTGCAACAGAAGCACATCACCGACTTGACCGTCAAAGTAGAGTAAGAACTTGTCAGGGTCCTGGGGTAGCCGTTGAGGTTTTGGGGCAACGCGAAGAGCAAAGAAGACAGTGGGAGGCATCGTGGAGGGTGTTCAAAAGAGGCTACTTTATTCTGCACAAACTTGTACTTCATGGTTGCATAAATATTGAAGATGCGCATGCGTGTGGCCTTCACGGCCAGGTGTCTGGCCTTCAAGGCCCTTATCTAGCTCCTTACTCATGGGTACAACACATTGTGTTTTCAGGTTTTTCAGGGGTAAACATATCTGGGGTGAAGCAGCGGAGTCCTCATAGAACAGTGGGGAAAGTGGGCGGGGGGAGCCTTCCTTACAGAACTCTAGAGGAATGTTTAAATTCATTTTCTTAGAAGTATTTTTTTAAAGATGGTGCAGATGATGGCATTTTATAATTTGTTTCAGAGAAATTGTGTAATACTGTTAGCAGTTCCTTCTGAATTTTGGGGCATTAATGCTTTTAAACCAATCTCCATATAATTATTTCTCTGTTAAAATTATGATTCCTATTAAAGTACTGTGAAGTACATATCCTGTCTCCTTTGTAGTACTTCATTGTGCTTTAGCTAATATGGTGATTGTAACTTGGGGGGAGAGGAAATCCTGGGGCAAAATACCTAGCTGAAACTGGAATCAGTCAAAGGGAGAAATAAAGTTTAAAACCAGTTTATCGCTTACAAACTGTGGTCTGGGGGCCGTCTCTCTCCTGCTCTGGCAGAAGCAAGTGAAAACCTCCCCCCAACCTCTCAGGTTCAGCTAAACCCTCTGGTTGGCCAGGTAATTACTTATTGCTATGGAGATGAACTACTACTTCCCTCCCCTTGGGCACGCCTATTGATATGGAGATGCACTAAAATCAGGCGAAAGATTCTGGAAATATTACAATTTTACCCACAGTGATACTCATATGAAGATTATAAACTGAGTACAATCCCATCTCTTCATGTCATACAGATGAGTAGAACTGAATGATCTTAATTTCTCAACAGAGCTGACAGTTTTCACTGCTGTAGACTAGTGCTTCTCAAACTTTGGTATGCAGGAGATTGTCTCAGGGAACCACTCCTAGAATTTCTGATTGAGTTGGTGTAGGGAGCCACCCCTCACTTTCCCTACTGTTCTATGAGGACCGCTGTCTGCTGCTTCACGCCAAACATGTCTGACCTTGTATGGAGTCCCATATGTCTGCCTTGAGAAACCCGAAAACACAGCATGTTGTACTCATGAGTAAGGAGCTAGATAAGAGCCTTGAAGGCCAGACACCTGGCCATGAAGGCCACATGCATGCACGTCTTCAATATTTATGCAACCATGAATTAGCACTGTAGCAGTATAAGAAGCACAACTTTATGCAGAGTAAAGTGGCCTCTTTTGAGCACCCTCCATGACGACTCCCACTGCCTTCTTTGCTCTTTGCGTTGCCCCAAAACCTCAAAGGCAACCCCGGGACACTGACAGTTGGTCTCAGGTGGAATCTGAGATCGTGAGTTTCTAGCAGATTCCCAGTGAAACTGATGCTGCTCTTCCAGGGACCACGCTCTGAGAGCCATGGTCCTTGGAAAAGAGCCAGAGTCCTGGTTCTACCCCACTTCCCTGGAAAGCCCCTTTCTATGTGGCTTCTTCCCTCTTCTAATTAAACCACCAGAAGTGATGAAATGTACTACTAGTCAGCTGAGAAATAGAAGAATGCTAGCACCCAGTTTATACCAGACATTTGGCCAAATACTCTGGAAAGGCCACATCAGTGAATAAACCTTAATCCTGACCTTCAGGATCTCAGCATTTAGTAGGGGGAGTACAGGAAGTGGTGCATGGATGCAGCTCTCATATACTGTGAAATGTAATAGACAAATAAAAGAGAAATAGTTATGAGAATGGGAACAGATAGAGATTGATTATTGCAATATATGAAGCTTTTTTGGAGGAAGGAGTAGAGATTTTTGTTTTTTTTGTTTTGGATTTATAAAGAAAAGATAAAAATTATAAACATTTTTGTAGTACTATATTTTGAAATGAATAAGAAAATCAAACAGAACGGCAAAATATATAACTCCCTTCTAAATGGTAAAGGTGGCCATCTTAATCATTTTTATGGTGATCAATAAAACTATTATATGAATCTGCTGAACAAATATTGAATATTAAACTATGAATAACTAGTTATTAATATATAGGAGGGGATAATTCCAAACTTGTAATGATGAAATTATAATTTTGGATTTTTTTCCTTCAAAAGATAGTTTTTAAAAACATATCATGTTTCTCTTTCAGCTCAGGTATTAGACAAAATCAAGAAACTATTTAAGAAACAAAGTCATTGTGACAAGAGAAAGAAAATAGGCAACCAAGAAAATATGAATAGGAAGTCATCACCTGCTTTCATTTGGGCTAAGGACAGAGCAGGGTTATGCACTTCTTTTTGCAGTTAGTCCTCTTGGTTCCTGTCATCATCCCTCTACTTAAACCTCTATACTTATATATCCATTCACATGAAAAAATAGTGTGGTTACTACATTTGCCCCTGTTGTCATGTACCCCCCATACCCCACTGCAGTCACTGGCCATCAGTGTAGTAAGATGCCACAGAGTCACTATGTGCCTTATCTGTGCTTCACTATCTTCCCCCAGATCACCTCCACACCATGTGTGCCAATCACAATACCCCTGAATCACTTTCTCCCTCCCTCTCCCACCAGCCACCCCCCACCCCTCCCTTCGGTAACCACTAGTCCCTTCTTGGAGTCTATGAGTCTGCAGCAGTTGTTCCTTCAGTATTGCTTCATTGTTACACTCCACAAATGAGGGAAATCATTTGGTACTTGTCTTTCTCTGCCTGGCTTATTTCACTGAGTATAATATTCTCCAGCTCCATCCATATTGTTGCAAATTTTAGAATTTGTTTCTTTCTTATGGCTGAGTAGTATTCCATTGTGTATATGTAGCACATCTTCTTTATCTGTTCATCTACTGATGTACACTTTGGTTGCTTCCATATCTTAGCTATTGTAAATAGTGCTGCAGTAAACATAGGGGTGCATATGTCTTTTTGAATCTGAGAAATTATATCCTTTGGGTAAATTCCTAGGAGTGAAATTCCCGGGTCAAATTGTATTTCTATTTTTAGTTTTTTGAGGAACCTCCATATTGCTTTCCACAATGGTTGACTTAGTTTCTCCACATCCTCACTAGCATTTGTTGTTCTTAGTCTTTTTTATACTGGCCATCCTAACTGGTGTGAGGTGATATCTCATTGTCGTTTTAATTTGCATTTCCCTGATAATTAGTGATGTGGAGCATCTTTTCATGTGCCTGTTGGCCATCTGAATTTCTTCTTTGGAGAACTGTCTATTTATATCGTCCACCCATTTTTTAATTGGGTTATTTACTTTTTGGGTGTTGAGGCGTGTAAGTTCTTTATATATTTTAGATGTTAACCCCTTGTCAGATATGTCATTTACAAATATATTCTCCCATACTGTAGGATGCCTTTTTGTTCTGTTGATGGTGTCCTTTGCTGTATAGAGCTTTTAAGTTTAATGTAGTCCCAAGTGTTCATTTTTACTTTTGTTTCCCTTGCTTGGGGAGATGCATTCAGGAAGAAGTTGTTCATGCTTATATTCAAGAGATTTTTGCCTATCTTATCTTCTAAGAGTTTTATGGTTTCATGACTTACATTCAGGTCTTTGATCCATTTCGAGTTTACTTTTGTGTATGGGGTTAGACAATAATCCAGTTTCATTCTTTTGCCTGTAACTGTCCAGTTTTGCAAATACCAGTTGTTGAAGAGGCTGTCATTTCTCCATTGTATGTCCATGGCTCCTTTATCATATATTAATTGACCAAATATGCTTTGGTATATATCTGGGCTCTGTAGTCTGTTCCATTGGTCTATGGTTCTGTTCTTGTGCCTGTACCAAATTGTCTTGATTGCTGTGGTTTTGTAGTAGAGCTTGAAGTCAGGGAGCATAATCCCTCCAGCTTTATCTCAGGATTGCTTTGGCTATTCAGGGTCTTTTGTGGTTCCATATGAATTTTAGAATGA